>JACVVK020000259.1:237500-337500 GCA_018292915.2 Batillaria attramentaria
CCATGCCGTTTTGTGAATTTGGAAAAATCCAGTGCTATGGGAACCTGCTGACTGGCGGTGCAATGATCACCGGAAGAACGCTCGTCCATTTTGTTTCACCCACGTGTTGACTAGGGCGCAGCTAGAACGTATAATTGCCACCTAAAGATCGGAGAGGCACTGACTATGGCGCAGCAAAAGCGTAGAATCGCAACCTTCACATCAGAGGGGCACTGACTACGGATCAGCAAAAGCGTAGAATCGCAACCTTCACATCAGAGAGGCACTGACTACGGCGCAGCAAAATCGTAGAATCGCAACCTTCACATCAGAGAGGCACTGAATGCGGCGCAGCAAAAGCGTAGAATCGCAACCTTCACATCAGAGAGGCACTGAATGCGGCACAGCCAAAACGTGCAAGCGCCACCTAAAGATGGGAGAGGCACTGAACACGACGCAGCCAAGGCGCAAATTGCCACCTACAGAGAGAAGAGGCACTGACAACGGCACTGCCGGGGCGTAAAACTCCACTAAAAACAGAAGAAGCACCGGCTACGTACGGCGCAAATAATGCGTAAAAAAAATGCCACGAAGATAAGAGAGGCGCAGTCAAGGCATACATTTGCCACTCAAAGTCAGGACGGTCATCGACTACGGCGCAGGCAAGGCATAAAAAAGTCGGGCTGAAAATAATACGCTACACAGACACTGCACGAGAGGAGACTAGCGAATACTGCAGTACTGGCGAGAAAGTGAAAAGCCCGTCGACGGCGGTATCAAAGCCCGGCCAAAAGCATCACAGAGATCCTCTCTATGTACCCGTCTGTCATGGCACGCGATTACATCTTACTTGGGACTAGTCTCAGCTACCCATGCGTCTTCGTGAACTTCACCCCTTTTACGTAAAGAGAGGATCACCACGACTAATTTGGGATATACCCCAGCTGAAGCTGTTTTTAAATTCTGAACATACGATCGGCTTCCAGCTATGGAACATATGATCAGCTTCCAGCTACAGAACATACGATCGGCTTCCAGCTATAGGACATACGATCGGCTTCCAGCTATAGAACATGACATCGGCTTCCAGCTATAGAACATACGATCAGCTTCCAGCTATAGGACATACGATCGGCTTCCAGCTATAGAACATACGATCGACCTTCAGCTATAGAACATACGATCGGCTTCCAGCTATAGAACATACGATCGGCTTCCAGCTATAGAACATACGATCGTCTTTCAGCTATAGAACATGACATCGGCTTCCAGCTATAGAACATACGATCGGCTTCCAGCTATAGAACATACGATCGTCTTTCAGCTATAGAACATGAGATCGGCTTCCAGCTGTAGAACATGAGATCGGCTTCCAGCTATAGAACATACGATCTGCTTCCATCTATAGAACATGAGATCGGCTTCCAGCTATAGAACATGAGATCGGCTTCCAGCTATAGAACATGAGATCGGCTTCCAGCTATAGAACACACGATCGGCTTCCAGCTATAGAACATACGATCGGCTTCCAGCTATAGAACATACGATCGGCTTCCAGCTATAGAACATACGATCGGCTTCCAGCTATAGAACATACGATCGGCTTCCAGCTATAGAACATACGATCGGCTTCCAGCTATAGAACATACGATCGGCTTCCAGCTATCCAATCCGACACACCGTAGTATCCAGCAACGTCTGGACACTAAACAAGGTCTGGCAGCGTAGTTATCGATCAGAGAGGAGCCCTGACGGAGGCCAAACTTGAACCCTCGCCATGCCCCCCCCCCCCCCCCCCCCCCCCCAAAGAAAAAAAAAATCCTTCTATCGGGGCCAGGCTGTGTCCTAGGGCAAGCAGGTGACTGGCGAGATGTTTGTACACGCAGCTTCTCTGCCGGGCCATTTTCCCCCCTTGCTCTTCCCCCTGGCTCCTGTGTTTGGGGAAATGATCGTCGGCAATTAGCAAACAGTTGCGGGGACAACGCTTTTTGATATTCTGCCAGTCGCCCTGGCCTTGTCCACTCTCGGTGGACGGTCTTTTGCTCGGAGAAGTCGCGGCGCCCTGGGTGACCCCTGGCTGGCCTGACCAGTGTTGTGATTGTATTATGGCGTGTGTGGCGAACCATCCTCGGATCGTTATGGTGGTGTAGAGCTTGTGATGGATCATTGAGCCGACGCGGCGTGAGTGCGCGAAATGAACGAAGTAAGAGCAGACGAAAACATGCAAAGCAGAGATGTACACAGAAACAGGGACCCCTTGTTCCTGGCAAGATCTTTATGATAGTTACAAAATTTTCCCCAAATAGGTGTAAGAGTATGATCCGAGCCCCATCCAAGAACAGGTGCTGTGAAGGCCGGGAAGTCCGAGCGTGCACCACGTATAAAACATTCACTTCGGTGACAGGGTGGGTAGATGGATATTTAACTCATTCGCGACGGGACACTTCGATCAAAGGTTCAGCCACGCAATGCCCACGTCTCGTCAAAATTGAATTTCATATTTCATTATGTACACGAATCCAAGTCCAAGTGCGTGTCTTCAATGAAGCTTGCTAGAAAGGTTTATTTAAATTAGCAATCAGTTTACTGCAGCTTCAAGGCGGCAGCCCCGGTTACAATAGAGTTAAAAGGTCTAGAACGTCTTCTGTACATCGCGTGGGTGAGTTAAAAAAATCGACGGCACTAGAAAAGGCCTGCACCAAGTTTTCCTGGATTCGACCCGACGACCTTGTGCTCTCGAGCCCGACGCTTAACCGGTTGAGACATGTGAAAGGGTGGGTGCGTGTTTGGGGGGTTTAACGTCCTTTTCCACCACATACGGGTGACATCAAAGCGGGGCAACGATGAAAAAAGCCAGCACAAATATTTGGCCCCAGCCAGGATACAAACTTACGACCCGAGACATGTGAAAGATTTTCCCCATTTGAGAGTAAAAAGTAAACATGACACTCTTGCTGAATGAAGGCAAGACTTAGGTGATCTAACTGCGCTTAACAGTCTAATGCCGGGCTGCCGAAAATGAACGAGGACACACGCGGCAAGAAAAAAGGTCAAAGATTAGTCTTCTACACGTACACAGTATTTATGCACTCATGACCTACGCGTGTCTGGTCTGCTGCTCGATAGCTATGAGATGGGACTACGTGACGGAGAGAACTGGCTCGGCTTGAAATAAGGACCTGATTACTGAGCGTGAAGTGTGAATTTCCTGAGTATTATTGACTTATCATGTATGTCTAAGAGAGAGAGAGAGAGAGAGAGAGAGAGAGAGAGAGAGAGATCTACTGTCGCTATCTCGCTGAGTACTGCAAAAGTATTAACTCTATTGTGACTGAAGCTGCCGCTGCCTTATCACTGTGCTGGCCTGGGCCTGGCGCCATGAAACTGGAGTAAACTAATTACATGACAACTAACCTCTCTAGCAATTCAGCTTCGTTGAAGACGCACACAATTGTGTATTGAATGAAAATGGAATGAGAAATCGATTTTGATGAACAAGTGTTTATGTGGGCGATGCATGCCTGAACCTTTGATCGAAGGTTCCCGTCACGAATGAGTTAAAGGCATAGCGAGCGGGACATTCCATATTCTTCTGCTGTCGCTATCTCGTTGGGCGGCAGTATTAATGGCATATCTGCAAGCGTGAAATGAACCCAATTAGGCTGACGTAGAAATCCTCAAGGATTTCGCTGACACAAGACAAATGTACAGAATCTGTAAAACCGATCTCTCTCTCTGACACTTAGTAGCTCAGGATACATGCATGAACTGTGTGTGACATTTCCGGCTTTCACCAGGACTTCTGGGATATGCGTGTTTTGTTTATGTGACGAGAAGATCACACATTCCCAGCTGATTGTTCCTGCGCTTTACAGGCTTAAGGACACAAATTGACCGTGAGGTCATGTTTGGTGTTTATTTGAGGTACCCTGTTTGGCAAGTGCGCTAGTCTGTAGTGATTTTTGTTGTCATGAAAAAGCGTGCTTTTTGTGTTATGTAGGTCAAGGTGCATGGCAGGTGATCACAAAAAGAGGCAAGCTGCAAGTGAAGCTGGGACCTTTTGCACAGAGGTGGGACACAGGTGAGGCAAGCGGATTTGTGTGAATGCCTCTCTGGCCTAAAGAGAAAGGTGGACATTCATTACTCCAGTGAGGCCTGAGCGGAAAGGAGACATTCATTTTTTCAAAACCCCTGTCAGGCACGTGCCTTTGAATGGTCTGTTCATGGTAGTAATTGTTTCTAGATTGAAGCCTTTTTTAGGGGTGAGTATGATGCCTGAGGTTAACAGGGAATATATAAGCATTCTGAGGCAACGTGCATTTGTTGAGGGATAGCCAAATGGTAGTTGGACTTTCAATGCTCGAGTCGTGAGTTCGAGTCCCGACTGGGGCCAAATATTTGTGCTGGTCTTTAATATCACTTCGTGGTGGAATAGGACGTTAAATTCCCAAACACCCACCCAACCTTTCCACTCAAACATGACTTTTGTGCCTCCCCCAGTTTACCGCTAAAAGTACCACAAAGATAACTTCAAAGAAACGCCAATACAATTAACTGCCATCCCCGTCCTCATCCCTCAGAAGTTGTCCCCCAGTTGAAACTATTCATGGGTTCGTTGGCGCACTCGCTCGCCCTGCCAGATCGACCCGACTACACCTCAGGGGCCATTCTCCTCTCACGGTGTACGCAGTCAAAACAGTCACTATTCGACATGGGAAGAAAAAGAAAGAAAGAAAGAAAAAAAAAAGCGCATGCACTTTTCGGGAGTCTGAGCAGCACTGCCTCCCAGAGTGTCCCGCACAATACCAGAAGTCGGCAGTTCCAGCAGCACACGCGGTGACCGCCATCAAACCACGGCCAATGTCTGTCCCCGGAAATTGGCTTCATGGCTGATTGGAAGGGGAATCGAAGTCACGATTGTCAGGAACTGATCAAGCGTGACGCCGCCTCGGGGCAAGCGCGGTACCCCCAAGGACTTGACCTATTATGGCAATTAAGGGAAACTCCACCGTTTCCGTGTCGGACGGTGGAAAATTAGCGTCGTTAATTGTCCCGTGTGGGCGACAGACCGGTAAGGTCTTGTCCTCTATGGGGGCATCAGTCTCTGTCAGCGTTCTGTGTTCTTTCATGCAAGGGCGATGCGTCTTAACTTCTCACTGAAGCCAAAATAGGAAACTAAAAGGTAATGATCGATACACACAGGGGAACGAACGAATCCATAAGCACACAGGAAAGTATGATTCGCACTTCACGCCCTTTGTCCTGAACGGTTCAGTGTCATAATGACGTGGGATGAAGTGTGCGCGTGACTGACAACTAGAAGAGACACAGCGACCTCTCTGCGACCGGGAAGCTTTCCCCTTGGGCATCTAGGTAACGTCAATACGTTACGTCTGACGACCAGACCAGACATCAAGAGAAACCTTTCCGTTCTGCGAGAACTTTGCTGAGGGACTTCGCCAAATGCGACAGGTCTGACTGGCGTGCAGTCACTAAAGGGGCAGCCAGAGGTTTCGAAGCTGACTTGTTGCCAGCGAACGGATGAAGGCTGCAGCCCTAAGTTTCCACCACAACGACATTCATGTGTCCCCTGTGTACAGCTCACGCACTGGACTCGTGAGGGTGGGCGGGTGGGTGTTTGGGGGGTTTAACGTCCTTTTCCACCACATAGGGTGATATCAAAGACGGGGCAACGATGAAAAAGCCAGCACAGATATTTGGCCCCAGCCGGGATCGATCTCACGACCCGAGCATTGAGAGTCCAACGCTCTACCATTCGACCACCCCGGCTCCCCACTGGACTCGTGAACCACACTCGATCCCACAAGACGTGAGACTGAACGACCCCGCCATCGACGGCTAAGGCGGGTCATCGCCGTGGGAAGTCTGACGTCCAGACAACGCTGGACAGATTCTTCCAGCCACGTACGACCCACCCCTGAACACCTCTCAACACTCAAGTCAACGCTTCACTCGTCGCGCAGTGGCCATCTCTGTAGGCTGAAGAAGGTTCCTTTGAGTGCCTTACTTGATTCCGGGTCCTATCTTTTCAACACTGACAGTGAATCCGGAAATTGGAAACATTTATTTCCCCCAGCGTTTCCAGATTCTGTATGTTAGTGCTTTGCATGTTCACTGCACGAAACACAAAAAACGCATTCAAATCCCTACAGAACGAGGGGAGCCGGTATAGCCGAATGGTAGAGCGTCGGATTTACAATGCTAGGATCGTGAGTTCGAATCCCGGTTAGGGCCAAATATTTGTGCTGGCTTTTTTCTCGTTGCCCTGTCTTTGGTATCACCTATACTTGATGGGAAAGGACGTTAAACTCCAAACCACCCACCAACCCCTACAGAACGAAGATCCCAAAGACTGATAGGGTCTTTTCCCCTTCTGAAACACCGACATCATCCGCGTACGCTTTTGAATAATTATGCTTGTTCACTCAAGTGAATGCACACAAAACCCAACAAAAGACGACCAACAACAGAATGAACAAAATTAATCTGCTTCCCTTCCAAACCACTTCCATCACTCATTTTGTGTCCAAACATCGGCATAATGCATTCAATGCTTCTCGCAAAATCGTTAAAGACTCAGGAAAGTGAAAATTGAAGAAACCTCATTAAATGGAAAAATTGAGCACTTTGACAAATTTCTCCATAACCCACCCACCCCGAACACGCGACCCTTTCCTTCCCAACAGACTTCATCACGCTGCCCAGACAGCTACCGAAATACCAAATACCATTAGCAGTGATCCTCGCTCTGTCGGCGTCTACTTGGCTGTCAAATTTTCTGACACCCCTGTCCTTTGGCGAGGTTTGTGACGTGGTCCGTGTTTGTCTAGACAGTGGCGGTGGCAGGAGATTGAACACGAAGTAACGATTTTCAGAGCTAGACGGGGGTCACTGCAGGCAGCCGTAACGGGCCCATCAATTTCAATACTGAGGTGGCGAGGAGGAGAGAGGGCCAGTAAATCGCTGTATGATTTATTGGTTATGAATGGTTGAGGGTTCAATATATGAAGGACTTAAATCTGTAGGAAAAAAAAATGACTACTGGCATGGATATCTGCACCGTTAGCTCTGTTGTGACTGGGAATGTTGCCGCCTGAACACTGCCCATGTCTAGACCTACCGCTATGAAACTGCAGTAAACTGTCTGATGTCTACATCAGTACATGTAAACGAACCCCTCTAGCAAGCTTCCTCGATGACACACACTCTTGACAATTCAACTGATTTGTGTACTTAAGCAAAAATAGATGGAAAATTCAATTTTGATGGGCAGTGAGCGATGCGTGGCTGAAACTTTGATCGAAGTGTCCCGACACGAATGAGTTATAATGTTAGTGTGAACGGGCAGTGGCAAATGATAGCTACTGCGATATTGCCTATTTTACGCCAGTCAGTGTGTTATGTCAACGAAGTATGTACAGCTGTCTCCTTGTTACAATTAAATCGTCATTTGAGATCGAGACCTTGTTCTTATCGACAGACAAGCCTTCCAGTTGAGCGTGCAAAACCTCTGATCGTTGTCGTACTGCGATTGGCTGAATCTGAACGGAGCCAAGCCGCGCGCAAATTGAAGAGTGCAGGGTCACATGCATACAACTGCGCCCTTTGACGGCAGCTTTGTTTTTATAGACACCGTCGAATTCATTCATGCATAAGAGGAATCGTAAGTGTTTATTTCATAGGTGAGTTTCCTAATGTGTTACACCGCAGAAACAAGCCTTTCAAATACTCAGGCTATGTGAAATAAGCAGCATGGATGCAATGTCTTCAATCAGTGAAATTTGCATGTACCCTCATTTAGGAGCAGTTCCTATGTGCGCATCAAAACCACGGCGCTTACGCCCTTTTCCAAGATGACGGCAGCTATACGCATTACACCCACGGACACGGGGAGCGAGCGGTAGAAGCTGTATCCGTCCACATGCATTCGATAAGCCCACGGAACGACCCA
This sequence comes from Batillaria attramentaria, assembly GCA_018292915.2. Lineage (NCBI taxonomy): Eukaryota > Metazoa > Mollusca > Gastropoda > Batillariidae > Batillaria > Batillaria attramentaria. The sequence goes on from JACVVK020000259.1 coordinate 245,452, forward strand.
GGAAGGCCAAGAATGACCATGGAAGTCCCACTCCCCTCTTTGAAGCCAACGAGGAAAGTTGACACCTGCTCTTTCACGCAAAAGGCGACTCCCTGAAAGGAAATCCGTTTGCTCTTTTTGTCCCCATCAATGTACAATTACCTGTATAGCGTGGGATTTGGTTACTAAAAGAACCGCGCGTAAATCACAAGATCTCCTTTTACCCTTTATCCGCCTTCTTTCTGTCGATCCGCGTGAGATAAAATAAAACACTGAGCAAATGAAAAAGGACACTTTCTAATTACACAGACGCCTACAAGCTCAGCCCTTTTGACTCGGAGCAAAACCTCAGCTTATCATCTTAGATTTGCTCTCTCTCATTCCAGCAACGGTAATCTGTTCTTCTTTTCATCCCGCGGAAGCCACATAAACAACATTCTCTTGTTTTTCCACGTTTCTTGTTTTTGTGTGTCATTGATGAGGCGCTGTGCACTGTCTTTTCAACGAGAATGCGAGTGCATCCGTGTCATGATATCGCCAATTCAGGAAAGGGCGTAAACGCCTATCAAATTCTTGCTGCTTAGGCCGTTCTTTTTTTCTCAAGGAAACGGTAACCTGACTGCTTACAGAGGCTTCTTTCGTGGATATTACCTTGGGTTCGCCTGAAAATGTCTTGAATCTTAATCCTACCGTGCAAAATCTTGTCGACTTCTGGTGAATTACCACTCGAATAAGGAAAAACACGAAAAAAAAAAAAAGAAAAAAAGCGGAGTTTGGTTTTTATAATTTCATGTCCAGGAAGACTGTGAAATACCGTTGTTTCTCTGATTAACGTGTCAGTTTCCGTGTGCGCACGCAGTCCAGAATTAATTAGCCAACGTGGTGCTCGTGTGGTATTTTTATGTTTTTTTTTGGGTTTGTTTTGTATCTCATCTTCTGCTCTGCCCGCTTCGGTTTGAAACCCCCAGTTCTGAATTCTTTTGGCGTGGTCTGGTTCGATAAAAGTCGACTCTCTCTCTCTCTCTCCAGCTTCCACCATAATCAATAAGCATGCTTTCTGCCGGTCGAAAAGGAAGTCCGCCACATTGAATAAGACTTCTATTCACCTTTTATTAAGGAGTTGAAAAAATGCAATGTCTCGGATGTTTCCTGCTAAAGTAAGTGTGTGTGTGTGTGTGTGTGTGTGTGTGTGTGTGTGTGTGTGTGTGTGTGTGTGTGTGTGTGTGTGTGTGTGTTTAAACATTATTAACACTCATCTTTATTCTTGCCATGGAGAACAGTATACAGCTTAGTTATCTGAGCGCTTGACTCAAGCTCTAGGGGTCAAAGGTTCAAATCTTGACAGTTTAAACATTTGCACAGTTCTGAGCGCTTGACTCAAAATCTACAGGTCAAAGGTTCAAATCTTGACAGCTTACAATTTTGCTAAATGTGAGGCTTACGAAGGCGAAGTTAGGATATCTCAGCGCTTGACTCAAGATCTATGGGCCCAAAGTTCAAATTTTGACAGCTCAAACTTTTGAACAGTGCGAGGCGTACGAAGGCATAGTTCAGTAATCTGGGAGCTTGACTGAAGACCTGAGGAGCCAAAGTTCAAATCTTGACAGCTTCGACTTTTGCGCAGTGCCATTTGCATTAAAAAAAAAAAAAAAAAAAAAAACGCATTAACCAAACCATCTCCAAGTATTACCAAAACGCGACACTACCACCCGAATCCTCCATACACCTCTACCCCCACCCCCATTTGTCAAAACACACACACACACACACACACACACACACACACACACACACACACACACACACTGCTTCCTGGGACCCACCCCCCAGTCTTCCTGGGACCCAACCCTCTTGCACAAGCTGTCACCCCTCCTCCCGCCCCTTCCCCCCTGGCAAAGGTTGTTTAAGATGGCATTAAGGCTGGCATGCATCAGGTGTGCACTTCTAATTGAGACCCGGCCATCTGACGCCGGATTGACCACACAATGCCGACGCTCGCGCCTGTCACCGAGTGCGGCAGGTATCGGTTGGAGATCTGGCGTCGATTGTCGATAACTGTGAACCGGGGCATACCTTGACAGGCGGCGGGTAACGCTAAAATGGTTAGCGTCGTAAAGTTTTTTGGGGAAAAAAAACCCAAAACCAAAATCGCCGGCCACATACCATTAGCCTGGCGTTTTCCTATGCTTAGCCACCACGCAAAAGATGTAGCCACCAAAAAAGTTTGTTCGCTTGGATCCCTAACCAAGGATGTGACTTCCCCGATCACTCATGGGTTACCCGAACTAGGTGCACTGTGATAAGCCTTGTCAATCAGAATCTGGCTACATGTCATTTGTTGCCTGAACTGGTAAGTGGCCCGGTATACGAATGTCCAGATATTGAATGAGCTGTGACAGAGTGACGATCGGATCGTTAAAGTTTTTTTTTTTTTTGGCGGAATAATGGCGGAATTTTCTTCAGGAGCTCATGTGGTGTTGACGACTGGGTGGCCACGAATCCTTTTAACAAATCTGGTTTGTGGCATGTCTGTTCACGAGAGTCCCGTGACGTGCATTTCAAGATATCGCATGAGTCGTGACCGTACCGACTGTCGCATCGTGACCACCTTTGCGGAATATTGGCGGAATTGCTTAAGGAGCCCGTGAAATACAGTATAACACAATGAGCAGAAGCACGCACAAGCAAGTTAGAGAGAAACACAATGACTGTGACTGTGAAACTAAAAAACAAACCCGCCTCTGACAGAAAAAATAATCCTTTGACAGCAAAACTGAGAATTTGACAGGGTCGTGAGTGCGAATCCTGTGCTGTGTTTTTGTTTTTCTTCCGTTGCCCCGCGTTTGGTGTCACCGTGAAGTGGTGGACAAGGACGTGAAACCCCAGAACGCCCATCCACCCGATACTTTGACAGCAAACACTGACACTTTGACAGGAAAATTGATAACTTGATGTCTTGTGTCACTGAGGACAGGAGGAGAGAAAACTGCTCTTCTTCAGCAGATACTTGTCGCCAGAAGTGTACGATAGTGATCTTTTAAGCCCCAGTAACACCGGAGCATGCAGCAAACAATAACGGGCGCACATTCGCGCGATGGCACAATCAGGTATGAATGAGTTACGAGTGTAATCTATACGGATGGTTGCCACATTCCAGTGCTTTGTGTATTGTCTTCTCGGAAAAGGACACTGGTGGCGGTCGATAGCTCATGAAGCTGTGGGACCCTCCCCAGTCCCCCTTGCTGCCCCCTCCCCTCGGCAACGGTTTTTCTCGCTCATATCGAAAGGCAACTTTCTGCATACTGCTTTATTGTCACAACGCCCCTCCCTCTTCCTTCTCAGTCCCCCAGGATGTGAGGTTTGACTTTGCTCGCCCCGCCAGTTTTAAAATTGGATCTCCTTCTCCCCCCACCCCCCCCACTTCCCCGCGCACACCTCTGCACATGCATAAGGTGCAAATTACTGTATTAAATAATGGACAGGATCACGCACAGCACGTTACAGAGGCAAATAATGTGATTGTAAAGCTTGAAAACGAACCCGCATTTGACAGCAAAATTGATACCTTGGACGATGTCTTGTGTCACTGAGGACAAAAAGGGGCAAGCTGTTCTTTAAAGTGCATACATCCTGTCCATTGTTCTTCCTTAAGAGACCCCCCCCCTTCAAAGAGAGAGAGAGAGAGAGAGAGAGAGAGAGAGAGAGAGAGAGAGAGAGAGAGAAATCTGTTGGGATCGCAATACCCTCCTAATGTTTGCGTGCAAATCTGCGATCAATCTGCGGCCGAAAAGAGTGCAGCAGGCCACAGAAGAACAAACGCAAAGAAAGCAGCCAGTGTCAAGGAAGGTGCATACATGAACAATACAATACAGTTCTCTCAATATTAAAATGCTCGGCGGAGCAACAAAAAGAACCATGAGAACTCTGTTGTGCCAGCAATGTCATCTACATAACGAACAGGCCTTCAACAAACGATAAGACTAGAATGAAGAGTTATGTAATCAAGACAAGAAATTAAAACACACGAAGGAGCAACAAACAGAATTATGAGCACCCTGCTTTGTCAGCAGTTTCATCTACATAACGAACAGGCCTTCAACAAACGATAAGAATAGGATTTATATAATCAAGACAAGAAATTGTCGGTTGTCAGTTCAGTTTTGTACGTCGAGGCTGGGGTACTGAAAACATTTCAATTTCAAAAGGATTAGATTTACGCTTCGTAGAATTTGTGAAGAAATGTTATAAACTTCTTGAGTCTTGGGGAAACTCCAATGTGGCCTGAGGAAAAGAATTTACACCTACATGCATCTCAATTGTTGCTTTCTTCCTCCCTTTTTTTAAAATTTCTGCATCCGTTTTATCGACAGAATCCATAGAAATAGAAAAAGAGAAAAAGAATATACGTAAAAAGTTATTTTGTCGGACATAAAATATTCAAGGGTTTTAAGATTAATTTCCGCCAACGGAAATAAAGTAGTTCTTATAAACAATTTGTGTCCCTTTTTTTCCCCAGAATGTAAAACGACATCTTAACCTAGTGACCTTTTTCTCTGGAAGAAACGTGTTTTACGGATTTTTTTTTTAAAGCGTAAATAGCGGCAATACCACATGTTCAATTCCGAGAGATGGTTTAATTTCGTAACAAAGGTCAGTCAAATTAGATAAAGCAAAACAAACAGGGTGGAAATAGTTAAATAGAAAGGAAAGCCAAGAGAGGGAGAACATCCCTCCCTCCGAAAGAAAAGATCAAGAGAACACCCCCCCCCCCCCCACACACACACACAAACACCCCAACCCCCCCCCCCAAAAAAAAAAAAAAAAAAAAAAAAAGGGGGGGGGGGAGAAAAAAGAAGAAAAAACAAGGAAGAAAGAAAGAAAGAAAGAAAAAAAAAACCCAACCAACCAAACAACAACAACAAAACCACCCACACACAACAACAACAACAACAACAACAACACGATAAGCAAGGCAGGAATACAACGAGAAAAACCACTTACACAGGACGATTAGCTCGGCTAAACGGTGGGAATTGTGACAGCCATGACCTCTAAACTGTGAGTGTTACAGTGTATCTAAGCAATCGATGACTGATGAGTCGGTGTACTTTTACGCTGAATAATACATAGAACAATGTCTGTGTACATCCTGTTTTTTTTTTTCCCTCTCCCTTAATAAAACACCCACAGTTATGTCTGGCAGACGTTACACCATGAGTCTCGGTGCAAGGCGAGGGCAGCCATCAGACGAAAACATACCCAGCATGCTGCCATGCAATAAAAAGGCGAACGGATCCGAACATAAATCAGGTAAGAATGTCGTTCAGATGAATGCTGAGTTCATCGTACACGGGAAACACGCGGGCAAGCACAAAAACCTCGTTACCTACTTTTTATGAGGTGACGGAGAAGACGAAGAAGGAGGAGGAGGACGAGGGAGAAGGACGGGGGGAGGGGCAGGGGGGCGGGGAGAAGAGAGAGAGAGAGAGAGAGAGGTGGGGTGGAGTGTGTGTGTGTGTGTGTGTGTGTGTGTGTGTGTGTATGTGTGTGTGTGTGTGTGTGTGTGTGGGGGGGGGGGGGGGGGGGGTTTAACCTCCTTTTCCACCACATACGGGTGATATCAAGGACGGGGCAACGATGAAAAAGCCAGCACAAATATTTGGCCCCAGCCGGGATACGATCTCACGACCCGAGCATCAGAAGTCTAGAGAGAGAGAGAGAGAGAGAGAGAGAGAGAGAGAGAGAGAGAGAGAGAGAGAGAGAGAGAGAGAGAGAGACGATGATGATGATGATAATGAAAATGGTAATGGTAATGATAATGATGTCGATAATGACGATGATGATGGGGACGATGAAGGGGGAGGGGGAGAGAGAGAGAGAGAGAGAGAGAGAGAGAGAGAGAGAGAGAGAGAGAGAGAGGGGGGGGGGGCACACAGCTTAGGTGAGGTAAAGATTCCAAAGAACTTGCCTAATCCTGGACTTCCATCCGCAAGTCCCGTAGTGATCACGACTATGCTTTGCAAGAGATTAGTCTGTCCCCAGCTGCCACCTTCTGGCTTACTAAAACCGCTGTGAAGTTTTTCCTTCGAGTTTTTTTTTGTACCTAAACTGCATGCAAATTGTAAACTACCAGCGTGGCATCATCCATCAAATTCAGGAAGAAGGATTTCGGGAAGACCCAGAGGATCTGACCACTGGGACAGTAAGGGGTTTAGGACGCTCAGAGGATAGTTATACGGCCTGACACACTGACACAGTTTCACGTTTGAAAAGTGACTCGACCTATAAAAACTGACAACGATTGTCATTTAAAGAAATGATGGCAATGTATTAGGTAAAAGAAATTGACAACGACTGTTATTTATAGCAATGATGGCAATGTATTAGATTATAGGAATTGGCAACGACTGTCCTTTATGACGCCAACCATGCCGGACAGGTCGAAGGGCAGAGGCCAGACTTACAACACACACACACACACACACACACCACACACACACACACACACACACACACACACACGCGCTCCACCATAAATTCCGACACGTACGTACATACTGCAGGCACACGGCTCCTGCCATCTACGTCCCATAGTCACTGTAATGATGTGTAGAAAATGCTGCAACGGGCGTATCATAGTATTTGCGGCAGAGACTACTACCAAAGCGGATGCCCCTCTGGTCAAGTTGGATGGTCAAGCAGACAGACACTCACTGAGAGCTGTTCATTCTGACATTGATACACCCCCCACCCCCCAACCCCAAGCCTCCCCTGCAGCTAGACATTCATCTGTCAAGACAGCAAACGTGGTGCATATACGGGTGGGTGGGTGTTTGAGGGTTTAACGTCCTTTTCCACCACATACGGGTGATATCAAAGACGGGGCAACGATGAAAAAGCCAGCAAAAATATTTGGCCTCAGCGGCCGGGATACGAACCAGTTTGCTTGGGAACTAGTGCTGTATGTAACATCCTGAGTTGAAATCGATGGGTTCAGATACACATGCATACTCGGCTCACACACACACACACACACACACACACACACACACACACACACACACACACACACAGAGTGACACACACACACAGAGTGACACACACACACGACCGTAAATTCCGAGGCCGACACGTGCTCGTGTACGCTCGTAACTTTAAACGTTTGGCGACACTCCAGTATCACTAACCGAACAACAGGTGGCGCCCGACATTTAACTTTGTAACCGTGTACAGTTACGAGACATTTTCCTCCTAAGCGTGTTGCAGTGTTTTCCGTAGCGGCCTGTACCCTCGCGCCGGCTCTCACTGATGCGTGCATGCGAACGGAAACAATAGCACGCATGAGTGAGCCCAAGCAAGGTGCAATGAAAGCGTGTCAGCGTCGATGGAGAGTGTCGATAAATTCTTTACGAGCAAAGGCAAACACCGTGTACTACACTGACTCTCTCAGCAATAAAAGACGTTGCACATAAAACTTGCGTCATCAATATTGATGCTATCATCTTTTGTAGGCGTGCTTTCGTTGGATTAGCCACAGCTTCCGCAGAAACTGCAGCATTGTTGCAACGTGACGGTTACTAATTTTCTACAGTTGTCTGCCAGTGCTTTACGTTCTCGAGAGTGAATTTATTTTTCTTTGTTAACGAAACTCTTTGAATTATGAATCAGAACAACTTGAAAGCTGTCAAGACGTAACTACAGTTAGAGAGAGAGAGAGAGAGAGAGAGAGAGAGAGAGAGACTGACTGACTGACTGACTGAAACGTTTATTTCAGGATAAAGACTTGTATATAGGCATGGTCTGCCTATCTTACAAGCTGTCCTGCTAATCTAGAAACACTAAAAAATAAAGGCTAATATGACAAAAAGTATACCTGGCACAAAAGGAGTAAATCTAATAGTAAAAAAGAAAAAAAGAAAAAGAAAAGCAAAGACAGGAAGAAGCCCAAGAAATTCTAAGGAAACACATCGGGAAATGGGCGAAGAAGTAGACAGCATGGTGTTTGAAATTGTAGTATACGACACAACTTGTAAAAAGGTAACATGTCCTAGTGCCACCTGATAACGAGTAATTTAGCATGGTTCGGATATCGTTCGTGACTGACGCGAGAGAGAGAGAGAGAGAGAGTGAGAGAGAGAGAGAGAGAGAGAGACAATGACAATGACAGTGACATTAATCTTTCTTTTTCACCGGTAAACGTTTTGGCAGAAATATCATGTTCGAACTTGCCGTTGCCAAACTACGAGAATGTGAGCAAAGTAAGAACAATCTATAAGCTACAGTAATATGGGTGGGGTGGGGGGGGGGTAGGTGAATCAGTGTAGAAACAAGTTACACATTAAAACTCAGTGAAAACAGAGAGAGAGAGAGAGAGAGAGAGAGAGAGAGAGAGAGAGAGAGAGAGAGAGAGAGAATGTTTTCAAACTTTCTACAGATGTGTTGTATTCTTAACATGTCACGTGTCAATCCGTCAAAGAACCATAACCCCCACCCAACCCGCCTTCCATAAACGAACGGTTGCATGACCTAAGTAGACCCTTCCACTCCAATAACCTGGGGAACCGTCGGGAATTTGAACACTATGGTACGACGCAGCAAACAAACTGGCGATGATGGGAGCTATAGCATGTCGGGGGTTAGGTTTATTGTATTGTTTGCACAGCTGACAGTACTCGTGTTTCTGAGGGAAGTGTTTTTCCTCACTCGGTGCCGCGGCGAAAATGCCCCCCAGTGTTACCTAAGTCTTGTACATCATGGTTGAAGTGTGTCAGGCAATACGACTGAGCATGACACATGTAGTGAAACATTAAATCGTGGGTTTATTTTGAACAGACAAAAAAGAATAACAGAAAAAGAAACAAGACTGAAGGGTCCTCAAAAATCTGGTCCACGAGAAAAGCTTCAAAGATAAGTCAGTGGTGATGAATGCGGGCTTTTGGATTACAAATAACTAAAAAAAAAAACCCAACAACCAAAAACAAAAGAAAACAAAACAAACAAACAACAACAAACAACAACAACAACAACAACAACAACAACAAACCAAAACAATCATCACACACGAGTTCAACGATAATGTTTGAAAAATAACAATTGCCGTAGAGTATTAGCAGGTTGGAGAACGTAGGTGTTTGTTTTTTTCCCCACTTCGCGGTGCAGAAGAGGAAAGTCATCGGAAATCGTGCATGTGTGCGTGAGAGAGGAGACCTTGCAATTCATCGATCGAACTGGGTACAGCCGCCGCGTTCAGTCTCAGTCCTGTGATTGCGTTGTTAGATTTCCATGCCTAAGGAGTAAGACTCTTGGATTTCGGGTTTATCCATTCATCAAGAACATAACGAACACAGACATAAATCCTTCCCCTTAACTTCACCCGCTACAAAACCTGATCGCACGATATTGCTGGAATCTCAAGACATCTTCCCCTTTCCCGCACTGACCTGACAACTAGGTCAGCACGAGCGCAGCACTAAAGGTCACGTGGGGTCAATGATGTTGCCCGGATATATGACCTTGCCCTGACCGTCAGCCGGACAGCCAACTTGTCAATGCCCGAGCCGATAACTATTTCGTTTACACTGCTCATGGCAAATTGTCGTGCCTCAGCATTGACTGACAGGACGCTGAAAGGTGCCACAGACAATGGCAGAATGCCTGTGAGTTTGTTCTGGGACCTTGAATTGTCATGTTTGTGAACACCGAGTTTGTTTCCACTGAGCTGGTAATTTGAAATTAATTTGAAAGACGTCATTATAATGATATCCTGCAAGCATTCACAAACTACAGCGTTTTTCAAGAAAAAAGGCAATACAGAACAAACCGCCATAATGAATAAAGATAACCAATTCTTATTTCAAACCCAAACTTTGCGAGCTTTGAGTAGTCAGCCGGTCTGAGTTCATTAGCACACAGATTAGGAAGATAATTCCTCATGTGTTATGCTGGAAATCAGAAATGACGCATGCAGATCGACAGTGTCAGTGCTACTCAAAGCGTAAATTTGACCCTATCTTTCATATTGCCCTCGCGATGGAAAAGGGCGACTGACTCTAGTCGTTCCTGCAAGCACTCGCTCAATATCTCTTTGATTCAGGAAAAAAGTCTCCAATATTGAGAAGCTGTCCATGCAAAAAAAAAAAAAAAAAAAAGTGAAGCCGACAAGAGGCAGAACCAAGCTCTCCTCAATGCTGGATGTAGTGGGACGGGCTGCTCTTTTTGGGGTGGGCCTCTTCACTATTCATGACCACAATCACACGACATATATCTTGTTAGCCGTCGACTGCAAACAGTCAGGGCGGAGAACTCCCGACAAGGGCAGCGGGCAAATCTGCCAAAGATGAGAGTAGTCGGACTTTGGGACCCTGTGACGTTTTTGGCTAAATCAGTCTCCGCTGCCGATGTTTCAAAGGATACACCATTCTTTCGAGGCGACATCGACGGAAAAGAAGCAACGCCAATTACAAGGAAGTGTGGAAAAAACAAGGCTCTTAGTGGTCTGCAATCCATCACTCGGTGGTCTGCTATCTATCGCTTTTGGTTTATAAGATCCTAAAACATCTGAAGCCGGTACAGAAGAGGTGAACAGGCGAGAATGTTAAAAATCTCTGGACAATGACGAATTGAAGATGCGTGGAAAGAGGAAGGAGGAATTAAAAAAAAAACCCAGCAACCAACAACGACAACAACAACAACAAAAACCAAATAAACAACCAGCAACACTGAACAAAAGCCAAAAAACCAACGCTGATGAACCTCCTTTTGAATTGCTTCTGTATTCTAGTATGCCAGTGTGATGGACGGACTGTGCAGGTTTGCCAGAGAGAGAGAGAGAGAGAGAGAGAGAGAGAGAGAGAGAGTTCTTTGACTGCTCTTTGTGTGTGTGTGTGTGTGTGTGTGTGTGTGTGTGTGTGTGTGTGTGTGTGTGTGTGTGTGTGCTGTTTCGGTATTCAGCTCCAGAAGTCCGCACAACATATATCAGTATGCTGCCCACACAGTACTTTGCCAACCGTCGGCCGGACCGCTCTCCCAGGTCTATGCGATCTCAGACACTGATGAAATACTATCCGCAGCCTGTCCCAGCTGACTCGAACAAGCCGTAGAACCGAGACAAGTCAGAATTACGTCACGAACAACAAACCACGATCTTCCCCCACCCCTTGCCACGCTCACACAGAAGGGAAAACAAAAGCAGGAGCAGGTAAACAGCCGGTATGACAAAGGCCCTGCACTTGTTGCGCAAACATTACCTCCCCTGTCCTGATGACGAGGAATCCATGGGGTTGTTTTGGCGTGCCGTGCGAGTGTTTCTGCCAGTTTCTCCGTCTGTCTGGAATGCCATCGCTCATAACGTAAAGGGCGGGGATAGGCAAATGCTGCATGCACGCAGAGTCAGTTCTACATCTTCCCCGGTCTAGCCTACTTCTTCCTTCTTCAGTCTCCTTTCTCCCTTCCACCAGAGCCGGTATTTGCTAGAAAGGATATCTGCTTCAGTTTCAATGCACGGGGAGTGAGTTCGATTCCCGGTTGTAAGCCAAAGCCAGCAGGTTCTGCTAGCTTTTTTCCTCATTGCCCCGTCTTTGGTGTCACGCTGAGGTGGTGGAAAAGGACGTTAAATCTGCAACCACACAACGGTCCAACTCTGCTTCAAGCCACACTGTCTGCAAGCCAGTTTGCAGAACGTGACAGCCACCGAGGAATCGCAGCATTGATTGATGTGGCTGAAGATTTCATTCTTGTTGCGTCTTTCCTACATTTTTCCCCATTATCTTGTCAATTGAATTGAACGTGTAGCATTTCTTTCCCCTCCCCCCACAAAAAAAAAAACAAAACAAAAAAACACCGGTGCAAATTTCCAGTAAGTTGAATGTGAGTGCTTTACTCCACAAAATTGACATTAAGAAATCAGCGGAGTTCGTCACAGTGGTTCATGGCTCAGTGGTCGGTTCATGAGTTCATACAAACTTACGTCATCGGTCAAGGTCGCGCAAACAGGACTGGACGCTAGATGGCTACGGCAAACTTGGAAGCATCGAGTGGTTTCTCTCGTAGTAAACCACTCTGAGTCATCCGTGAAGCTCTTATTCATTTTAGTGAAAATATATCTGCACTGAAACCTGAATTGTCTCAGTCAGTCGCTGATCTGCCTTTGCTCACGCATGCACACTTTGTCACTGTCATAATCATTATCCCTTCCGCTCCAGGCGATATCGGCAATGCATATATCGAAGATGGCCTAACACGCTATGATACGGCATCCACTAAGATGCGTCCTGACGTTTGTTGCTTACGTATCGAAACAATCGCGATTCCATTAGCCATAAACTAGATTCCCGAGACATCCCATACATGCCCTTAGGAAGCACTCGCAGACTCATAAACATCTCTCCGTTCTTTGAGTGGCTCCACTCTCGTGCTTCGCTTACTGGCCCATAAAAGTCGGGCCCGTCTAACTTTCCGTCGCTTCATCCACTTTGTGAATGAGAAGTTAGCCCCGCGTGTCTTTGAAATGCAGAGGAGTCTGAGTCTCGGGTGCTTGTTTCTTGGCAGTCAGTGCAGGACAAACACTTCGTTCTCTCACTTCTGGATACCGTAAGTGGCACCTGAAGCACACGTAGTGATCACATCTCGGGATTCTTCGTTTTCATCTTTGTTGTTGTTGTTTTTGTCGGTGTTGTTTTCGATCATTGGTGGTAATATTTTTTCTTTCTCCCATTTGCGTCACTTTGGATGTACCCCCCCCCCCCAAAAAAAAAAAAAAAAAAAAAAAGAGAGAGAGAGAGAGAGAGAGAGAGAGAGAGAGAGAGAGAGAGAGAGAGAGAGAACAAACAAAAACCCTAACGCACCAAAACACAACAACAAAACAAAACAAACACATCTACCCCCACCCTCCATAAAACAAAAACAAAAACAAAACCACAACAACAATAACAACAAACAAAACAAAACAAAATAAACAACACAAACCCAACAACAAAAACAACCTACCTACCAACCAACAAACCAAAGAAAAAACACCTTCTCTTTTGTTTAGTTAAAGGTGACATTTCTGCAATTGAAAAAAAAAGTATTCGCTCCGTTTCATTTCTCTTCATTTACACGACACAGTTCCAATCTTGGTGAATGACCTTCTGACATACGACAAGTACTACCAAACGGCCATGGTGGCAATAACGGTAACCGTGTCGTACAATCATGGACCATTTTTGTGCCTATACTCCAACAGCACTTTAGGGATTTCCTGGCGGCTATGCCTATCACTGACAAACGCAGGCAAAATAGCGAGACAAATCCACAGGGCTAGACCCTATCAAGCACAGGTCCTGGTCTGTGCTTTGTCGGTCGAAATTAAGGCCGATTCTTTTTACGGCTGAATAGTTCCTCAGCTGACAGTAGCTGGCTTTTGTGCAATTACCATGAGATGATAGTGGATCGGTTTTGACCAGTGCACCGAGGCATAAACAAGCACTGATCCAGGGGACTGTTATGAAAGGAGTGGGCTCTCTCTCTCTCTCGGCCCGGGGTTCCGGGGTGGCCGAATGGTAGAACGTTGGACTTCTAATGCTCGGGACGTGAGTTCGTATCCCGGCTGGGGCCAAATATTTGTGCTGGCTTTTTCATCATTGCCCCGTCTTTGATATCAACCGTATGTCGTGGAAAAGGACGTTAAACCCCCAAACACCCACCCTCTCTCTCTCTCTCTCTCTCTCTCACACACACACACACACACACACACACACACACACGCCTCGATCACTGTATCTCTGATCGGTACAGAAATGCTTCGTCTTTTCCAAATACAAGTACTACTGACATCATAAAGCACAGACAGAAACCCCACGAAACAAAGTTATCTGTCCCTGTCTTCCAACCCATACCTCTCTTCAAGTTCTCTCTCAGTCTCTTCCTGTCCGGGGAGGAGTTGGGGAGTGTGGGCCAGGGTGGGGGTGGGGGTGGGGGTGGGGGTGGGGGGTGGGGGGTGCTAGGGTCCTTCAGGAGGAAGCATAATCATTTTTCCTCTTTGCTTCATTCCATTTGTGCTTTCCAATTTTCCTACCCATGTATTTCTCTTTCTCAAATCCTCTGTAATCACGAAACCAAAAAGGCTCACGATTTAAACGGATATTCTGATGCGGCAAAAGGCCTCTGGCCTTGAAGGTTTTGCAAATTATGATTGATCCTAACGTCGATAACGGCCTATCCTCTAACCGTCTGTTTATCTGCACATCTCATCTCTGTGGAGAGTTTCCTTCTCCGCGTTATGAGAGCTCGTAAGTGGTTTCCAGGAATTGTGCGCGAAAAACAAATGGAACCTCGAAGCCTCCAGGGAGCACCTTCCTTCCCTTGCACGAGTTTGCTGCGTTGGGGATCCTAGCTTAAAGGTCTTGTGTCAGTACGAAAAACTTCGTTAGTGAGTGTGATGTGAATGGCCATGACACCCCACATCCACTTACAACCGACCTGTAACTTCTCGCAGCCCCTCCCATCCCCCGTTCCAAAAATAAAAGCGAAGCCAGAATACTAGTATTCGAGCGGTAAAGTGCTGAATTTCATTGTTTGGGTCTTGAGTTCGAATCCCAGCCGGGGCCAAATATTTGTCACAGTGCTGGCCTTTTTCTCGTTGCCACCGTCCTTGATATCATCCATATGTGGTGAAAAAAAAATCCACGTTAAACCCTCAAACATCCACCTACCCCCAAATTCGAAAAGAGGGTGTGGAGGTAAAGGTGGGACTGAGGGGGCTACAGGGGTGGGTGGGTGTGGGTGTTTGGGAGTTTTAACGTCCTTTTCCACCACTTATGGAGAGGGCTACAGACTATTATAAGTATTACAAATACGATTACTAGACAAAGGTTAGTATTCCTCAACCATTATTATTTCTACGCTCTTGAGAGAACAAATCTCACTTTAAAACTAACCTTACAAAAACATTCAAAGCCTCTCGGGGTCTCCCCAGCGGATTCACACTTTATTTAGTCATCGTTGCGTCGTGCAGTAACTTCTCAGTTCACCAGACCTTTCAGCGTTCTTAAGGGGGAACCGAAAGAGTTTGAAAGGAACGTGCTGTGGAAAAGAGCAAGACAGAGGGAAGCGAGCTTGGGATAACACACACAAAAAAGACTCGTCTGCTGCACTGGACCAATTAGCGGCCTTGGCTGGGGTTGTGTGTAGTAGTAAGCATGGGCTAGAAATGCGTTTGTCATTCACGACTTCCTCTCCGGTTGGAAGACCCCCTGTAGGGACCTGGCGTGGTTTTTGGTGGTCTCCCCTGATTAAGACTTCCCTCCCTTTGCAATGCATGACTGTGGGTTGAGACGCCGGATTGGATAAGCATTACAGCGTGGTGTAATTGTTAAACTGCACGCATGCTGCTTAGAACTTGTTGAATGTTGACTCGACTGCATAAGCCCCCCAAAATTGTGCTGTCAGTTCTAGGAGTTACTGGCAAATAAAAAAAAGTGTATGTTTGTTTAAGTTTGTTCCAAGAACTGAAGTCCCAAACAAACTTAAAAATTGGAACGCTAACTCCGCAAAAAAAAAAGAAAGAAGTGTTCTCAGTTCAACGTCTTGTCAGCGGAGAAAAAGTTTTGTTTTCTGCGTTACACTTTATGTGGGTGGGGTGGGGTGGGTGTTTGGGGGTTTAACGCCCTTTTCCACCACATACGGGTGATATCAAAGACGGGGCAACGAGAAAAATGCCAGCACAAATATCTGACCCCAGCCGGGATTCGTACTCACGACACGAGCCTTGAGAGTCCGACGACATACCATTCGGCCACCCCGGTGTCGTAGAATATTTCGGAACCAGGATAAATCGGAATCGGTTCCCAAAACTCCTAGGATATTTCGGAACCATTCCCATTTATCCCGCACCTGGCAGACAAAATTCATGTGGGCTAATGACCTTCTAGACGGTTCCGAAATATGCTGGTGGTTTTCAAATATCCTGTCACTAGAGTCAGGATAAATCGGAATGGTTCCGAAATATCCTGTGACACCGGCTGCCCTACAAGTTATGAAAGTCTCAGTTTGTTTCACGAATTAACAAAAGATGAAGTAGGAAGCCAGGTTGCAGCTGCACACGGTGTTGGAATACCAGCCACTGAAACCGCCCCAGGTTCAAGTGAAGTAATATCTGAGTTCATGTCGGCAGTATGTAATCCTGCCTGACACAAATAAAACTGAAGGCCGGCTAGAGTCGCGTGGTCGATGGATGAACACTTTCCTCGGGTCTGTGACACAAGGGGTGGGTGGGTGTTTGGGAGTTTAACGTCCTTTTCCACCACATAAGGGTGATATCAAAGACGGGGCAGCGAGAAAAAGGCCAGCACAAATATTTGGCCGCAACCGGGATTCGAACTCAGGACCCGAGCATTGAAAGTCCAACGTTGTACCATTGGCCACCCCGGCTCCCCGTCTGTGACACAAACACTGACTGAGAGACTGCATACACTAAAAGAAACGTCCTATTGCGAACCGACACACATCATGTTTTTGTTTTGTTTTGTTTGTTTCTTCAAAAAGCAACACCATTACCCAGAAGAAAAGCCAAAGTGCCACAAATTAGATAGGGAATTACACCCTTTTTCCTAGATGACTGTAGAACCGGAGGAGGAAACTACACCCTATCGTCACCCGGAAAAAAAGGACCAAACCGCCACGGATCTGATAGGCGGTTAAAGCCTTTTTCCGAATGACGGTACAACCGGAGGAGAAGGCAACAGACGCCACTCAAACACAAAAAGAAGAAAACATTTAACCTATATACACTTCCTATTTGCTGAACTCTGAAAGCTGGAGTGATGAGGGTGCTCACCAAACACCGTGTGGCACTATCTGGAAAATCGAGCTTGTTCTTCCTTTGCCTGCTAGCGAGATGAAGCAGCAAGATAGGATTCACTAGCTGATGAGAAAACATGAGCTTTAAGGCTCCGTGCCAGGTTTATGTACTACAAAAAGTTCTACCGTCCTAGGGTTCCTCGCGATGTTGAACAAATTCCCGCCGCCCATTATCTTTCGTTACCTCGCTGAACCTCTGGTGGGTTGTAGCAGGAGACAGGCAAATGCCAGGCAAAAACAAAACCCAAAAACCCAGGAAAGTCGATGGTGTTTTTTTTTTTTTTTTTTTTTAATGATTGTTTCTGCTGTAACGTGCGTGTGTGGTTAGTCGTATAACATTGTTACAGTAGGCTAGCGTGTCAGTATTCATTACCATGGTTTTTTTTTTTCCTCAGTTCCTTGTTGCTTGGCGCAGGGTCCCTTGTTATGTCTCGACGGATGGAATCCCAAACACATGAGTTTCTGACACACTGTACTAAAGCTTTGCCGTGGTGAGGGTGGTAATATATCGGCAAGAAATACTGCAGACAAGGACTAGCTGAGGTGTTTGCCCGAGCTGTGTATGATGCTGTACAGGAAACAGTCTAGCTTTCACAAACAAAAGCATTAAAGATAATGCACTGTTTTCTTTGACGAAATGCTCTAACTTTCTTTCGACCCCACAAAACTTAGTGTTCTTTAGAACAAGGCAGTATACAGACTCTCTCTCTCTCTCGCTCGCTCGCTCACACACACACACATTTCTTTAATCATTACCACCTGATAGACTTTCCAACACACATAACCTGCGCCAAAACTTGCTTAAGAATTCCTGTATTCCCCACTGAATACCGAAGCGTTTGGCCAAACGAAGCTTATCCAACAAATTCCCTGCCTCTCTCCCTTCCACCTCCCTCCTACTGTCTGTACTGCACTTGAGACGCAAACTTCATTTTGCAACCTGTCATGTCCTGTGTAAGCCTTGTTTACTTGGGGGTCGTAACAAGCGAAAATCCGTTTGCCAACACCGACTAACACACGCGGTCTGCGCAGCTCTACCACTGTCTGAGAACCTTCTCCAGTTCCCAGCGACTCACTAATTGCCCATCTCCAAGGGGGCAAGATTCTAAAAGGGTCTACTCCTCCCAGCGTGGAGTTTTCAGAAACTGTTCAACACCTGAACGAAGTTCAGCAAGTGCTGGGCTCTCATTAGCTGTTTGCATTGTTTGAGGATCATCCCTTCAGATCGTTCCTTTGTTGCATTATTTTGTGTTAAGTGTTTCGGTCGGAGGCTGTTTCCTGGATGCAGCTAGCTATCTGGGTGATACTAACTGGTCTGTCAGCTGTGCGAATCCTACAGCCTCCGCCTTGAAGCGCCAACATGCGACTGGCCAATCAATGAGCACCTGCTAATTAATTGGGCCGTAAGCGGAGACAATTTTAAGGGCTTCCTCTTGAAGAGACAAATGCCACAAACCACTAATTGCCTACCACTAAGCAGCCTTCCAGAATCAGTGTCCTTGCCTTGATGTTTGTGTAGAACCTTTATTTGCCCGCTGTACATGTGTTGCTGTGAAAGAACCACACGTTATTGTCCGGTATATAGGCAAACGGTCGTGGCAGCCGAGATACTGTAATGTACTACATGAAAAGAAGGCATGGCATACAGGGTTCGTACTCAAAAAGGGCGCACAATTTACACACTTTTCCCAGCCTCAACATACATCGAAGACTGACTGCTTACATGTCACACTATCGCACTAAAAACAAACACTTGTATATAAGCTATAAGAAGAAATAACTGTGAATGATTTCGGCTGAAAGTGAACGAACACTTGCACAATGGAATTTGCAAGAATCGTGTTTGATTCCTGATCCTCATTCAAACCTTTCTTGTTTTTCCCCCAGAGATAAACACTTGAACAATTACAATGGTTTGATTTTTTTTTTGAGGTGGGGCATCAACTTTACAAACACAGACGTTTGAGATCTTAAAATTGTACCTCAGTTTTTCCAAACTTTTCCAAGCCTTCAATGACCGTACGAACCTTGAGTATCGTTACAGCAGTGCCTCAAATCTCTCTGGGTTTCAGGCGCTGTTTGTCAAAACACACTATCCGAGATATCAGTGACGCATGTGCATGCTCTTCGACAAAAAATTCATCGGTGGAGGTCGTCTGACAAGGATCAGTACCAAAAAAATGTAACGGTAAACGTTGGAATGGAATGTTGTATTGCTTGATGGATGTCACATGACTGACTCAGTATAACCACGATTCCAGAACACAATAAATATCATCTATATCATCTATTCTCATTTGCCCCCGTTCCTAATGAATAGGAGTAACCTCAAGATAAACACGTATACACCGTTGGCATTCACGATGGGGTTTCGTCTGACTACAGACATGACAATACACACTAATGCTACCTCCAAGGGAGACGCAGAAGAAGAGCTCCACCGTCAGGGGAATTAACGCCATCATATTCCGCAAAACGTGACTGGCATGAGTAATGAAGACGCAGCGAGCCTCGCACCACCAACGTGGAACATTTGGTCCGTCGTCTTTGCGTAGGATTATCACGCCGCCCAATGGTCTCACGTTACCCGACTCAGCAGAATGTACTTTTTTAAATAGGTCGGTCCGACGGACAACAGTCACGAATCGTTCTAGCGGCTGCTTGCTTCATATTCAAATTCAAATTACTTTATTAATCCCAGAAGGGAAATTGTAGGCCACCATAAATATAATAATAAGACATAATAATAACAAATAAGACTTGCACTAACAGAAGCCTCAGTCACGCACACAAGTAGATCTTGCACACTAGTGCACACACACAACCCACACACACACACACACACACACCCACACACAGACACACATCCGTGTAAGTCCAAAGCACTCACGCTCTTAAAATATAAAACCACTCACAAACACTCGCATACTCATAAATAAAACTTACTCTCTCTCTCTCTATCACACACACACACACACACACACACACACACACACACACACACACACACACACACACACACACACACACACACACAAAAGTCTTGTGTACTCGCCTTAAAAAAAAAGAAGAAAAAAAGGTACTATATAAACTATAATAGGCCAAGTTTGGATTGTGAAGGACATTGTTAGAGGTTGAAGCAACATTTTCGTGATAATGAGTGGAGAACCACACATACATATACATATAAATCGCATCTAATTTTGCGATCCAGATCCACACCTCTGAAGTTTGCATGGCACCTGTGACCTCCGGCTGACTGCTATCAGTGTTATTCAGTTACTTGACACGAAGAGCAATAAACACGATAAAACCGATTCACAGAACAGTATTACGAAAAGAACAGAAATACGAAAAGTATGTGGAAACTTATTTATCCCAGTAGTGTGACTAATTGCTAGGAATGCGTGATTTAATTCCTTCTTAATTCCTTATGTTTATGGAACAGTTTCGCTCGTGAGTGCGCCTGTACGCTCGAAATACTCTATCTTGATGATAAGTACAGCTCTTAATGCGATACAATGTTGCGCACACTTTGTGCGAGCGGTCGAACATTCAAATATTATGACTGTTGTTACACTACTGGAGCACTCAGTGTGGTCGCCGCGTCATCGAATACGCTTCTGCTGGCTAAGTGCCAGCATTAGAGACGCTGTCATTAGCCGCGAATTAGTCTTTGTTGCTTGCGCGGCGTTAAGCCTTAAATAACTAACAAATAACTAACTAGAGACGCTGTCACTGTTCAGGCGTCTAAGTGGTGTGATGATAGATACCACGAAACGGCCCAGAACGATCTGTGAGCATAAAGACGGTAGCATTAGCCATTTAATCATTTTTTTTCTCTCTCCAACATCAATTATCGTCATTGCATCGTCGTTGCCACCGTCGGATACAACCTTGTCTGAAATAATTATTCTCAGTAAAATTACACATTAAGCCCGGAATTGCTAAATCCCATGTAAGGACACGCCAGATTCTAATCACGATTTCCATACCGCCAACTCTTAAGTGATAGAGACATTTGGAAATGGGATGCCAACAGAGCTATATAGGTTGCACAGCTGAGAAAATACAAGAACTGTCGCAGTTACACTCTGTGGACATTATATTCTCCTTGAAAAGATCACGAACATGCATTCAGCATCTCAGAATGTCCCTTCTGTAGAGATTTATCTTGAAATCGGCGTGTGTTGATGATGCCGTGCTGTGCCGTGATTCATCATTAAAAATGTCTTTCGGTTCGGTTCTCTTGTTGCGCCCTCATCTTCTAATGCCTCGATCTGCTACAATAATGATCGGCTGCATGCGAACTGTGGGTATTGCATTTGCTCTGGCTGTAGCTGCATTTGCTCAGGCTGTAGCAAGAGCAGAATTTTTTTTTCATGCCTTGTTCACGATTAACCATTTGCCGCAAGTTTTTCAATGGGGCATCAATGGTTAAAAAACCCTGTATGGTTGCAATTTCATATCGTGACATTACAAGAAGTTCATCTGGAGGGGTTCTCATCGGGCCTTTCCTCCAAATACGCCCCCATCCCACCCCTTACCAACCAACGCCATCACCCCATCATTCACGGTATAAAAAAAAGTACACCTAAAATAATTATGTGGATGCATATTCTTTTAGGCATACGCCAAGAAACGCGCCGGAAACATCGCATTCTCACTGTCTGCTCAACCTAAAAAGATTTGCTGAAACCAAACAGAACTTGACATCCGAGTACAAAGAAAAAACACACTGAACACATGAAACTTGTCAGAATACGGGACATGTCCTCTTTTTCCTCTCCTTCCGATTTTTGCCCTGAAAAGACACAGAATTTGATCCGCTGCCATAAAACGATGGCAGCTCGGTGCGGCAAGGAACCAAAGAGAGCAAACCAGCGGGTGTCTCGGTCGTCTCCCTTTTCCGCAATATGTCCATCTAAATTCGTTTTCTCCCGGAATAGACTCCGGTATTAACCCGCAGCATACTGCAATCTCTCGACCATCGACCCCATCCACTGCGACTATAACCACTCATCGACAACCACATCATTCTGCTATACATTCAACGTAAGTCAACGCAGACGCTTCCGCGTAAATCAGACCATTGTCTCGAGGAGGTCGTGTTGTGAATGCGACATTCTTTTCCCCCTCTAAATGAAACTCGGAGGCAGGACCCGGCAGACCGGTAGCCGGAATCAACGAGGGTCCGCTGGCGCACGCCGAATGCCCGCCCAGACAATGAGAGCTCGATTGATTTGTTTTAGATTCGTGGGATTTGTTGAGGCGCAAATGATGGATGCGGGAAAGCCAGAGTGACGGAGGGGCAAGGCGAGCATTGTGCGCACTAGGACCGTGAAATTAGGTGCCAACGATGGTCACTCCGGCTAGCTCTCTGTGCACCATGCAGAGCGGGCATTCTCGTTGCCACAGAGGCTCAGGCCTGTTGCTTCTGTTCGACTGTAGAGATGGGCAGCCGAGTCACTCCCGGGAAGAGAATTAAATAGTCCGTCTCTCTGAGCATTGTACAGCTTCGGCATCCTCACTAGCACAGAAGACCTGGCCTGTATTTTTTATGTTCTGTTGTAAAGCTATGCAGCCATGTCATGTCGGTCAGAGAATGAAATGGTTAGTTTGGCTCCCTAAGCTTCGTGCAGCGCGGTATTCTCGCGCCCACAAAGGTCTATGGCTCTTTCTCTTGGTCTGTCGTGGAGCTAGACATCCGAGTCATGCCGGATCTCCAGGCGAGAGAATGAAACGGTCAGCCCAGTTCCCTGCGAATAGTGCAGCGCGGCATTCTCGTTGCCACAGAGGAAGACACTTGTTCCTCCTTCTGTCGTAGAGCTAGACATCCGAGTCAAGCCGGAGATACAAAGTCATGCGAGAGAATGAACTGGTCAGTCAGTGTCTCTCAAGACAGTACATTCTCGCTGCCACAGGAGAGGGGCCTTGTTCCTTCTGTCCTGTCGTGGAGCTAGACAGCTGAGTCATATCGGAACTACAGTCGAGAGAATGCAATGGCAGCGTGGGGCCATTACCTTTCCTTTGATTAGTTCCGGTTGTGGATGTCTTCCATCTAGGTGGCGCTGACTTCAACAGTGGTCACTCTGATTGAGGTCTCCAACTCACGCATCACCACCAGACCCTCATTCTCCCTACGCCAAGACTGAGGAGTATGTGTCTGTCCCATCACAGCCGCTGTGGAGTAAAACAGAGCCTTGGCTAAGCCAAGAGTCCGCGTCGATCTGTTCTACCACATCTGTGGTGTAGTAAAAGCCAATGTCAGAATCTTCTCTGGTCTTGTGGATGTCTTCACTTCAGCCAAATGGGCCATGCTTTTCTTTCTGCTTGTTCGCGCTCCTTGGGGTCCGCTGGGAGATCCATTCAACTGCTCCTCGTATCTTGTTTGGTTCCAGTCTAGACATGCATCTTTCAGCGGTGCTCATTCTGTGTCAGACCCCATTCTGGTCGTAGCCCCAGAGACCAAGAGAAAGGATAATACGCGGCAAACACGTATATATTTATACATTGCTCAGTGATAATTTTAGCACAAATCTGACCACATCTCCCCCCTTCAAAACGTATATATTCAGTATTCTGGGTGATAGATCTTTTTGCGTCTCGTCTCAGTCACGAGTGTCACAAAAAGTCGACTTTTTCTTTCAAGTATCTTGACTTTATAAACAAACGTTGACGATGATGATTGATTTCATGATTACCTACTTGTTTTTGGCACTGTGTCTTTCGTAGGGCATCAAAATTACGGTTCACCGAGGTGGAAAGGTTAACCACTTGCGAGTTTTTAATTCGTCGTTTTAGTATATCAAAACATACAGGACAAAATTACGTACGTCAGGTACAGTCAAATTAATATAGTCCAATCAAGTGTTCTCAAAACCCCGCACCTATGCACATACACAAGACACAAGCTAGTACACACACACACACACACACACACACACACACACACACACACACACACACACACACACACACACACAACCATGCGCGCGCGCACACACACACACACACACACACACACACAACCATGCGCGCACACACACACACACACACACACACACACACACACACACACACACACACACACACACACACACACACACACACACACACAACCATGCGCGCGCGCGCACACACACACACACACACACAGAGACACACACACACACACACACACACACACACACACACACACACACACACACACACACACACACACACACACACACACACACACACACACACACGTATGAGCAGGTTACTGCAAACATATTTGCATAGTGCTAGAGACTTTGTACACTACACTACACCACACACACACACACACACACACACACACACACACACACACACACACACACACACACACACACACACACGTGTATGAGCTGGTTACTGCAAACATATTTGCATAGTGCTATAGACTTTGTACACCGAGTGACAATACGCGATTTTCCTAGGCCCAGGCCATCAGTCCTGCTCGCCCAGCCGGCGAGGGCGTCTGCGCTGCCATCACCTCTCACCCACTAGAAGAAGAAGAAGAAAAAAATCTATCATTCTCCTTGTCTGAGCAGGCGCCTGGCCAGATAGGTTAGGGGCGTTCTGCCCTCCCGACACCGCCAGACATGTATTATGTATAAAGCTTCGGCGTCTGACACTCGTGCTAAGACAGTGTAATTTCGTCAGCTACAACGGTCCAGCATCAATCAGTAGGCAACGCTTCGTTCATCACATCTTCCAATTCCCTCATGAACGTCTCGAGTGGGAGAGGTCAGCGATCGGAGTGGTCCAGCTGGTTAGGCGCAGGAAGGTAACTTGGCAAGGGTTGCGGACTGGGGTCCAGACAGGGGCAATGTTGGACAGTGCAATGTCAAAACATCCGCCCGCTTTCTCTCCAGTCTGGGTAGGACACGATGAAGTATGACAGCGCGTCACGCTGGATTCTAATCTGGTCTCCACAACGTGTTCCCAGAGGAACCAACGAAACAGTATAGATATGCTGATTATCGAAGCTTTTATGTAGGTAAAAAAGCCAGCTTCAAACGCTACCTCAAAACCCACCTATTTAAAACTGATTACTGATTTACTCTGCCCTTCCACACCGTGTCAGCCTGCTTGTTGTGAGATATTGTTTAACTTTGAATGTTCCCTGTGAGTCTGTGTGTATGAAAGGGGTGTATGTAGTTATGATGTACGGCGCTTAGAGCCTGTTTCATTTCATGTATAGGCGCCAGCATAAGTCGTCATTATTATTATTATTATTATTAAAACTGTACCATGTCATTAGGTGAAATACAAAGGAATCATGTGACTTTGTGTCAGTTTTGTCCATTACATAAATTATAACTATGAAAAACTTTTACCATTGTATGTCTTTACCTTTGTGTCATTATTATGTTTATTATACGTATATATAGGTAACATTCATGAAAAAACTTTTACCTTTGTAAATCCTGTCTCTAAAGGTTTATGTACGAGAAGTACTAATAAAAGCGAGACTCGACACTGTTCTGCATTCGCGTTCAGGCTCACGTTCACTGAGCATTGTCTTATAGCAATCAGCCTGTGTTCACAGTGACATTACTGATGTTTACCATTGTTTAAGATCAAAGGGCAAAGATAAAAAGGATTCACGATCATCCTGCACTAACACTGACATTATCACTCCTGGTTCAAGATGACATAACCCATTATTCTCCAGGAAAATCCATGATCTTTCAACGTCAAATGAGGTCTTTCTTTAACTGTGGCACTAACCATTGATAAATAAAGTAGATGGCGGTCGGGGGTCTAGTGGTTAAGAGACTTGTCACCAATGCGAGAGATCAGGGGTTCGAGTCCCACTCGGGGCAAAGAATTTTTCCTTCTCGTATGTGGCACCGTTCATTCGGGCCGATCGTCGGGGGTTCTCTCCGGGTACTCCGGCTTCCTCCTCCTCTGCTTTGGAAATGTTCAGCCCACCAAATTCAAAAATAAATGCAATTGTAAATTCCAAAATGTAAATAGCTGAGCTGACCCTTCGCACCACGTGATTGTAATGTGTTTATGTCCAGTGTGTGAGAGAATGCGTGTGATTCACGTGAGCGTGCGTGTTGGGTTCAGTTCGCGGCGCTTTGAGCCGACATGAAACTGGGTAAAGCGCCTATACAATAATAATAATAATTATTATTATTATGTTGTTGTTGTTGAGAACAAACTTCTAGAATACCTGTTACTATAGAAAGGTTTACCTGGCACGGTCTGCACACGACGCTATCGAGTATCGTGCTCCCGGCCAGCGTGTGCCAGAAACGACCTGATCAGAAATCCACTTTGCTAACGAAACCTTGCCGCAGTGCCAAATCAAACGTAACTGAAAGGCTTCCCAGCACTTTAGAATCAAAGGGAGGAATCTTGCGATCCACTACGTGCTTTTCTTGGAGATGGCAAGCCCTGATGAAGTCGAAGAGAGAGAGAGAGAGAGAGAGAGAGAGAGAGAGAGAGAGAAAGAGATGCTGCTGCTGCTGCTGATGGTACCTCAGTGTTTGTTCTAGATGGTGCCCTCAGAGAGAGAGAGAGAGAGAGAGAGAGAGGAGAGAGAGAGAGAGAGAGATGGCCCTATCAGTGATGATATTTGTTTTAAGTGCCTGTTTGTTCAAGCTGCCCCCCCTGTTGCGTCATAAACATGGCGGCTGCTGCGCCGCGCATCCCTGCGGATCGCCTGTCATTCAATCCCTTCACTGCTGAGATAGAGAGATCCATGTTTTTACCTTCTAGGCGTGCATTTAGGGGATGAATGGGGGACAGTGTTCGTCACCAGTGCGATCAGTCTATGTCAACCGTTAGCGCGCAATGGCCGTCAAAGTTTGGGAGGAGAGTGATGCATCGGAGAAAGACATTTCATTTCCATACCGTTACGGGACAGCGACGTTGCACAATCAGACGTCACTCTGGCCAGAATGAAAATTGTGATACGCTCAAGGACGTCCTGTGTAAACTGAGGGCTCGCTACACTGAGCTCATTCCCCCCCTCCCCCCCCCCCCCCGCATCCCACTCCACACCCACCCTGTATCAGATATTCAGAACGAGCACCCGCATATCTCTCTCTCTCTCCAAACACACACACACACACACACACACACACACACACACACACACACACACACACACACACACACACACACACACACACACACACACACACACACACACACACACACACACACACACATCTGTAACTTGACGAGACAACTCTAACCCAGGACCAAACAGCCGCGAAATAGTCTTTGTCGCTTTCGAGGCGTGAAGCCATAAATAACTAACTAACCAAGTTCAAACCACACAAGGAGAAACGCGATAAGTACATATGTAATTACTTATAGTAAATGTAAATACCAAAAAGCTAACAATAACAAAAACAGTACAAACACCACCTCCAGAACAACCTGCACCCTCAAAGTACAAAAAGACCAAAAGGCGATACAGATGATTCAACTGACGGTCGGTTGAGTGAACAGGTAGAGCAGAAACAGACAGACAGGAAGTGGGAGGACGGAATGGAACTGTTGCATGTGAGAAGAACAAAGAACGATCACTATTACAGATTGTTACAGAACTATTGGAGCAACTCCCGAGACACCAGCCGCATTCGTCTAATTAATTTTACTGCCACGGGAAAAGGCGAGACTCAATCAAAGCTCATGCAATCGAGAGATCACTGGGGGAGGTGGGGAGGGAGAGGGGGGGGGGGCTGAAGGGGTTGGCGGGGGGGGGGGGGGGAGGGGGGGTTTAACCTCCCTTCTCCATCCGGAGCTTCTGATGAGCGGGGGGTCCCGGGGGAAACAAGGCTAAAAGCAAAAGAGGTAGAGCATGATCACCCACTGGTGGCCAATCCATGGCAAAAAACAACAACAAACAAACTCAAGGAAAAGCTGTTCCCAAAGATGTCAACCACAATCATGAATATTCACTATCAAAAGGGGGGGGGGGGGCCTTTATTCGGTCACCGAGCAATTTCGAGCAGTGCAGAGTAAAGCCCATAAACCACGTGATACCGTTACGTGATTGGAAGGGTCCACAGACAGTGTGGCTGCTTGTCCAGGAAGAAGTCGTATTGAGCTAATAATGAGATATCGTATAGCCATTTCAAGTGGAGTGAAATCTTTCCAGGAGCTCAAAGTAGTTTCAGGTCTTTCCACTGCAAAAAGCTTCTCACATCAAACTAGAGCAGCTGTACAGGGGAACGCTGATGGTACACTATGGCTGTTCATTTTCCTCTTCCAGCTGGTTTAAAGTACGACAGGATTTTTTTACCTCAGAAAAAGGATAATTCTGAAGATTTTTTTTTTGTTAAACTGAGGTTTTTCAAAGCTTCTCTCTCTCTCTCTCTCTCTCTGACACACACACACACACACACACACACACACACACACACACACACACACACACACACACACACACACACACACAATTTTTACCTCACTGTTAGTCATGTTTGATTGACACTTATCTGTGGGCAGACAAACAAAATAATATTTCCACATACATAGGCATTGATCTGCAAAGCATTTTGAATACGACAACGTCTATACCTGTAGTCGGAGATTAATGTCACTCAGATCAAGAACCTGGAAACATGGAAAAACAAACAGCTCCCTATAATAGCTGAAACATGACTAAAGATGAAACTGACATTCACGCACGTGAACTAGAAAATGTCATTCAGGAAGTGTCGACATGAGGAAATGTTGACGATGTTGAAATAGCATTGAAAGAAAAAATGCTGAAAGACTGTTTCATCTGCCTTCATGAAGTAGTTGCGTTTCTAAGTTTCTAAGACGATCAATTCAAAGAGGTTGCCCAATTAAGTAAAAGCGCAGTTCACTAATGACGAGTTTTGCACATCTGGAACTACTGAACATGAATAACTTGTTTTCTGTTTCGACGCGCGCGCGCGCGCGCGCGTGTGTGTGCGTGTGTGCGTGCGTGCGTGCGTGCGTGCGTGCGTGCGTGCGTGCGTGCGTGTGTGTGTCTGCGCGTGTTTTGCCCTATTTGCTTGGTTGAAAGAAGGTAATCGTATAAGCAACGTTTCCAGTGTGTTGGATGATACTGGAATGTCAGCCGAGTCATGTCAACCCAAACCCCGACTTCCAGGTCGAATGTCTTTAATTTACTAATGAAACTGGCCAAAGACAAAGTTGGAAAAGCTAGGGATTAAAGTCATGTTTCTAGTGGTCACGTGATACACGAAATTCTGCCGATTTATCTCACCCTAATCTGGCTTCTTAATAGCGTCCCTTTGAATTACCAATAAAACTGGCCAAAGAAACTCAATCATTTCCCTTCCCGTTTTTGAGGCAACAAAACTCTTTCACGCCTGCGTTTCCTTTCTCCCAATTAGAATGTGTCAGAAATGCTGGACATGTCAGTGGAAATAGAAATCTGAAGAAGTGGTTTTGAGAATTACATAAATACGTTGCTGTGTCATGAGAACTTTTAGTAAGCCTACAACTAGCTTGTCTGCGTATAGACCTTTTATTCAAGAACTGAAGAAAACCATCGCATGCGTCATGTTCGGGTGTGTGCATGCGTGTTTTTGTGTGTGTGTGTGTGTGTTTGCCTCTGTGTGTGTTTGTGTGTGTTTGTGTGGTGTGTGTGTGTGTGTGTGTGTGTGTGTGTGTGTGTGTGTGTGAGAGAGAGAGAGAGAGAGAGGGGGGGGGGGGGGAGGTTGCAAAACACCTCTGTGTGCCAAAAAAGTAAAAAAGAAAAGAAAAGAAAAACCCTCGAGAAAAACTTCCTTATTTCTGAGAAAAAAACCAACAAACATATTTAACCAGCAGGAAGAGGAAAATGAGCTGTATGCCATCAGCGTTGATTGGAAGCAGACAACAGAAAAAAGCCAACAGCAACAAAACTAAATGTCCCTAACTTTGCTCTAGCATCCATAGCCAGCTGATTTGACCACTAGGTCAGGGACGAGAGTGCACAAGAGATTAAAAAAAGCTCCATTTGCTGTACAGAGCAAACCCGATTTCTAAGTCCCAGTAGGAATCAATAGATGCTGAAACTGTCTTGGCCGTCACCACCAGCACCCTCCGATGCCATACCCAGCACGATAAAACACTAATTGAATAAATTAGCCTAGCACAGAGGTGCTAGGCCAAACTCCGTATAGTGCCAAGGGTAGCAATTTTTCGTCATTCGCGAAGGAAAAAATTGCGGCTATGCCAGTGCTGTGCTAAACTTGTCTTTGCGGTGGTGATAAAAAGGAAAGAGACGGGCTTTTGTCCTCGTTTTAAAAGCAGGAGAAAATTGTGTCCAACCCTTTTCTCTCCTTACCCCCTCACACACAAATAGTTTTTTAAAGTTTCTGGGAATTTTTTTTCTGTTCCAGCCCAAATAGCTTGAGTCTCTTCGAATGGAACACAGAAGCGATCGGCAGAAAGGCAATTTGGTGACAATTTCGCTGCTAAAAAAAAAAAATCAATACATTATGCAAATGACTTTCAATTTCGGCTCAGACAGCGCTCCCTGCACAGAAGAAACTTTATCCCTGTATTTTTCCAGGCCCTGAGGAGTTATCTTTTCCTCGATCCGACTATCAGTGAGATTTATCTTCTTTTTGTATTTGTCTGGCAATCACAGGCACTGGGGTGCTGTCAGGGTAGCGGGCTAGATGATTCGTGATGTAGGTAATCTTTGTCGGCAGAGAAGGGGCTAATCGTGCTATCTCCTACCCCCCAGGCCGCACCCCTCATCCCAACCTGACACAAGGTGTCGTTATCCACTTACCTCCCTTAGCTTCCCATCACTGTCGACGAAAACAAACTGAAGTCAGGTGATGGGCAGAGTCTGCTGGGAGCCTACACCGTTAACTTTGCACCATATGATTCTAACTCCCTGTACATTCGTTCTATCCTGTAGTAGGTCTTGAAAAAAAATATTTTTCTTCCAGCGCTCGTGTATTTTCAATACAAGAGACCTCAGCAGTTATCGAGGCATTTCCATCAAGCCATCTTGCAATTAATCAGATTCCAACTGCGTACTTTGAATAGAATTTGCACGTAGTGCCAGTTTGTGCATGCACACCTCCAGTACAGTACGCGGCTTCTGATGTGCCTGGTGCACCTGGAAGCAGCTGAGCAAACACAGGAAGCTATTAGACCCTACTTTGCACTTAGATTCTTTTTTGCGAGGCCAAAAACCAGCCACAGGATTAAGCTGCAAGAAGCTTTCCTTAATGGACAAGACGTAAACGCGTTTAAAGGGCAAGCTGATCTTTGTGGCCAAGTTAAAGCGTTCAAGGGAGGGGTTAAGCCCGTGAGACAGAAGATAGGTGAAATGCAACAAACATGCCACAGCACTATATCGCTCAAAACTTTACAGGTTCCCTTGGGGGGAAGCTATTTTATCGGCCGATCAGGGATTTATTTCTTGTTGGACTCGGGAAACACAAAGGTTATGTTCAGTGGTATATCAAGTTGTTCCCCTCTCTATAGAACGAATAAAGCAGCCTGTAATAAGAAATAATCAAAGACTGATGGGAAGCAAGTACACATTCTAGACGTTCGGATACACAGGCACACGACTTCTTGCCAGCTTCGTCCCACTGTCACCGTGGTAACCGTTTACAGAAGGTGTATGACGCATGCGCCTGTGGTGGGAAGTGAAGGAGCTACTGTCAGGTTACAGACCAGTATTAGTTTCCGGGTCATGTTAACAACTCCGCTAAATATGGTAGAAAAACTTTGCCCCTTTTAAAATTTGTGTGCAGAGTAAAAAAAAAAAAAAAAAAAAAATGGCAATCTGGTGCTTTTTTGTTGGCTTTGTAAACAAGTTTCATGCCAGGTAATAGTAAAATTAGGGAAAAATGAGGCTGGCTTGTGGACTATTTGTATTCATGCGCGGTTGGCACAGGAGCCGGCAGACGACCGTGGAATGAGGGGTATGTGGTCGCTGCCAACATTGCAAAAAAGCGGAATATTTGAATTTGTTGAAATTTACTCTACACGTGAGTCTATGGCTGCCTGATTTTTGTGATTTTTTGGTGAATTTTAAAGCATTTCTAGGGTGTCATCTGCAACGTTATGTGTAAGAGGAATATATAGCGTTTTCCTCCAAAGTTGCATTTCTGGTACGTAGCCTGTCAGTGTCACCTATGGTCGAGTTGCCAGGATGTGTGGGTTAAGCAGACGCAGGCACTAACTCCCAGTTGCTCTCTGTGACCCAGAAACCCCGGCAAGTCGACACGTCTCCGCCATGGGATAATGTTTTACCTGGCTGATTCATTTGTCACCTTTCAGCGTCAGTAAACAGCCGGTACTAGAAAGCGTGCTTACGACAACGGCATGAGAAAGAACGTTACTGGTGCCTGTGTTTGTCCTTTTACAGAAGATTACCTTCGATCGTTTGTGTAAAGCAAGCAATCCGGTCGCAAGGATTAAATTGAAACTGGCCCTCGTGAGAGCTCAAAGCTTTGTACTCTTTAAATGTAACGACCTTCATTTACTGGAGGCATTATCCTTCTCTTACAAGGACGTTAAACCCCCAATCACCCACCCACCCTATCCTTCTCTTACACACACACACACACACACACACACACACACACACACACACACACACACACACACACACACACACACAAAACCCAGTCTTACAGAGAGAGAGAGAGAGAGAGAGAGAGAGAGAGAGAGGCAGGCCAACGGACCTTTCCAGCATGCCCAAGTAAATATTGCTGGGGTCCAAAACCGATGCCGCGTCCGTGCCTCCCAGGCGGCAGTTGTTACCGATCTATCTGAAGCGAGTTTTACATTAAAAAAAAAAGTTTTTACGACAGTTCAGTTCAGTTCAGTTCGGTTCAAGATTGTATCTCTGCGTTTGGAAAAAGCCCTTACACACTCCAGCCTGCTCTCTTGGTTATCTATCTCCCCAGTGTCGTGTTTGAGGCTGTTCCACAATCTTGCTTTGGATCACACGGGCCATGTCATGTCGTTTTACGCCGTTCAGACGTCGGTCACTGTCTCCTTGTGCACGTCTGATCTGCAGGCTGTTTGTAGCTTGGGGCTTTGCTCATGTAACAACACAAACATGCATATGATGGCCTGTATGAGCGACATGAGCCAACCGGAACCGCCTATTTGTTCCTGTGTGAAAGCTTGTCTGGCTTTTGACCCGCAGTAAAGTTTGAATTTTTTTTTTTTTGGCTGCCCAAACACTTTGCCAGTCCCAGTTGTGTTCCTCCCAGGTCATGGGTGGAATCCACGGAGGGCTCGGAAGCTGGGGCAATTTTTAATTATTCATGATGATGGAGATGAGGATGATGGTAAGATGATACTATGGAGGTCCGTGTGGTTTGGGACTGCGGGACTGGGCCGCATTCCACGCTTCCTGTATAAGACGTGTCATACCAAGGGAAGCATCCCCAAAGTCGCATCCGTGAAGTGGGTGAATCTCGGCTGTGTGGCAACAGCCTCCCCATTGGGCCCACAGCACACCCGCTCTGGGTAGGAGCCGACCTAGGTTGGAAAAAATCCTGCTTGCCTCGGCTGGGACTCGAACCCGGGTCTCCCGGTCCATGGTCCGAAGTGCTAACCACTACACTACGGGGGCCGGTGTTTGAAGTATTTTTTGATTGGCTAAACCCGCCGGCCCCGGAGAGGTCTATACAGCCTTTTCTTTCGTACGCCCACAATTATAAACAGTCGGTCCGCGATGCTCTTTTCGTGCATTTTTGTGCACGCTCCGTCGGAATGTCGAGGCAAGAGGTCAGTCATTAGCTCACTCCGTCCAAAGGCCACGGGACTTGTAACGAGCGGTGTAAATGGTGACTTGCCACAGCCGGGATATTTTGTAGATTGGATAATTGGACTTTTTGGGGGCTTGTTTTCCGCCTGGGAATCGGTGCATATCACACCCTGTAACGCTTTGATGTGATCATCCTGCTGCTTTATGGATGTTGCAATCGCTGCATGCTACTGTTTTGCTACTGTTTGTTTTGGTGCGCTCATACAAATCATACAAATATCTTACCCTGTGATGTGTGTGGGTGGATGCGGGTGCTTGTGCGAGCTCAGAAGATAGGATGTGTGTGGATGAAGGATCTATACGTAGAGAGAGCTGTTATCTGTGATCTGTATTCTGTGTTAGGCCTGCCCCTCCTTTTTAACTGTTATTCTTAGTGCTTGTTTAACATAGTTTAAAGTGAGGCAATGCCAGTGCTTCTTCTTTTTAAATTGTGTTTTAGCCAATGACTGAGTGTGTGAATGTGTATATGTATTTATATGGTATGTTTGTGTATATCAATTGTGTTTTATTATCAAGAGGAGCAAAGCAAATTCTTGTTAATTGTAACTAAGAAGCAATAAATCTATCTTATCTAATCTTATTTTGAGACTCCTGCGTTTCCTGTGTTGTAGTCTGGCAATGTTAAAGTAATGCTCTTGGTAGTACTGCTTTGCGAATGTGACAATGCCCGCCTACTTTTTTATATAAAAAATTATAATAACCACCCTCTCACAAATAATATTTTGAGATTACTACGTTTCCTACGTTGCAGTTTGACATCTGCAAATGCCACTGGCAGTAATGTTTTGAATGTGAAAATGGCTGCGTGCTTTTCTTTGTTTTATTTTTGGAAGCACCCTCATAGAATTTATATTTTGAGACTACTACGTTGTATTTTGACATTTTGTAAGTTATATCGGTATATTTTTTAAGACTTCTTTGTTTCCTACGTTTTAAGCACGCTCACGCAAATCGTATTTCGAGACTACTACGTTGTATTTTGACATTTTGTAAATGTCTCAGTAAATGTCTCAGTAACACGAATCTTTATTCACCTAACATACGTAGAGTAGGTGTGTCGATTCCTGCTTTCTGTTAAAAGTAAATTGATACACCTCTCAGCCATGTCTGCAGCCGCTGTGTATGGGCTAAAACTTCTTCTGCGTTTTCGCAATGTTGATTGAATTAAATGTCTTCCTTCAGAAACATTAATGTACATTACAGCTGTTGCAAGTAATCTTAGGATGTTGTCTCTTTGATATCACCCACACGTGGTGGAAAAGGACGTTAAATCCCCATAAACCCACCCATCCCACCCTCTCTCTCTCCCTCTTTCTCTCTCTCTCTCTCTCACACACACACACACACACACACACACACACACACACGCGCGCGCGCGCGCGCGCGCACACACACACGCAGAGTCCTTGAATACCAAAAACGAAAACCGAATATGAACGCCGTACATCTCTTCCGGACAATAACCAAAAAACGAATAATGTAATCCTGCTCCAATATCGAAACATGCCTCAGCGCTGCGCTGCTGTCTGAGACAGATTTTCCCTTTTATATTGGGCGCACGCTGAGCCGGTTTGCATTTCCCTTCTTTATGTTCCTGTGATCTCTGCATTCACCACGGATTCTATATTAACTTTGGGTTAGGACGACGTAAACCCCTTTCCTTTACGGCGCGTCACGTCCAGATGCAAGAATGCCGTAACTTCGGGACGTAAAGAAGGGGAGGCAGGGAAGGTGGGAAGTGGTAGCGGGAAGGGGGAAGGCTGTAGGAATGTTAAAGATGACAAACCAGAATTTAGCGTAGCTATGACCAGGATTAAGACTCAAGCTGGTGAGATAAGTAATTGTGAGTAAATTACACACGATTACCGAAGCACATATTCAGTATTTTACATCGATGTCCTGATCTAATCCTCCTAAAAAATCCGAAATGTGGATTTCTTCCTTCCATGTGTTCTGGAATTACGACACACCTGCGGAAGCGAAAATGTCATAGTCCATAGTTTTGGCGTAAGTACAAATCGAGGGTTCCCTGCCAGAAAGGTACTATCCATACAGATAGAAAGACAAGAGATAGTACGTTGTGACAAAGAGCACTCGAAATTTTATATGACTGTTACTCGTGTTACGTGCCATGTAAACCTGCGTACCATAATATTATGGACCACTACCGTATCATATCGCCAGACAATACAATTTCGGGTCCCCCTTACCTAATTCTCTTAAAGAATCCGGAATCTGGAAATTCAGACACCATTATTCACCTGCAAAAGGTAAAACGGTTGTTGCCATAATTGAAGGTTTTTTTTGTTTTTGTTTTTGTCACAACTCTTTGCCGGCTCCAATGGTATTCCTCCCTGGTAATGGGTGGAATCCACGCAGGACTCGGAAGCTGGGGCAATTTTTATTATGCACGATGATGGAGATGAGGTTGACGGTAAAATGATGCTATGGAGGTCCGTGTGATTTGGGACTGCGGGACAGGGCCGCATTCCACGCTTCCTGCCATAAACATCCCGGCATTAACCAAGTAACTGAAGTCTTGGCGTGTGTTTAGGGACACGACTAAAGTGGCGTGTCTGTCGCAAAACCTGTACGACAGTAACCACCTCAGCCCACTGAAACGTAAATATCGGGTTTCGTGTTTGACTTTGACAAAGACATTCTGTGTCTGTCAATGACAGTGCGCACTCATCACGAAACACACCTTGGACCCCAACAGATACTCCAGTGTTGATACCTCTCAAGAGTTTTGGCAGCGTTCGACGTTTGTGTCAGTGCTGGCACGTTGAAAAGAATACAAAGGTGAGATGATAGAACTCGGACCTTAATCTGGGTCAAAAAGCACCTCAACTATTGAGGAGTCCCGTTACATGACATTGAGCTCTACGGAAACTTTACACCGCTACAGTAAAACTTATGGCTTACCACCTGTCACAGAGGGACCGTTGCTTGAAACTCAACACTCTGTGTCCCTGAAGCTTGCGTGGATGGATGGGTCATGTTCGGCCCCTCTTCAATCATTTTCAGTTGCGTTCGTAAACCTCTACAGTTTCACACAGCGGTGTGTGTGTGTGTGTGTGTGTGTGTGTGTGTGTGTGTGTGTGTGTGTGTGTGTGTGTGTGTGTGTGTGTGTGATTATGCACCTCAAGCTCAGATGCATGTATATGAACGGCGCCTACATACTGGGCACAAAAGCTGAGAGAGAGAGAGAGAGAGAGAGAGAGAGAGAGAGAGAGAGAGAGAGAGAGAGCTAGCTGAATAATAAAAACTCTACAGTGCCACGTCAGGCGTTAAGTAGCTGCTATTCGTACGTATCGTCTTCAGTATCAGTTTCAATATCACCTTCTTTGTATTTGCTTGTTTGTTCTTTATTAAGCCTCGTTAGCCGAAAAATCGGGAAATAAACATGTCTTGCCTATTGTCCCCTAAGCATGTGTTGAAACATTTGGTATTGCGATCTATATCAGTAACCGTTACACTCACAGCAAACAGACAATAGCCTGTTACCGTAACGAACAGTTCTCCGCGTTCCTCCAAGTAACTTGACACCACAGCAAGGCAGTGTTCAACAATGCCGCGGACCAGGTAGTTGCCACATTTATTTCAGGTGACTCGGAACTCGATCGCGCCCACCCGGCGTCAATATTTCATGGGGGGATCAAGGGAACTCGGTACGCCCCTCTCGAAGGATTGGTTTCCCAAACGGAATAGTGGATGGAAACAAAACAGTAATTTACATACAAGTTAGCAGAGGCTCGCGAAGAATTGAAGCAGGCATTAAAGACCTACGCCGGGCAAGCTGAGAGCGTACGTGTGATGACAAGGGAAGACATGCAGAAAAACACTTACTTTACCGCTAAAAAAAGCTAGCAGGATTAGTTGTGACAACCAGAAAAGGGGACTTGATTGGACGCTGCAGGGGGAGAGATGCGCTTGTAAGTGCTTGGGTATACACTAATTAGCAATTGAGCCAACAGGATTGCCTGATGTTTGCGCAAGGCTGCAAGAGCCCAAGACACTTGAATTTACACAGCAAATGACTTGAAGTTTATAGGGTGGTGTCCTCAGCAATAAGAACAAGCCCGTGGGAATCACTCTATTGATAGACAGAAGACAGACGTAACACCACAACAGGACTGTATGATGTTTGCATGACTGAAGCACCAAGAGTACAGGAAACTTTAATTTATAAAGCAACGGACCTGCGGTTTCTAGGGTGTTCCCCACAACAAGGGCAAACCTGTAGAAACCACCTAAATGATGACCAGAAGACGTTTAACACTACCCCTGCCCCAAGACAACCCCCCCCCCACACACACGCACCATCACAACACGATTGTATAACGACTGCACGAAGCACGACGAGTCCAAGACAATTGAATTTAAAAAGCAACTGAACTGAGGTTTGTAGGCTGTCCACCGCAGCAAGAACAAACCTGGGCCCGTATGTAAAACTCGAGATTAATTTAACCAACGGCTACGGGCCTAACCCAGACAAGGACAAAAGATACCCCAAACCAAAATGAAATAAAAGAGGAAGCGAAGAAAGAAAGACAAAAATCCTTCTATAACGGCATAGGCATCTTGCTGGAATGGACCCGCTTCCTGATTTAAAAACAAACAAAAAAAAAACAAAAAAAAAACAGACAATTTAACCCTAAAGCTAGTTAGGGTTAAAGCTAGTTTAGTTCGAGGTTAGACTCTAACCCGGGGCTAAACTCCCTAACCCCGACTTTTACATGCGGGCTCTGTAGGAATCATCCTGATAATGGATAAAAGACGATAAACGCCTACAACACCCCCACCCCGTCCCTCCATCACCCCGGACACGATACACCACAACAAGAACAAGCCTGTACAGTCTAGAATCTAGCCCGAAGAATCATCACGTGCTCTCTCGTGCACAGCGCGGTGTACGGAAAGCAAGCAGTCTCCTCATGTTTGAGGAGATTTGTCCGGGCTGAAGAATGAGCTGTGTATCAGTCAACCAACACCACTCCAAGCCCTCACACTCCCCCCCCCCCCCCCCCAGCTTATCCCTATGTCGACCGCAACAAGAACACAGGGCCTGAATACAGGGGAGTCTGTGGACACCAGCAGAGCAGTTTGTCAAGTATGTCACAGTCTAGCAGCTCAGCAGTCGATCACCCTACCTCCTGCCCAGACACCACCAGAAAAGCACAGAGGTTGGTAACCTTTAAAAAAAATCTTCTGGCATAATGTACGGCCAGAATAGGTTACGCCAAGATGG
Source organism: Batillaria attramentaria (assembly GCA_018292915.2). Taxonomy (NCBI): domain Eukaryota; kingdom Metazoa; phylum Mollusca; class Gastropoda; family Batillariidae; genus Batillaria; species Batillaria attramentaria. The sequence continues at coordinate 284,310 of JACVVK020000259.1, forward strand.
AACTAACAAAAGAACTAGCACGCCGTATAATCTATTGCCGAAAGGATTTGTAATGTGGTATTTTTGGGGCTATAGTCGCAGTAGGCTCTCCCGCAGCGACGTGGCTGAAAGGCCCTTTATAAAAAAGGAAAGATATGACGATAAAGTGCGCATTCCTCTCATGAATGGTTTCGGGGTATGCTAGTCAGCGTATTTCTATCAGCAATTAGCAAAAAAAAAAAAAAAAAAAAATCATCTCAAATAGAGACGCAGATTTGTGCCACAGTAATTATCGAGGTATCGTTTGTCCTTGAGGAAGAATGGTTGTTTTTCTGACTACACCGTGTTACTGATATGGTCAAAGATAAATTGCAGAGCGCAAAATAACTACAAGTAATCTGGCCGTTCTTTATGTTTTCCGACCGCGACCGTAGTAGAAGTGTATTTTGGAAAACACATTCTGTCACGCAGATCGTTCAGAGACGCTGCGGAAAAGCCTTGATATAAGAAGGGGTGGGTGGGTCTTTGATGATTTACCGTCCTTTTCCTCCAAAAACGGGTGACATCAAAGGCGGGTGATATCAAAGAGGAAAAAGTCAGCACAAATATTTGACTCACAGCTGGGATTCGAACTCACAACCCGAGCATTGAAGGTGCAGAGCCCAACCATTCGGCTATACCGGCTCCCCAGGATATATAAAAAACAACGCAAGCAAGTGGACATCACAAGCAACAACGACAAACACTGGATATTAATGTAACCCACTTATGATACACGCGTTCACAAGAAGACAGATGGTCATTGCTGGTCTCCTGGGTTTTTGTTGTTGTTGTTGTTGTTGTTGTTTTTATTTTGTTTTTCCTTTTAATTGCCCTGTCTTACACGAGTCATTTGTGGCAGAATAGGAGATAAAACTCGCAATCAAACAACCATCAGGCGCGTAAGAAGATGCTGAGAGGAAGGGGGGCCCACTAAGTCGGGTGAGCCATACGGCCGGGGTGAAGAAGGGTGTGTGTGTGTGTGTGTTGACTGCCAAGGATTGTGTCCTGCGACAGCAGAGCAGGGGGGCCCCACCACTGGTGGGCCCCCTCTCCTCTTATCAAAAGCAAGGGGGGCCCAAAGATATTCGGGCCCCCCTTTCAAAAATCGAACGGGGGCCTGGGCCCCCAGGGCCCCCGTGGTTCCTACGCCCCTGACCATTCATTCCCGATTGTCTTCATCTATCGTGCTGTTTGTCGGTTGTTTCTTTTTGGATTGTTTGTTTATTTTTTCATGTTTGTTGGAGTAGAGGAGGGAGGGAGTGGAGGAGTGTGTTTAGGACAGTGATAGCAGGGGGTTAAGCGAAGCCAGCTTTACATGTACAGCGTAAAAACAAACAAAAAAAGTCTTTATTTCTTTATTTCCAGGTGTGACACGAACGTGCTTACTGCGTGACGGATGTTGCCTCCCCCTCATCCCCTCCCCACCCCCCGAAAAAAAGGATGATTACGTCACACGTTTGGACAAAGTGAATGGCGATTACGTCAAGAGGGGGGTCTGAGAAAAATGACGGATGAAGCAGAAGACAGTGGGGATCCTCTGTTCGTGATGTTCCAGGGACTGTAAATATTTACTGGCACACGAGACGCGACTTGAGAGGTGATGTATGACCGCTCTGTTGCTTGTTGATACAGCGCCGTAATTAAAGTCGGAAATCTTTTTCTGTTTTGTTTTTTAATCGCAGATCACTGGCCCCGACCGAGCGTTCGGCGAGGCACCGGAGAACAGAGAGAATAGGCTTTTTATCGGTGTAATAAGAACACTGGAGCCGTCTAAAGTTGAAAAGATCATAGGTTGGAAACATAGGGGCCGCCTTTTTCTGTGCTGTGACGACAATTTTCGTGGAGGATAGGTTCTTCAGTTGGCTCCACTGCAGAAAAGGGAAATAAATCACACGGTCACTCCCCCCCCCCACACACACACACTCACACACATCACACTTAAAATATCATTTTCAACTGCGTCGTAATAGCTTGAGGACACAGAGCGGGATTAAGTGTAAAAATTAAGACAAAACGATTCTTCTGTAACTTTTATGTACGTCGCGTGATTTCAACAAAGACACAACCTTGTTATTTACGACTTTGTTTGGCCTTTCCTCGTCATTGATTGGACGATTTGCTGCGTCACATGACATTTGCCTCTCTAAGAAAGTTCCGCGCTTAGAATCATGCTCATGTGATTAGAAAGAAACCATATGATCGTAACTCTAAAGTTGAATGAGTGAGTAAGTGTGCGGTGTGTGTGTGTGTGTGTGTGTGTGTGTGTGTGTGTGTGTGTGTGTGTGTGTGTGTGTGTGTGTGTGTGTCTGTGTGTGTGTGTCTGTGTGTGTGTGTGTGTGTGTGTGTGTGTGTGTGTGTGTGTGTGTGTGTGTGTGTGTGTCTGTGCCGCGGAGGGATGAAGGAGGGTGCGGCAGCTGGCTGTATGCTATTTTGCAATATTACATGTCACCGAGACATGCATGTGGACAGTTTAAAGGGCAACATTAGTCAGCAGATAATACAGTGAGTCGGATAGCTCGATCAATAGTATCAGAAGGTCTTAGGTTCAAATCTCGAAAAAGCCAGCATGAAAAGAGTCACCAAAACTCATTTGTTCCGACTATTCCTTGAATAGACCTTAGCAGAATACCCGTACTGTACGCCATTGCCCGCATTACGTGGTGGCTGTCTTGTCTTTTGTCTGCGAATGCCATGATTTGATATAAATGTTTGTGTGATGTGACACAGTTGTGTTGTGTATCGCTCGTGATAAATGAGCCAGTACTGTTATTATTTTTTAATTATTAATTTCTACTTTATCAGTGTTAATTTATTATTTAGACTTTTTCCTGTAAAGCGGATGAAAGGATCTAGGATAGGCGCTCTATAAACATTTACCTATTATTGTTGTTGTTGTTGTTGTTGCTAGTAGTAGTAGTAGTAGCAGCAGTAGTAGTAGTATTTTTATTCTTATTATCCCAAACTTGCACATTTTTATTCTTATTATCCCAAACTTGCACATTTTTATTCTTATTATCCCAAACTTGCACATTTTTATTCTTATTATCCAAAACTAGTACATGCTTTTTTTTTCTCGTGCCCATGACTTTAAAGTCATTCTCGTCGTGAAAAAAAATCTCAAAGCAATCCCTCCGACCCTTACCACTACTACCACCCCCTCCCCCCTCGTTAGAAACACGTCTGTGTACAGCAGCAATCTGTCACCGATACCGGACCATGCAAATCCTCACCAAAGAATGAAGTTACACACTCCCAATTTACAATACCAACAATGCTTACAGACTTTTAACTATAACCGGGTTTCGGCTGTCTGGCAGTGCTGTCACAGCTTTGGTCTTGCCAGACAGCAGTGAGTCAGGAAGAGACACAATCAACGGTCATGATTCTCTTGATTTCCGTAAACGATACTTCACCGGAAGACGGCAAGACGACAGGCAGCTAGAAGTATTACGAGTATCGCATACTCCACACGTTTGCTCGACGACCGGCTGGCAGTACCAGTCATAACTGTAGTGGGGAACAACATTATATAACTGGTACCCTTGTGACGCAGTTCTGTGAGGGTGAAGATATCTGCCTTTTTTTTTTTTTTTAAATCAGCTGACGCCGTAACCAAGACCATTCACTTGGTTATAGTTTCTCCACTGGAGTGAATTCCATTTGGCATTTTGCTTTTTTAAAATTTTTTTTAGAAGGCTTAATTTGACAGTGCTCTGACATTTTCGCACTCACGAAGAAGAAGAAGAAGAATCACAAGCAGAAGCGGGAGCAGAAGCAGCAGAGAAAACAGAACACAAAGAAGAAGAAGAAAAAGACCAAGCAGAAAAAGGTGAAGAAGACAGAGAAGCAGAAGCAGAAGAAGAAGAAGAAGAAGAAGAAGAAGAATCACAAACAGAAGCAGAAGCAGAAGAGATAAAAGAACACAAAGAAGAAAAAGACTGAAAAAGCCAAAGCAGATAAAGGTGAAGAAGAGAAAGAAGCAGAAGCAGAAGAAGAGGAAACAGAAGAAGAAGAAAAAGAATCACAAGCAGAAACAGAAGCAGCAGAGAAAACAGAACAAAAAGAAGAAGAAGAAGAAGCAGAGACAGAAGAAAACGAAGAAGAATCAGAGGCAGAAGCAGAAGCAGCAGAAGAAACAGAAGAAGAAACTGCAGAAGCAAAAGAAGTAGCAGAAGAAGCAGAAGCAGCAAATAGCAGAGAATGAAGACAAAACACAATAAGAATAAGAACAAGAACAACAGAAGAAATAAAACAGAAAAGCTTACTCCCCAGAAGAAAAAGAGGTAGAAGAAGAAGGAGGAGAAGAAGGAAATGGAGAAAGAAAACCAAACCTAGCTGCAGATAATGTCTAAGAGATATGACACGAAGTTTTGCTGCTATAATAATGTCCCGACAGCATCTTCAGTTTCCTGAAAGAGGTCAACCTGTTCTATAAATTATAGACTTCAAACATTCAGTCTTTCACTGACCAACCAATTTTTTTTTTTTTTTTTTTTTTTAAGACCCGATAGATTTTTCATATTTATTTACATGTTGTTTTAAAGTGGGAATTTTTATGTTTTATAGGACCTGGCAGGAAGGGACTTTCATGAGCCGCGAATTAGCCTTTGTTGCTTGCGCGGCGTTAAGCCCTAAATAACTAACTAACTAAGCTATAATAATGATGGCTCCTAAACATCGAACATCATATCACAGGGCGCTGTAAGCTTACGCGTAGTGTCATCTGTTGTCTTGGCAACCAACTGCTTGGTGGCGATGTTGCAAGACTTTCTCCTGCAAACTGCTAATAATTGTTATTTCTAAAGCAAGGGCTGTCGTTTGTGAATCAATTTTCATGTCCAGACTCCTGTGATCAGCATGCCTGCAGGGCCAACTTGTATTGTTCAACATTCATGGAGGGAAGCTAAAGGCCATTCTGTGAAAATGCTAGAGCTGGAAAAACAGTTTGTGCGGGGTTTTGTTGTTGTGTTATGAAAAGACAAAAAGCCCAGTGCTTTTGATGTTTTCCTTGGAAAACAAAAACGTTGTGTCTCGCATGCGATGTAATCGTACGGTTGGTTGGAAACTGGCGAAAGCACAATCGAGGTAAAACTCGACAAAGCCTTCTTAGGTGTTTTTTTTTTTTTTTTTTTTACTCTCTCTCTCTCTCTCTCTCTCTCTCTCTCTCTCTCTCTGTGTCCCTGTCTCTTTTCTTGGATCATTGGACTCGGCTGTTGGGTATACGGCTTGTTTTGTTTGCTAAAATGGGGTTAATTTCGAGCCGATTTTTTCTCTCTTCCCATCCGAGGGTGGGTGGGTGTTTGGGAGTTTAACGTCCTTTTCCACCACGTAAGGTGATATATGAGACGGGGCAACAAGAAAATGACCAGCACAAAATTTTGGCGCCAACCGAGATTCCAACTCAGGACCCGAGCATTGAAAGTCCAACGCTCTACCATTCGGCTATCCCGGCTCCCCCTTCCCATCCGAGAAAAAAGCCCAAATAAAACAACAACAACAACAAAACCAGTCCCAGTCTTTAGATGAACGGCAAAATGCTCTCTCTCTCTCACACACGCACACAGACGCACGCACGCACGCACACACACCTGAGCAGCTCCCGTTGGTGGTGGTTGACCTTGGCAAACCCAAGACACCTTCATTAGCCAAAACGAGATTCTTTGCTATCTCCTTGTCGACCCTCGTGAGAACTGGGAAGCGGATAGCTAGTGAATGCCATGGTTCGAGAGCTGCCAGCTTTGACAGTGCCAGAATAAACGCGTTTCATTTCGTGTGAAAGAACAACAACGCATTTCATTCATTCATTCATTCATTCATTCGATTCGCAAATTTCTACCGTCCTTTGGTGAGAATGCTCAGAGCACCACAGTCACCATGTCAGGGCCATGCAGCAAAGTGGATCCTAGTTAGACGGCGCCTAGCGAAATACAAGCACATATTGTCGAGCTCGGAATAACCCCTGTTTCGCCTCAGCTCCATTTTCAATAGACCGATTTGTTTTCTTTGGATGGCAAATTTCTAATGTTGTCAGTCCGATTTTGGGAGGCATAAGGGGGATGGAGGCGGGGGGGGGGGGGGAGGGGTGACAGGATGACAATCCCTCGTCTCTGCACACAGATTTCAAACGTCAGACAGGAATCCCTTTAATGGCCGTTTCAGACAAGAAGAAAAATCTGTCACTTCACACTTTGCCTCTGAAACTTACCCGCCAACTTCCGCAGACGAAAAGCTTCAAAAAAAGAAACTTGTATTGAAGTGGTGGGAATTCTGTGCGGATTACTGAGGGGGCAAAAAAACCGTGCTCAACATCGCAGGAAATATTACTTCTATGGGCACTTTACGGGGTTCATTTCACAGGCTCATACCTCCCTCAGGGAGGTGGAAGCGAGTTTTAATGCAGTTTCTATGTCACTGCTGTGGCTTTGAAGTCCAGTGTGGCAATGGCGCTGTTGAGTGCAGTGTATCACCACCGTTAGCATTGGCGGGCCTTTTTCTGGATGAAGAAACACGCGCGGTAATATCAGAGGCAAAGGATAAATCACCCCTGTCTTACCGGCTGTGCAGGCAGGGGGTGGGGGGGGGGGGGTGATTATCGATGTTTTAACGACCCCAGCGGTTGCCGATATCGCATTGTCCAGCGGTGAATAATATACAACGCAAGCCTGGGAAGTCTAGGAGTTATGGCGTCCCCTAACTCATTGCGCCGTGGGGATGGTGTGTATGTGTGTGTGTGTGTGTGTGTGTGTGTGTGTGTGTGTGTGTGTGTGTGTGTGTGTGTGTGTGTGTGTGTGTGTGTGTGTGTGTGAGGGGAAACTTTAGTGCTAACATTAAAAACGTTTTATGCTCAGCGTCCATACAGAAGGGAAGCTCGATCCACAACGAAGTATGTATTGACATGTTTTGGAAACTGCTTATTTCGCCGACTAAAGAATATCACAAACGTTCCTTGTTCAGAGAAAAGTAACGTGCGTAATGTAATGTAATGGTATTGTATTTGGTGCAGCTGCAGAGCCGGTTAAAACATTTAAGCTCTCAATACGTTTGCCAATCCTACAACAACGGTGTGGAAACTTTTACTCGAATGCATCCAATTCAAAATTGCGACAATGGCTTACCGCCATTTCGATGGCTCTCTCCCTCTGTACCTGTCTGCAATGCTTACAACCTACCAGCCCTCCCGCACTCTCCGTTCATCATCAGAAAAACTGTTAAAGATTCCAAAAACAACTCTGAAGTCAGCTGGCGGTCGTTCATTTTCTTACGCCGCCCCCTCCGTCTGGAACGCTCTACCTGTCACCATTAGGGATCTTCCCACGCTGACTCAATTCAAAGCCCATTTAAAGACCTACCTCTTTAGGCAAGCTTTCGAGCTGTAGTCCGACCACTTTTTCATCAGCACTCAGTGTGTGTGTGTGTGTGTGTGTGTGTGTGTGTGTGTCTGTGTGTGTGTGTGTGAGAGCGCAAAGAGTGTTTCGTAGAAAACAGATAGGCGCTATATAAACTGTATTCATTATTATTATTAATGCGCTGAATCCGTACATGAGAATCAGTCACTCAGGACACAGTATATCATCTGAAACCATTGTAGTGACTGTGGTTGGCGTGTATGTTGTTCTACGTATGTAGAAGCCAACCGCGTTCTGATCAGACGAAGTTATGTGGTTGCGGACTGAAGACCGACTAGAGAGCGCTGATTGGTGGTTATTTTTAGCGACTTTGTCGATCGGCGTGTAGTGCAGGTATGGAAAGCGTTAGGCCAAAGAAAGTATATTTCTCTACTACGAGAAGCCGCAAACGAACAACGGGTGGGCGGGAGGGTGTTTAGGGGTTTAACGTTCTTTCCCACCACACACGGGTGATATCAAAGATGAAAAAGCCAGCACAAATATTTGGCCCCAGCCGGGATACGAACTCAAGCCCCGAGAACTGAAAGTCCAACGCTCTACCATTCGGCCACCCCGGCTCCCCGCAAAGGACCACAACACAGTGGCCAAAAGGGACATCTATTCATTTGGCAAACCCTGAACAAGCCTTCGAGCTTTGCAGGCGGCAGTTTGTCCCCACCGAACCCACAGAGACTTCATTAAAACCACATTAATTTTTTTTCAGGCATAATTGGGCTACAGTCGCTTTTAGGTTCAGGTTGTCCCCCAGGCACTCCTGTGGCGGGACGTCAAGCCCCAACAAGTCAAGCCAAGTCCAGTCAAGTCAAGTCAAGTCAAGTCAGCCTATCGATTGCCTTATCTTCAAAGAGTAAGCCTTGGCAGTTTTCTAACCAGATCGACAGACTTTCCAAACAGCTCATGCTGTCACACTGTTTCAACAAAAGCGGAACCCTCGAAATCAATCAGACGTCCTCGGGCCTCAGGTGTTCGTTTTACTACTCCAATGACAAAAGTATTAGAAGTGTACGACAACCGATGGAGTTGTGAGTTTCCAACGTGAGGGGTACTCAAACCACGAAAAGGCGTTACGCGGCGCCAGTCAACGTGACCCACACACTGACTCATAGACTCGCAGAATCATTGACTCACTCACTTACTGACTCGTTAGGCATGTTTAGTAGGACTTCGTAAGGAGGACTTCGCTCACTCAATCAGCCAATCAGTCAATCACTCAATAAATCAATTTTTTTTTTTTTACAGCGGATTTTTGCGATACAGATCAGTGACTAAACTTAAAGATAAAATTAAGGAAAAAAGTCACCGTTTATAAATTAGTCTTATCTAAAAAATTAAGGCTGTCTATTCTAGTTGAACATTTTTTAAAGAGAATTTTGTATGATTAATTTTGTCTTTTTTTATCATTCAATTGAATAATGTCACTGAATCTAAAAGTTTGATTCTGCAACTCAAAAAAAGGGGGCAAAATCGCATTCAGAATTCATATGATGGGGAAAAAAAAGACATCGATATACTTGTCTACTAATATTTTCACTGAACCTTCTGCATTACAACCCCTCAGTTCTCCTCGCCTATAATCTCCATAGGTGCCACTTAGCATCGACATAAAACTCCATACATTCCTGTGCCGAGAATAACCTTCGCATTAACAATACAAACAAAACCATCAATAGCGTGTACATAATATTATATATAACAACTTTCCTACCCTCGTTTCCTCACTTTCTTTTCCTGAAACCTTTTAGGTCAACAAGCTTACTCAATCGAAAGGAGAGAGAGAGAAAAAAAAATCGAAGTTTTGATTCTAACGTTGCACAAACAGCATTCAACGTACTGTGCAAAGGAACATCTTTCGTTTTGATCACGTTCTGCATACACCGGACACCGACAGGAGAACTCAAAGCTGCCGCCAAGTCTGCGTCGCACTTCCTTGCCACCAGGGCGCCATGTCGTGTGGCAAGAGTACAATAAGAACGAAGAGTCTGTATCGTAACTTTCTGCTGCAGTCGGTCTGAAGGTGTGCGCCTGCCTACTCTCTTCCATAACAGTGACGCTTAAGAGAGGTGACAATGGTGCCAAGCCTACAGTGATGCTTGTTATCAATGGTCTAAAGCCTATACTGACGCGTGTTACAAATGGTGTCAAGCCTATAGTGACGCGTGTTATAAATGGTGTAAAGCCTATAGTGACGCGTGTTACAAATGGGGTCAAGCCAACAGTGGCGCGTGTTATAAATGGTGTCAAGCCTATAGTGACGCGTGTTATAAATGGTGTCAAGCGTATAGTGACGCGTGTTACAAATGGTGTCAAGCCCATAGTGACATGTTACAAAACCATTTATCTTCCTATTTTTAAAAAAAATGCATGGGAAGGGCAGCCGAAGGACCCGGAGAGAAACCCCGAGGAGCAACCCCAGAAAAAAAATCTGTATCATGTATCATGGCTGCACGCTGACAGCGGTGAATGTCGTTGAAATCGGACCCGCTCACTGTTGAATCACTGCCTCCCCCCCTCCCACCCCCCCCTCCCCTCTCTGCCTCAGTGTGTGTTTTATACAATGAAAGAGATGAAGCATCGTCTAACAAAAGCCAGAGGCGCAATATGCATTTTGAGGAAAGTCAGACACTCTTGTCGCTTATAGCTTTTGGCACGCGGGCACCCACTATACAGGGTACACCGCACTGTCCTCGTGTGATCGGGAAATCTGACACCAAACTGTTAAACTGAAAGCAAAATCTTGCAGGTGTATTGGCAAAAGTGACATCAAACTGTTATAGCGAAATCCTTCACCTTCCCCCCCCCCCCCCCCCCCCCCTTTGCTAAATGGAGGCGTCTGCTCGAGTTCTTTTCAATAGGCACCTTTGTGAAGGTTACGTGTTGAATTTCGTTTGAATAAGACATGAGTTATGACATTATGAGCAAGAAAGGGATGAGTCCGCAATGACCTTTTGTAAAGCCTGGATTTAGGGAAGGGATTTTTTTTTTTATTGTTAGTGGAATTCTTCTTCAAAATAGGCATACACGGCAACAGTATGCTTGATTTGATGTTTGCGGTTTGAACGTCTTTTTCAAAAACAGAGGGAGGAACAAGACCCCCCCCCCCCCCCCCAAGAAAAACAAAACAAAAGCAAAAACAAACAAACGACGACAACAACAACAACAACGAACAAACAAAATCAAGAACAAGAACAAAAACAAAAACAAACAAACAAACAAACAAACAAACAAACAAAGCACCAAAAAAAAAAACAACCAAACACCCAAAACACAGAAACAAAACCAAAAAAAAAAACACAAAAAAAACAACAACAACAAAAAACCCAAGCAGCAACAACAACAACAATCACAACAACAAATATGAATTTTTGGCTCTAGGACCAAGCCAGGGCTCGAACTCACGATCCAAGCACTGAAAATCCAACACTCTGGTGATCCCGGTTTCCCTACAAAACTTCAAGCACACAAACACAGACATCCTCACCACCAACCACACCCTGCAACAAACAAGCCTAGCAAGGACAAGGCAGGACCATGTACCTTTTATCATAAAAACCGTCCCCCCCCCCCCCCCCCTTTACTCTCCGCCCTCCCCCCACCTCACACACTCGTCACACACACACACACACACACACACACACACACACACACACACACACACACACACACACACACACACACACACACACACACACACACAAACAAAGCGATAAGGCTTTTAAGAAATAAAAAATGCTTCCCGTAACACGGAGGAAAAATATAGGATAAGCAGGTCGGACACTTCCACGGAAAATAAAGGGCGGTTGGAATACCTTAAGAACAGGGTTTTTTTCAAGTTTTTCTTTTGGCCTAACGTGTGCCAAACATTTTTATCTTCCTACGGGCCTGTGTGGGTTTAGGGTTACAGATTGGCCTTGTCATTTTTTTCCCCGATTGTCAGCAACGATAAGTAATGGTTACCCCGCGGCTGTGCTGTGTTCACCGTTTGTATCAGACAGACGGATGACACACAATCGTGACATCAGCGCAGACGGTTGTGCATTCTGAGCTCTAGGCCACAAACCCACGGAAGAAACGGTTTCTGGTCGCCGTCTAGAAAAAGGACGTAAGCGCCAAGTGATTTGACAACCGCTTAGACTCTTTTTTTGAGATGACGGTTTTTTAAAGTTGATGATGGATTGTCGTGATAGCGATTTTGGTACGGCAGGTTCGACAGCTTGAGAAATAGATCTTCGAGAGAACAGACAAGGAGAATATGATAGTTGAAGTGGTTGAAATCAAATGTGTGGCGAAACGGTTTTGACATGAAAACGTACTTATACTTAAACGTACTTATTATACGTAATTATAGCTGTTTGTTTGTTCTTTGTTCACTGACTGAAAATAGTCGCTTACAAAAATATCAGCACTGTCAACAATAATGGGTATTCAGGGGCGCTCTCCCCCTCCCGCTTGCGCGGCGTTAAGCCCTAACTAACTAACTAACTAACTAACTCTCCCGCAGGGGAAGCCGGGGTGGCCGAATGGTAGAGCGTTGGACTTCTAATGCTCGGGTCGTGAGTTCCTATCCCGGCTGGGGCCAAATATTTGTTCTGGCTTTTTCATCGTTGCCCCGTCTTTGATATCACCCGTAAGTGGTGGAAAAGGACGTTAAACACCCAAACACCCACCCCACCACACCCACCCACCCCCTCCCGCAGGAGCTTAGGGCGCCGTACAGTCGACACGCCCTCACTCACACAGAAACACACGCAACATTCCTCCACACATACATTTAACTACGAACATTTAATGTGCAACATCATACACGGCCTCAATCAATCAATCAATCAATCAATCAATCAATCAATCAATCAATCAATCAATCAATCAATCAATCAATCAATCGTAGCCCTTGTTTAGGTTACAAAGGAATTTGTCTTGTCTTCACAAGCCGCACATACACAAATTGCAGTCGCACACCCAGAATTACAGTTATGGCACACACACACACACACACACACACACACGCACGCACGCACGCACAGCACGCACGCACGCACGCACGCACGCACGCACGCACACACACACACACACACACACACACACACACACGGACTGAACTTTCAGTTTTTGTCAAACTTTTTCTCTGCTTGCGTAAGTCCTACTGACCTCCGCGTTGTTATTGTTTCTACAAATCTACATTAAAACTCTCCAAACTTTGCTGTGCTGTTGCCGATGTTTTTTCCCCTCACTTTCCTTCACTTTCAGAACAGAGAAACTTTTCCAGAATTATAACAATAATAAAACAAATTCAAAACTTCGAGAGAAAGATCCAAGCAGGCTGAAATAACAACCACCATCTACGTCATTCTTCTATAAAACCCTCTTCTTACATCGGAAACTGATAGACTCTTTTGTATGAGATAAAAAACAAAACAAAACAAAACATAAACCAGACCCAATTTATATGCTGCTGAAATAGCGTTTGACATATTCACAAGCCTTGTCAAAATCTTTACCAGTTTTATAACAAGCTCCATATAACGTCCCTAGCGCCTGAGTGACGTCAATGTTCGTTCGGTCTGTGCCTTAAGTAAGCTTTGTCCAGGTTGTTTTGGAAGGAAGTAAGGAAGTGCGTGTGTGTGCGTGCGTGTGTGTGTGTGTGTGTGTGTGTGTGTGTGTGTGTGTGTGTGTGTGTGTGTGTGTGTGTGTGTGTGAGAGAGAGAGAGAGAGAGAGAGAGAGAGAGAGAGAGAGAGAGCATCATAATTATAAGAATACAATGAACAGTAAACAGCTTAGACCGGAGTTAAAAACAACATTCCTCCGGGCGTTTGCACGTGAGCAAAACACTAAAGAGAACGTAACAAAAATGTATCATCATCATCATCATCATCATCGTCGTCGTCGCTGTCGTCAACGTCATCATCATCGTCGCCGTCGTCGTCAACATCATCGCCGCCGCCATCATCAACGTCGTCGTCGTCGTCATCATCATCATCATCTTCGTCGTCATTTTCGTCATCTTCTTTACACTAAATGTTTACTTCCTTTTCCATTTCAGGGTATTATGTTTGAGTCCTTCGAAGTGACTCAAATGTGAGAATCTCTAAACCCAGGAGACATCCACACGAAAAACAGAATTTTGACGACTCGATATCAGGTCTATATACTCGTACCTGCACAGTTTAGATGCTGAATGCAGAACTACGCTGTGTGCGTGGACCGGTTACTGGAGGTATGAAATTTAGACGCGTGCCTCTAATCCGTGCTATTCAGAAAGAATTCTGATCCCTGTCATGTTTTGCACAAGCCCTTCAAGCTTCGCCGGATGGGGCCAACTCTTTGTGACAAGGCCACAGGCGCTATTCAAACCAGGTTTTGAATTAAAAAGTCTAGGCTCTAGTTTACATACTGAGACTCGGTGGGCAAGTCACACCCTCAGCAAAAGTTTTCCTTGGCAGCCAACCAGAACGCGATTGAGCAGGAGCGCGCGCGCGCGCGCGCGCACACACACACACACACACACACACACACACACACACACACACACACAGCCAGGGATGCAGCACGCTCAGCAACACGTTCAGCACCAACGTTCACTTAGTCAGGATTCTAAGTCAAAGTCCGCAGGGTAGACCAGAGGCAGAAAACTGCCCAGATCGCACACTGGACAACAAAATGGCAGCTTACCACGCCTAAGGGTCGACTTCACTCGTGCAAAAAAAAAGAAAAAAAAAAAGAAAAAAAAGAAAAGAAAAGAGACTATCGCCATTATTGGATCAGACAAGATGGCGTTAAGGAATGAAGCAAAGCGGATGACCTCCTGAAGAGCGAGATAAAAGTAATCCACCGGCTATATATTTTCATCCTCGCTGCGTGTCACTATGACAGGAGCACGCTAAGGCATTGGGTCCTGGTCGCGTTTAACCTTCTAAAAAGGTTCCGTCCCATATATCTGGGCCAACAAATGGACGACTACACTCCAGTCAGTCAAAAGTGCTGAGCCAACAGAATTCAGCCAATCGCGTCCCGCTGCATTAATGAGCACAACACATGGCATGTTCTGGCAAGCTTTTTGCCAGATGCTACAACGTGGGAAGCGCGTGTAGTTTGATATGATTGAAACATGGAAAGAAGGCAGTAAGCCCATTGATGTCATTAATTTGAGGAAAAAGACCATTATATCAACGTCTTTTTATCTTGAAATCACCCTTTTCCCACAAAACGGTGTCATATGGACGTACTGTGTTTTGCCAATACTCGGAAGAGGAAAGGGGCTGGGCTTTGGCCTCGGGTCTTGCCGAGTGAAGTCGTCTACTGTAATAATAATAATAATAATAATGAGTATTGTATAGGCGCTTAACCCAATTTCATGAATCGGCTCAAAGCGCCGCGAACTGAACCCAACACGCACGCTCACGTGAATCACACGTGTTCTCTCACACACTGGACATGAACACATTACAATCACGTGGTGCAAAGGGTCAGCTCAGCTATTTAAATTTCGGAATTTAGAATTGCATTTATTTTTCAGATTTGGTGGGCTGAACATTTCCAAAGCAGAACTGTTCGCGAACTGTTTTGCTTGTGTCTAGCAACGCAAAGGCTAGCACTCAGCAAACAGAAACCGAAACGCACAGCGTCTGCCACAGTCTCGCCACACATCTGACTAGAAGAGGTGGGGTGTTATAGGAGTTGAACGCTCTTTCACACCACGTATGGGTGATATCAAAGACGGGTGCAACGAGAAAAAAGAAAAAAAAGAAAAAAAAAAGGCCAGCACAAATATCTGGCTCCAGTCGGGATTCGAACTCATGACCCGAGGATTGAAAGTCCAACACTCTACCATTCGGCTATCCCAGCTCCACCTGAGTAAAAGAGCTACAGGTCGGACCATTACAAGGTTTTATATAGGGAGAATTCTGTTCTGGGACAGTTGTGCTGCCTGCCCGCCCGAAAAAAAAACTATTTTAGAGATTAGCACAGCTCGGAATGCAACACACAGACGTTTGATGGCTGTGCGAACGAGGAAAACACAACCGTGCGTAGGCGACTTCCGACATGTTTGTCGATTGTCGTCAGCGACACTAGTACTGCTTTTTTTTTTTTTTTTTTTTTTTTTGCTGCCACAACTCTTTGCTGGTTCAAGTGGTGTTCCTCCCTGGTAATGGGTGAAATCCACGGAGGGCTCGGAAGTTGGGGCAATTTTTATTATGCATGATGATGGAGATGAGGATGATGGTAAGATGATGCTATGGAGGTCCGTGTGGTTTGGGACTGCGGGACAGGGCCGCATTCCACGCTTCCTGTCATAAATATCCCGGTATTAACCAGGCTCGGGAACTACGGCACCTGCGGTGCCGGTGTGTAATCATCCACATCATAAGACGTGTCATACTAAGGGAAGCACCCCCGTTGTCGCACCCGTGAAGTGGGTGAAGCTCGGCTGTGTGGCAACAGCCTCCCCATTGGGCCCATAGCACACCCGCTCTGGGTAGGAGCCGACCTAGGTATGAAAAATCCCGCTTGCCTCGGCTGGGACTCGAACCCGGGTCTCCCGGCCCATAGTCCGAAGTGCTAACCACACCACTACTGCTTTTTTGCTCTAATCAGCTGAACGCAAGCCTGTCTGTGCATGTATGTGTGCATATGTCTTAGTGGTGTGAACTTAAAACTTACAACTTAAAACAGCTCAGAAACGACCTGTGAGCCTAAAAATGGTAGCAATTGGGGGTCTTAACATTCTCGGCCCTCTGGTTGATTTCATTAACCTCAACCATCAACTCCAGCCACAGACCAGTGCAAATAAATTAATGGAACAGTTAGTTGCCGAGTACGCGAGAGATTGTGTTAAAAGGAAACTAAAAACAACGCTCTAACGTACTCTTCTGTTGGCAAGCAGTAGCGCTCTCAGCTCGTAAATGCAGCAACAAACTAGCAGCAAAGTGCCAGGGAACACAGGGAGAGAAAGGAGGGAGCCAATTTCACACGATGCATCACCTACGCCATCACAAGGCCTCCCCCAGTCTCATTAAGCCCCAAGGCGGTTACACCAGTTCCACTTTGCTGCTCTTGCAGGAGAGCCCCGTCAAGCGAAAATGTCAGCACAGTGATTGCCACTCACTGGCAAATAATTCCGGCAGCCTGGTCGCGGGCCGCCCGCGCCCCGGATTCAATAGTCATTCCAGACGCCATACGTGGGTTCTGGTCATGCGGAATGCTGGCCACCCAGTCGTGGTCGTCGTCCTGGTAGCTCTGGTCGATCCCGTTTCTGGACGACCTACACGATGCTGGACTAGGAGGGGACACAGGCAGGGGGAGAGATCCGTGGGAGTAGGTGGAAATACAGGACGCGACTTCTTTTTGCCGGGTAACCAGCACTACGTTGAGACGACGAGGACGCTGGCTTTTACTGGGTGACCCCCAAAAGTACGTTGTAACGGTGGGGGACACCGGCCGATGTCTAAAGACTAACGCAGAAGCAAGATGACTCACTCGCAGAAGCCCTGCCTACTGGAAGCCCTGCCAAAGGTTTTACAAATTACGTCACCGCCAGTGTTACTCACCTTTTTCTTTTACCCAACATGTTTTAGATGGTTTCTTCAAAACTAGGACTGAAAGGCTTTGAGAACTGTTCATCGTCACTCTGCTAGGTTGAGAAAAACCGAAAATGGCAGTGGCCCTGGCATTCGGGAAAACTCGAAAATGACAGGAAAAGTATCAATTTCTTTGTAAGTTAGTGACTCAATGATTTTTTTTCTATATACGTCAAAGGGAGGACCAACACATTAGAGATGAGCCACAGACTGTCGATCGAATGGACTGAAGCCTATCGTTAATACAAGGAAGTAGTATCCTTGATCCTTGGAACATCACAATGAGTACAAAACAATAGACGACTCCACACCTGTCGGTCAAAAGGGGCGAACTCCCAGAATTCATCCAATCGCGTCCCATGGCAAAATGAGCAAAACACATGGCATGGTCCGGCAAACTTTCTTGCCAGACACTACAAACAGGGGAACGCGTGTAGTTTGATATGACCGAACCGTGGACAGAAAGCAGTAAGTCAATTGACGACATATTAGGAAAAGGACGATTGCGTCAATCTCTTTCATCTTAAAATCAACCCTTTTGCCATCAAATGTCGTTACGGACGTTTTGCCAATACACGGCAGACTAAAGGGGCAGGGCTTGTCAAGTGGAGTCGTCTTTTTCCGAGGGAACAAACAAACAAACTCACAGATAAACAAACAACAACAGAAGTGCACCTCAGATCTGATCATTCACGCTGGCACTAAATAAAAGTACTATGGAAACAACATAAAACCCAACTCACTTGGAATGTTAGGTGGGTGGGTGGGTGTTTGGGAGTTTAACGTCCTTTTCTACCACATACGGGTGATATCAAAGACGGGGCAACGATGAAAAAGCCAGCACAAATATTTGGCCCCAGCCGGGATTCGAACTCACGATCCGAGTATTGGAAGTCCAACGCTCTACCATTCGGCCACCCCGGCTCCCCTGGAATGCTAGGTAAATGGTTACAAACACAGTTACCGGTTTCTCGTCAGGAAACAAACCAGACTTTGAAAAGACAGCGAGCAAGCAGTATCAAGTCACGCATTTGTTTGCGGTGTTCACACAATGTTTTGTAGGACTGCCGACAAAGCCGAAAGATCCGCGTGCCCTACTAATGTTTTTTTTTTATGCCGCATGATGTCGTACATAATTACATTCTGTTTCACTCGGGCCACGTTCGTTGTAGATTGAAGTTTGCCGTCATTGCAATCGAGAACAGCAACTTGAATGGAGAGTGACGTGGTTTCCCCCTATCTCCCGCCCTCCCACCTAAAGGCACACACTTTAGACGTGAAAGGAATTTAATCTCTGACAAAACCGGTCCCCAAAAAAAAGAAAAAAAAAAGAAAAAAGGGAGACAACAACAAAATACAAAAAGCTATTACGAGATGCAGAACTTGTTTAGCCTGGGATCCGATTAAACTTCACTCGGTTCCTCGGTGATTAGATTCCACTGTCCTGCGTCCTCTTTTGCCTTTGGCCTCCCCCGGCCTGGGGTTGACAGACACGCCTGGATTAAACCTGCCTCTCCAGCCTGAAGAGTTCCTCAGTCCAAGAACCCGTCAATCTCAGGACAGCTCAGCGCCCCGGAGATGCATGTTGACACGCGTTGCGGGCTTTGAATATTGCGTCGTGAAGGTTTAAACTTCTCCTTTTTCTTTCTCTCCTTTCTTGTCAACAATTTCTATTCATCAACTCGCTTCCTAGGACAGGCAGTGGGGGAGAGCAGGGTCATCCATGTGCGAGCCACTGCCACAGCAAAACGGTCTGGTGGCGCAGGCAGGCCACTTTGTCAACACGAGTCAAGCTGGAAATCGATGCAGAGTCCTTGTGGGGATTGGAACAGGACAGCTGAGTTAACCCGACAACATGGACTAAAAGACAATTTATGTTGCCGACGTCATGCAGTGAAATGGTTCTACCACTTGCTGCTGAACGTAACGTCGTTAACTGATGTTATCGCGAACGTGAGGGACCTCCAGCCTCCGAACTGCAGAGACCTTTGTAGTCCTTGAACTTGAACATTTTTGGGCGGGTGCTTGGGAGTTTAAGGTCCTTTTCCACTACGAATGGGTGATTTCAAAGATGGGGCAACGAGGAAAGGGCTAACACAAATATTTGGCCCCAGCCGGGATTCGAACACGACCTGAGTATTGAAAGTCCAACGTTATCTCGGCTCCCCTGCTGTGAGGGGTCTCAGACCTGTTCAACACTACCCCTTGCTACATGCATGGGGGATTTCGTAAAAATTCTAACGAGGACCGTATACATTCTTATGTCCTAAGGTTATACAAAAACCATTATGTGTCGCCCACAAGGAATAGAAAATTCAAAATATCTACAAGTGACTGAAAGCATTTCCTGTGAGAGCCATTAATTCTAGAGGGGGTCCTGTAATCAAATTGTTTGATCTTAATTACTGGTGTCCGGGAGTCCAATAATTTTGATATCACTGGACATGGGGCCGGGGGGTCCATCACTTGGGAAGTCCATTAACAATGCCACAACGGCCCCAGCTAGGACCACCACGAATCTGCTTTGCCAGGCTCTCCAGATCAGCCAGGTCCTTGCACTCTGCCTCTCACAGTCAGCTTTCCTGGGGGACCCATCTCAGAACCCCTTCCTCAACCTCCTGTATCAATCCATATCTCCCAACCCTTCGCTCTTAATGGAGAGGATAAAATGTCCTCTTCAGTCAACTTATCCTTTTGCTAGTGATACTTTTTTTTTCTTTACCGAAAAAGCAAACACACGGAAAAGCAAGGTCGATTTTGTGTCTCTTTACTCTCCTTCTCAACAGTTTTTCGATGGAGGTCTATTTGCATGTGAGATTAAGGAAAGCACTGTCAGTTCCTGCCCTGCAAAAGCGGCAAAGTTTCAGCGAAATATATTTGCCTTGCGAATCATAGAGTATTAGGCGTGAGAGACGGGGGAGCTGGTAAAGCGGGGAGAGAGATATAAAGCCCCCCCCCCAAAACCCCCCCCAAAAAAAAATAAAAAAAAATCGTTCGATTCCCTTATGAGAGCCTTGGTATTGAGTTTTTGTGTCAACAAGGTGTCTATGACATGTTATTCCTGAAGCCTTCGCGAAGAATAATCGCTTGGAGAGTGTCCTGGCATCCTCACCGCTAAATTTAGTCACGCAATCCGTGGAGGGGAAGGACTAAGGGCGGCTGTAGCTACGGGTCCTCGATTACAGCTCCTTCTGTGCGATTTTTGATTAACTTGCCCGCCTCCAAACACATTGATCTGTAGTCCGCACAGCGCATCGGGCGAATCTAAATATTAGACGGGGAATGGACTATGGATCGAGGGGCCACACACGCTCGACAGGGCGCTAATGAATGTTGATAGACCGTTTAGGATTAGGACTCACGTCCCGTCTCGACATTTTGACTTTTTTTTTTATAGTACAGCCTCTCTCTCTCTCTCTCTCTCTTAAAACAAACTCCCTTCAGGCATTACTACCAACGGGTCGCAATCATCATTTGAGAAACGTCTTTCGACCACCTGATAGCAGTAACTGTATGATATTCTTTTTGTTTTTTTTTTACAGCAATTTCGTCTCGTCCACACACACACACACACACACACACACACACACACACACACACACACACACACACACACACACACACACACACAACCTACCAAACAAACAACAACAACCACACCACCGCCAGCAACAACAACAACAACAACAACACCCCCCCCAACAACAACGAAAAAAACCTTGCCGACGAAAGTGTCACACGCATGGCGTTTGAACAAAGATATATCTCCGTTACGGCGTTAGTCCCACGATTATACGTGGTGGAAAAGGACGTTAAACTCCCAAGCACCCCCCCCCCCCTCTCCCAACCCTCTAGCCCCATGATAACGCACATCATAACTGATATCATGATTTCATACAAGCTTGCAGCACACACAGGTATAACAGAAAGTTTCACTCAATAATTTTCTTCTTATCTTATTCATTGCCTCTCTCGAATTCAGCTGTTTGTTCAAAGCAACCCCCGCACCCTCCCTCCTCCCCCCCCCCCCCCCCCGAGCTTCCACGCCTCTTACGATGTTTCTCCTCTCTCCGGCCTTCTTCATGCCATGCCACACAGTTTTCGACAATCGACAGGGGAAAAAATGATCGCATACTTGAAACAGCATTCTTTCACCCATGTTCATTGTATTTGCATGTTTTAATCTCACTGGGTATAGAACCGCTCTTGAAAAATAAAAATAAAAATCGGGGACCCCCGAGGGCCGGCACTGTTCCAACACTGGTCGAGAGATTAGACATTTGAAGGACGCAGTTCTGGTTTGCCAGTACCTGATAAAATGATATGTGATTTGGTGATTGAAAATTTAAGACATTCATTTAAACCTTCGACGTACGTTGTGACAAAACCGCACTTTTACTGAAACGTACGCCCCCCCCCCCCCCACACACACACACCACCCTCCATCTTCACAGCTCTTTCCGTCACCAGATACACGCATTTCATATTACAGACCTAACTGTCACCGTTTTCGTATCTTGAAGTATGTTCTTGCTTGTACATCGTCGTGGAAAGAACTCAGCTGAAGATGGGCACTCAGTGACCGATCAAAACTCATACCCGGCATGTCACGTGACCTGTATTGACCATGTCGGGGGTGGGTGGGTGGATGTTTGAGGGTTTAACGTCCTGTCCGACCACATTCGGGTGGTATCAAAGACGGGGCAACGAGAAAAAGGCCAGCACAATATTTTGATACAGACGGGCTCCGAACTTACCACACACACACACACACACACACACACACACACACACACACACACACACACACACACACACACACCAACAGAGTATCGCAGAATTTTACGAGGAAAGTGCATACGAACGAGGTAGGCAGAAACAGCAGAAGCGTCTCTTGTGACGTTTCTTCCGTGGCTGAATCGCCATCATGAATCTTGATTTGCCCCTTTACCCTCTCATCCATTGCGTCCGTTGCCCAGGGCTGACCGAAGAAGGCAAATCTGAATTTATGGGTCGTTTTTCCTCTTCGGGGATGCCAGCTTAAAGGGAGGGACAAGATAGATAGAAGGAACGTTCTGCGGTATTTGCGCAGACCGGGGTCCCATTTTCATCCACTGTCACCCCCGCCAAAGGGCTTTCGCCGGACAAGGGGAATAAGGCTGACGTAGAAACGATGGGTTCTGTCCTCTTGTTCTTTGTGTGGGGTACATCCTATCCGGCCTTGCAGGGTCGTGATTTTTTTCCTGTCCAATTTATGCATGTAGAAACAAGTGCTAGCTTGGTCAGAGCGTTGGGGCGAGGGTTGGAGGATGGTGGGGAGGGGGAGGGGCAGCTTTGGAAGGGGAAAAAATAGTGGGAATTCATTAAGCTTTGATCTGGCAAACAGATCAAGTGATCGAGTCTATATACATTCTTTATGCTTTTTTTTTTTCCTTTTTTTTCTCCCCTGTCACTGTCAAAAGAGTTTCGGTAAGACCTGCATATAGCGAGCGTCTCCGAAAAGCGACCACCCGTTTATTCAGGTTTCTACTTTGGAGTCGACTTCATCCTATCTCGTCACTGTTCGGAAAACAAAATCGTTCAGGCGACCCAGTGTTTCTGCAAGACTTGACTTTGGTGTCTACTCTTTCGACCTCCAAGAAACAAAAGAGAAAATGAGAAAGTGGGGCAGGAGAACAGGAGAGAAGAGGGGCCAGGGGACAGAGAGAAGTGCGGGTGGGGGTGCGGGTGGGGGGGATCTGGGGTAGAGAGGGGGGGGGGTACAGTCGTTTCGATAATGAAGCACGTAAGAAGACGGAGAGTGAATGGCTATGGGGAGCCTTATCGGTCAAACGTGGCTGTGGCTTGACTGTGAATCCAGGGGTTTGATTAAAAACCAATCTTGCCTCGGTGCAATCGTAATCTGTCTCCCCGCAGTCTTGTGTGCCAAGGTTGCTGCTGCCCCGTTGTGGCGACGGTGCTCTCTCTCTCTCTCTCTCTCTCTCATTTGCTTTTCTTTTCTTTCATTGTCAGTCTTAGCGTACGTAGCAAAGGCAAGTTTGCAAGTTTCATTGCCATTCTCTCTCTCTCTCTCTCTCTCTCACACACACACACACACACACACACACACACACACACACACACACACACACACACACACACACACACACACACATTACTTTCTTATTTTAGTATATATTATTTGTAGTTTCTAGCAACAGAAAGTTTGCAGATTGACGAGTTTCTCTGTGAAAACTTTTACCGTTGATATATGAAGAGTTTTCATCATCATCATCATCATCATCATCTCTCTTTCTGTTTGTATTTCAGCTGTATTGAGTGAGCCAGCTGTGCGTACACATGCACGGCGAACGTTCACATTTCTGTGATTTAGGTGAATAAATAAACAAGTGAATATTAGTCTGCAATCTTTTCCGACCAAAAAAAAAAAAGAAAAAAAAAGAAAAAACAAATGAAAGCGGATAGTTTACGATAAACTGCTGATATGAAAATACCTGCGTGCCCAAGAGGCAACTGGAGCTGGTAAATAAGTGATTATGTAAAGCATGGACGGCCTGCGGCATAGTTGGGTCACTACTGGCTGAGGCAAGTCCAAAAAAGAAAGTTTGCCCTATCACAGGGATCAAGGTGTGTAAATATTTCATGGATCTTTCTTTGCTGAATGTCAACACCCCGCTCCTGAATTAGACAGGGGATTAGGGAGCTTGGCCAAACACCAGAGAGTGAAAACACACGCCCACCAAAGTCATATAGCACGATAAGAGACGACAAAAGAAAATAACTGTGCTGTTTAAATATCGAGCTTGCAGCGGTAAAACTCAGGGGAAAGGTAAGGCGACTGATGAAGCGTGGGTTCGAGTCCAGATCGAGCTTGTGATAGGTGATTTTCTGGCTCCCGGGCTGCTCATCGGGGGTTTCTCTCCGGGTTATCCGGCTTTCCTGCCCCAGTAAAATTGAAAAATAGAATATGTAGGTTGGGCGGCGCTGCACTCCCTCGGGGAAAGCTGCCCGACTTTCCCAGTAAAGTTTTTTTTTTTTTAAAAGGAGCAGAGCTAAGCTCGACTGTGTCTGGTTTTGAATTTTCACAGCAAAAACAACCATAACGGGAGGGGGAGGGGAAACACAGACACATGATGTTTTCTACACACGTCTGTCATATATCTTGCTTCTAACGTGTGTGCTGCGAGTGTGCTCACTGATTCTATCTTGCATGAATCGAGTCACGCGCAGACTCGTTGACGGTGCCTCTCTCAACTCCATGCACAAATATCAAATGTGCACGTTAAAGGTCTCATTGAATGGAGGGTGGTGTTTCGGGGGGGGGGGGGGGAGCATAACATGCATCCTGGAAAAAGAAAATACATCAGCGGGGCTGTACAAAGGGCGCGGGGCGTTTCCCCAGGAGGAAAAGCCTGAATTATCCCCTGCTACGGTAATTGCGCACAAAATATCTCAACACCAACACCACACGTCGCAAACAGCCGCTGGAACACTGACCGAACGTTCCTCTCCGAGTCTTCCCTCCGCCTTCGACCAGATGACAGGGCTGCAATCTAAATGGACGCTAGTGTTTCCGGTGCTACTTCGCTTCAAAATTTGATAAAAAATTCAATGATTGCTCTCAAGGAAAGACAAAATCATGTTTGCAATATGAGCGTACATGCGTCCTTGCGTTGTAGTTAGTCAAAGTTGTCTGGCTCCGCATGTAAAAGTCGGGGTTAGGGAGTTTAGCCCCGGGTTAGAGTCTAACCTCGAACTAAACTAGCTCTAGAGTTAAATTAATTTGTCTGTTTTTTTTTTTTGTTTTTTTTTTTAATATCAGGAAGCGGGTCCATTCCAGCAAGGTGCCTATGCCGTTATAGAAGGATTTTTGTCATGGCCTTGTCTTTCTTTCTTCGTTTCCTTTTTTATTTAATTTTGTTTTGGGGTTTCTTTTCTCCTAGTCTGGGTTAGGCCCGTAGCCGTGGGTTAAATTAACCTCGACTTTTACATACGGGCCCTGGTTGATAAACGGCTCCCGCTTCCTCAGTTTCACGCCGACAAACCGGTCCGTTGGAAACACTCGGTGCCACTCAGATTTGAAAATGGAAACACTCGGTGCTACAGTACTTACTTGGAAACATTTTGTCTTGGCGGTGCCACTATTTGGAGCAGAGTAGCACCAGAAACACCAGCGTCCGTTTCGACTATACCCCGTGAGACGGCCGGGTCAGTCTGAGTGAGCTACACCGATACACTACACTAACCAGATGCCAACAGTAGAGCGGTACCTACAACGATTTATGAGAGTCCCTCCGAATTACATTGTACCCGAGCCTGTGCTTCCTACCACGGACACGTTCCACCCCTCCCCACAGGACCAATCTGTCTTCGATCCCTTCCTCCATTCATACGTTTGCCTAGACCATTACGGCACCTAAGCCTGACCCGCGATGCTTGCGGCCTGTACTTTGAGGTCACCATCCCCACCGTGCAGTCGTGGATGTTAATACCTTCGTGGAGTAATCCCTACAAAATCCCTCCGCCTTCACTTGCTCATGATCTAATAACAGCCTTACCACTGCGTTCGGTTAAAAAAAAAATCTAATTCCCGTGAATTTAATGGCGAGTGACGGGCCTTGGTCACAAGAGGGAGCTAGCGCGGCGCAACAAAATGGCTGACACGCCGGTGAATAGCGTCCCTTGTCTGGCGTCTGAGCCGAATTGGGCGGGCACCACAATGGACGGGCAAATGGAGGCTGTCCCTCTGGGGGCACAACTTGTGAGGGATCAAGCGAACACGCGGCTAATTTCTGAAAATTCGGAGCAGCACCATTCATGGTCCCTAAGTGTGAATAATAAAAAATAAAAAATCCCTCAAAGAATTCCTAAAGAAACGGCCCGGGCTGGGAGAAAACTCTTGAGGCTTTTGCTCATACTTCTTGGCGGAAAAGGAAAAAAAAATAATGGTGATGCTACTGCTAGATGGAGATTTTTGGCAAAAAAGTTTAGTGCAACTGAAAGTCTGAAATGTGAATTATGAGTGTCTCCCCCCCCCCCTTCTCTCTCTCTCTCTCTACTTCTTCACCTATTTCCCGATGTGTTTCCTTAGAATTTCTCGCACTTCTTTCTATCTTTGCATGTTTACAATTTCTTTTTCTTTTTTACTACATGTATTACATTTACTCCTTTTGTGCCAGGTATACTTTTTGTCGTATTAGCCTTTATCTTTTAGTGTTTCTAGATTAGCAGGACAGCATGTAAGATACGCAGACCATGCCTACAAGTCTTTATTCTGAAATAAACGTTTCAGTCAGTGAGTCAGCCAGTCTCTCTCTCTCCCCCCCACTCCACCCCACCACCTCCCCCCCCCTTCCCACCAACCGGCACCTCCCTTCGAATCTTTTTGGGAAGAGGGGTTCTAAAAACGGCTGGTATTTTCTATCTCCCAAAATGGTTTGCATTCCTTTGCCTTGGCTGCAAAACATCCTTCTCCGTGATGTAAAAACCTTAAACCGTGTTCACAAGGACTGGACGAGAAAAATAAAAGCTGTTCTCATCATGAAAAGCTATTCTACAATGGTTCACGACCACGGCAAGCGGAAGTGTAAAAGGCCGAAGGATACGTTGAAAAGATGGATGACTAGCGAAAAACTGTTTGCAAGAATCTCTTCAATAAACATCTAGAATACCGAAACATTGTCGAGTTGACAGCTTGCCGCGAATGCACTTGCAGGACAGGAAGTGGTTGCAAAAGAAACTATGCTCTCAGCACACTCGAGGCAGACCGAGAAAATTTTGTAACAAACTTAAAAAAAGAAATCAAATACATCTGTCAGGATCGAAACACTGGATGACAGAGAGAGAGAGAGAGAGAGAGAGAGAGAGAGAGAGAGAGAGGGTGGGGGGGTGTTTGGGAGTTTTACGTCCTTTCCACCACATACGGGTGATATCAAAGATGGGGAAACGATGAAAAAGCCAGCACAAATGTTTGGCTCCAGCCGGGATACGAACTCACGACCAGAGCATTAGAAGTCCAACGCTCTACCATTC
This sequence comes from Batillaria attramentaria, assembly GCA_018292915.2. NCBI lineage: Eukaryota > Metazoa > Mollusca > Gastropoda > Batillariidae > Batillaria > Batillaria attramentaria. The sequence goes on from JACVVK020000259.1 coordinate 311,342, forward strand.
GGCCATCCCGGCTCCCCGAGAGACAGAGAGAGAGAGAGAGAGAGAGAGGGGGGGGGGGATTCTCCATGTAACGGCGTCGGTAAGCAGGGCTTAGAAACTTACATACCGAGCCATCCAGTATTTGTGTGCTGTCATCTTCAATCCCTAACGTCCACGTCTTCGGTCATTACTCGGCAAAATCTCCCCCCTAGGAGATGCACTGCAGCGCAAATTCCTGCCTTTACTGGCAGATTCGGCGTGATTTCGGAGCGATTATAGCAGAATTGGCGTACAAGGAGTGGAAATAGGAATGTTCTGTGCGTCCCTTTGCTCAGCTTTCAGGCACTAATGTTGGCAGATTTGTTAAGTATGTATCGCGGAAGTAGCAGGCAAAAAAAAAAAAAAAAAAAGAATAAGTAAAACAGCTGCCCCTCTTCTACAAAGTAGTCCCAAGAAACGAAAATGGCCGTGACCGATCGATTGTGAATGTGGTGATACGTTTTACTCGCAGAAAAAAAAGTAGCAGGAGAAAATTCAATGCAGAAAACAAAATTCCTAGAAACAAAATGCAGTAATGACAGAAAGGCAGAATTTTTTGTGTGAATAGCGTTCGTATTATTTCGTTTTAAGACGCTCTGTTTTGCATCTCGTTTCACGGATAACCGCTTTTTGTTGATGGCAAATTATTTCACGCACACGAGAGTTATTTCCATTTAATGTCTTCTTGGTTTCCTGAACGTCTCACTGCACTGACGAGAGAGAGAGAGAGAGAGAGAGAGAGAGAGAGAGAGAGAGAGAGAGAGAGAGAGAGAGAGAGAGTTCATGTAAAAATCGTGGACGTTAACAACACGCCCCTAAAAAGCTAAGATTAAGGCATGGTGCGGAAGCAATATAGCTGCCGTTCAACACATGCCGTTACTGAAGAGAGAGAGAGAGAGAGAGAGAGAGAGAGAGAGAGAGAGAAGGGGGGGGGGGGAGGGCGGCAAAAAAGACGGAGGAGGAAACGGACCCCAGCGCCGCCACCACCACCGTTCCGTTCCGACCACGCCTGTCCGTAAGTGACTGCGCCACCAAGATATGAAAAGAGAATGAACCCTCAGCAATCGTTTGATAAGACAATCGATACTCTGAAAGCCGCGTCTGTTTCCGGGCATGACCTCCCGCCGGTAATATTAGTCGTCAATAATTTCCACCACATCCCCCCCCCCTCCCCCTACTCCCAACAACCATCAGCCATTCTTGCAAAGTTCCTTCAGTGATCCCCCCAGCACCTCTTCCTCCTCTTCCCCCCCCCCCCCCCCCCAAACCTACAAGCCACTGTGCGGGCTGGCTGATCACTGATTGATTGAGTATCGATACCCGCTTCCTTGGGTCAAAGCTGGCTTGCCGGGGTCTGATTGCTGACTATTGATCCACAGTGGTCTAATGCCTTGCCAATGGCGTCGGGAAGGGGTAGGAGAAGGGGAAGGGGGGGGGGGGGGTTGAGCAGGACGTACAGGGGGTTTAGGAAGGGATGTAGGGGTTAAAACAGGGACCTGGCCCCTTTTCCACACAAACCTCTTAGTCTGTCTGGTAGAAAACAAGTGCACGGCATGACTGAATTGGAGCAATTTTTTTATATTTGGACTGCTGTGAGGATGTTGCTTCGCTTTTTGTGCAGTTCTCTTTCTCGTAACACCCAGACAGCAGCTTCTGAGCCGTTGAATTACAAACTTTGGTGGAGTATTCTTTAACAGACGTCTGGAACATTTCTCGATTTCCCGAAATCGTTCTTTGAAAGAACGGGGGGGGGGGGGGGGGGGGGGGGGGGGGGGGGGGGGGGGGGAGGTTTTGCTTTTTTGTTTGTTTGGTTGATTGGTATTTTTTATGTTGTTGTTTTTGTTGTTGATTTCTCTTCGGGTTATTTTTTTCACGTTTTTCACGTTGTTTTGGGGGCAGCCGGGATGGCCGAATGGTAGAGCGTTGGACTTTCAATGCTTTGCTCATGAGTTCGACACCCGGCGGAGGACAATTATTTGTGCTGGCCTTTTCCTTCGTTGCTCCGTCTTTGATATCACTCATACGCGGTGGAAAAGGACGTTTAACTCCCAAACACCAACCAACCAACGCTGTTTTTGTCGGTTTTGTTGTTGTTGTTGTTGTTGTTTTGTTTTGGGTTTGTAATTGTGAAAACTAGTCTCTAAAGCAGAAACCTCTGTGTTATGTAATATAAGTTTGGTGAGAGGTCTATTAAAAAAGACAAGAGTTCTCCAAAGTTTGTCTGCGAGCCATACCCTTCTTCCGGGTCCAGTTTTTTCTTTTGTCTCTTCCTTTGAAAAAAAAAAGAAGAAGATTACTTCTCTCCTTCGTCTCCCCCTTCTATCTGTATCAACCTCGCTTTTTTTTTTTTTTTTTTGATCGGTTTCCCTTCAACGTGCAGGAATCCAATTTCAAACCGATTATTAACGCAAAAAGCTGAGCCGATCGATACACAATTTTAAAGGTCTGAGAGACGGATTAAACTCGTAACTTTAAATGGTAAAAAATCAGGAGTGACGACTCTAGCCGAAGGATTTTCTTATCAGCAAGAGTGCCGTCTTTTTCGGTTAAAGGAAGTTTTGTCTGGTGGCGTCCTCTTTCTGCCTATGTATACTAAAGTGTCTAGGGTTGGGAATTTTCCTCCCTCCCTTTCACTAGGCCAATCGACCTCATTTTGTTTTGTAACATTACTACCAACTCATTTTCTAGGATTAGTAACGCAGTAACAAAGAACATCATACGTGACCTTTTTTTTCCCTCCCAAGGCAGAAATGAAAATTAATATCTTGAGAGGATATGCGAGACTTTTATGGTGGATCAGGCATAATGTTTTGCAGGGTGCACTTTATTTTCGCTGAGAATTGAGAAAAAATGCGATTTGTCCAGTCGACAGTATTCTGGTGGCCCGGCGCAGTCTCTACTTACTGTAAAGCAAATACTGATGACTCTTGTATAGCAATCGGATGAGGACTAAGTTGTATTTAAAAAAAATCCATTTTGGGACATATACAGGCCACAAACATTTATCGACAACAGACCTACATAGACGGACATATCATATTACTCTAAAGAATATCATGTAGAACAAACATATACAACACACACACACACACACACACACACACACACACACACACACACACACACACACACACACACACTGATCCAAACAGCAATTCAAATAGTGATAACAATAATAACAATGTAAAGAAGGGATAACTAAAGAAAATAATAGACACAAATAATCAACAAAAGCACACACTCACAACGTACACAAACATTCCATCTGAGTAATATCTGCACATCACAGACAATCATTATGATCATCAAGAGAGGACTAAGGTTTTTTTTTTAGTTGAGTTCGTTGAAGTTTGTCTTGCATTGGACGAAAAAAGAGACAAAGCGTGTTGTTATTTTCAAATTCTGACATGATCCACGACACCAGAAGTCTATCTGGACAACGCAGTCAGTAGTGAGGGTCATCATCGTCGCTCTAGCCACAAGCAGTATGGGTGGCCTGCGGCTTAGGAAGACCAGAAGTGGCAAGGAATCTGAAACGCACGTTGCATGGACAACGCCTCGATCACTGTATAATTCGTACAAAGAGGCAGTGGCCGACAGTATAGACCTTGTGAACCAAACCAACATTGGTACAGTACCTAAGAGGACACTGGGGGAGATTACTGAGAAATGCAGAGGAGTGCGTATGGGCTTTTCCGAGCGCAGAGATACTATCTTGTACTGAACTGAACTGCCGGGGAATTCTGGGTCGTTACTGAGTGTTTCTTTCAACCATTCTTTACGATACTGTGCTGGCCTTTTTCTCGTTGCCCCGTCTTTGAAATCACCCTCACGTGGTGGAAAAGGACGCTAAACTCCAGTACACCCACCTCATTCTTTACGAGCAACCAAACACGCGTTTATAAACAGCGCCCAGGCTAAAAAGAACAGTCCCGTTTTCCCTTAGTTATCGGCGCTGCTTCAGTTCCTGAACACGGCCTAACCGTTCTTTTCAAATTCAAATGGATTCTGTCAGATTGCAAGGGGCCCCGACCATCAACCCAGGGCTGCGACCACTTCAGATAAGGGGGCATACATGGTGTGAAGTTTCCTCCCAGCCCGACAGGGTACTGACAATCAAAGCGTCTAGCCTGCCTTCTTCTTGTCAGTCCTCCCATTCACTCGGACCGATGCCTGGGTGCTGTTTTCTGCCAACGGCCTGTGTTGGAACACGGTGTTTTACTGTCCTACCGTTTTGCAAGAGTGGTTTGTGGAGGGGACCGCGACCACCGCGACGGCTAGAGGAAGGGAAAGTCAATAATCGTCAGATGCACAGGCACACGTCGTTGGGAAAAAAAATCGCCAGCCCTAGGCCTCCAGACAGAGTGAAAATAAAGGCAGGGTAAGATTTTGCTGATTCCTCACACAACTGAATGGTTAGACGGGGGCTTTTCCACCCCGGCTCGTATACCGGCCGTGTGCTGCTCCCGCCGCCTACACGGCAAGCAATTTTGTCGTTCAAACAAAAAGAGGAGGAAGTTTTAGTGAGACGGTGGCGTCAACTTGCAATCACGATGGTCAGTGTTTGAGCAGGGTCCTTCTATTGCAAGGCTGGGGTTCGGTGCACGCTAATGAACGCTGATATACCGTTCATTACAGATGCAGATCAATACTATTCGGCGGTTTTGTTTTCAGGACTTCAGCAAACATAGAAGTTTTATGGCCTGCAACACCAAAGGATAGGCACTGCCCGATTGCGAACACACACACACACACACACACACACACACACACACACACACACACACACACACACACACACACACACACCCCTTGAAAAAAAGTGTGTTCATTATTTTTTTTACGGCAAGGAAGTTTCAAGTTAAGACGCTAAAACACGAGCAAAGAGTACTGACAAAGTAAATTCCAAAATCCAGTTCAGTAGAACCACAGCACTAGAAGAAGAAGAAGAAGACGAGAGAGAGAGAGAGAGAGAGAGAGAGAGGTGGGTGGGTGGGTGTTTGGGGGTTTAACGTCCTTTCCCACCACATACGGGTGATACCAAAGACGGGGCAACTACGAAAAAGCCAGCATAGATATTTGGCCCCAGCCGGGATACAAACTCACGACCCGGGCATTAGAGTCCAACGCTCTACCATTCTGTCACCCCGGCTCCCCGAGAGAGAGAGAGAGAGAGAGAGAGAGAGAGAGAGAGAGAGAGAGAGAGCAACTGCAAAATCAAAGACATTTCTATTTTGTTCCACCGCACTCCATATTCACAGTTGAACGCCTTCCCTGCTTCAGCCTTCTTCACTTCCCACTCCTAGTGCACACTTTACGACGCGCAAAGCCACCAAGGCTTCACGCTCCTTGTCTGTTCCAGCGGTGGGAAAAACAGCCTGCCATGTACATTCTCTAGAGTAACGTAATTTTAGTATGCATGGGCGCACAAAGAAAGCCGGCGTTATCTCTCACCTGTGATCAAACCAAAGTTTATTGACGCCATGACTAATTGACGCTAGCTGGCAGGTTCCTCTCACACGCTAGAAACAGCACGATCTTCTCCTGGTCGATCGTGGGATCGGCTTGGCGCTGAAGATGTTTAATGCTACCCTTTTTATTGTCACAAATCGTTCTGACCTGTTGTGGTCCGACATCGTGCGTACCACTAAGATACCTGCACAGTGACAGCATCTCATCACAGGCTGGCACTAAGCCAGCAGAAGGGTACACGCGACGCGAACATCACAAGGAGTCAGCTAGCGTTGCCGCCACGGTTAACCGCTGAACGTAGGATAATAATAATAATAATAATAATAATAGGTATTTAAGGGACTCCCTCCCTCCCGCAGGAGCTCAGGGCGCCTTACAGTCACTGATTTGAAATTTCGCAGGCTCGCACAGCCTGTAGACGATATGTTTCGAATTAAGAGCTCTACTTACCAGCGACTGTTCCAAACCATATGTTGGCTTCTGTCAAGTCTCGTAAAATGGAATTATTTTGGCGTTTTTTAAAACTTGAACACAATGGCTACCGGACGGGTGAAGCTGGGTGTGTTCAGAACTTTTGAAAAGGATCCCTCCCACACGTGGCCATTTTTGGGGTTTGTTTAACGATAAGCATACATTATTTTCGTGCATTGTTGAAATGTGTTGGTAACATGGTATTCTGGGTTTCCAATTTCCAAAGCAATCTCGTATGTTAACGTAAAAACTGAAGCTAAAATTTTATCAGAATGGAAAAAAATGCAATGTAATGTAAGGAAACTCAGAAAAAACAAAACTTCAAAAGGGTCAAAGGACTGGGGATAAAACAAATTAATTTCCAGTTTGATTTTTTTTGTCATTTGAAGCCTTTCGTTTTTCTGATAAAAAGGTAAAAAAAAACGGCTTGATTAGAAACGCGTATATCACCGTTTTCTTATGTCACTGTCGCAATCTCCTTCGACCCCAGTTTCTCTGTTGATGCGTCTTGTTTCGTGTCTACTCTAGCACCTGCCACCAGCTGCGTTCAAATGCCAGGTACACGGCAAAACACTGATGTATTTTCCAATTCTTTTTATCCTGTTTGTTTTAAATTACTTCGCTGACATTTGCCAAAACGAAAGCACGGGTCAGTGTAATCTGCTTCAAATTCCCGGCGACCATGGGGTTTATAACATGTACGCCAAATAACATCTGAACAAAAAAAAAAAAATCTTCCAGTGTTGTTGTTGTTGTTGTGTTGTTGTTGTTGTTGTCGTTCGTCTCTTGGTCACACTGGAAGTTCACTTTTGAGCATGAAGTCTGCTATCCTCTGCAGCTCCCGCTGAGCGCCGTACATTTTGGTGTGTAGAGGCGTTTCCGATGGCCACGTCGTCATCCTTAGCTGTTGGTATAGTGGACAGTCCTGAATGATGTGTTGTCCGGTCTGCTCGGCATGGCCACACGGGCAGATTCCAGGACTGATGCGCACAATTTATTTGTGTTGGCCATAATGCGCATAAAGCACCTCAAAGCTTTCTTCGTATCAGTCTGGTGGATTGCCAAATGAACAAACAGTTTACCATGTACAGTACTACTGTCAACTGGCAAACGCCTGAAGTGCTCGTCGAATCCACGACGATTAGGCTGTTTTAACTTATGACGGTAGAGTGGGACAAGAGGCATTACTAGTTGGTTTAAACATTCTTTTTTTTATGCAATGAAGGATCACCGCCAAATAGTTAATAACATTGTAAGAGAGCACAACAAGTAAAAACTTATATACGTGCTCGTCTGAACCAGTAGTACTAGTTCGTGTTCTTCATACGAGAGAAAAGCGATCAGTGTCCACATAATTATGTACTAGAAACGACACTTTGTTTATCAAGACAATAGAGAATACAGTTACTGAACACGGAGATACACTCAATTTTGACAGTAATCATTAACACCAAATACGAATACCCGACAGTTTCCATTACGCATCAGGCAACGACACTGATTCATCAAAACTGACAAGACATCCTGAAGCATCTTTACACCTTTACCAGAAAAAGTCAAGCACTGAGGAAAGAGAGAGAGAGAGAGAGAGAGAGAGAGAGAGAGAACGAACGAACGAACGAACGAAACTTTATTTTACAAGGATAAAAGATTAGGTACGCAGACCTGTCTTACATCTTGTCCTTGCTAGGCTACTGATATATATACAAAGTAAGCAAAGGTAGGTAACTAGGTAGAGCATACACATACACACACACACACACACACGACCATGCTATTACATACATAAATTAAGCAATACTAAGAAAAGGAGAAAAAAAAAAAGAAAAGAGAGAGAGAGAGAGAGAGAGAGAGAGAGAGAGAGAGAGAGAGAGAGAGACGATGATGATGATGATGATGATGATGATGAAACCTTTATTTCAGGATAGAGTTGTTAGGCACTGGAAGGCCTCTCTTACACACTGTCCTGCTAACACTACAACAGGAAATTCAACTAAGTATTAGGACCACATTAAACCAGAATCTGTGTGGCAAATCAAGGAGATTAGTACAAGAGAGAGAGAGAGAGAGAGAGAGAGAGAGAGAGAGAGAGAAAGAAAAAAAAAAAAAAAAAAAAAGGCTGCGAGGCGGCAACAGTCCGTTTTAGCAATCGATGGATCGACAATGCCTGTAATCGCTAACGGATACACGAGACAAGCGTCCGCGAGGCACGTGCTGAAAGTTTGATGCTGTTGGCTTCTCTGATGTTGCAGGGGCCGCTCCTTGTCGCCTGCCAGACGCGAAGACCCGTCACGCAAGCGACTTAACGCACCCTGATCAAATATTGCCGTGCACACGGGTCGGCTTGCCAGCAGGATGCGCCCCAGAGCCTAGATCTAGATCCCCTCCAAAGGCTGCATGCACCGCGAACTACACCGTCGAGTGCCATTTCGCAAAGATTATCGTGAAATACAAGAGAGATGCATCAGAACTGGCAAGGGTGAACAAACAAAAGAAGGAACGAAAGAAAAGGCGTCGTTCTAACTGACAAAGAGGAAAGTTTGCTTCTGCGGGTTTCCTGTCCCTACTAGCAAAAATTCAAAAATAGGTGGCGCTGCAGCACGAACACCGTGGATTCCCATTTCGCAAAACGTATCGTAAAATACAAGAGACGCACGAGAACTCACGAGGGTGGGAGGGGGGGGGGGAAAGAACTACACAAAAATGTCGTCCTAACTGAGAGAGAAGAAAGTTTTGTTAAATTCCTCACGTGGCAAAACGGCACGAACCAGCCAGTCCCATTTCCCTTTCTCGCCCACACGTCACAGCAGGAAGACAGGAAGACTGTTTCGAACGTAGTGCCCTCTGGGTGCTGATGAACCGGCAGATCTGTTTGTGGTCTGATTACTTCCCCTTCCAAAGGGGAATAATTATTTACCGTAGTTTTATGCAGGTGAACCCCACCACCCCCTCCCCCAACCACACACACACACACACACACACACACACACACACACACACACATTCTCTTTCGCACGGCAGTGAACCCGTTTGAATCCTGCCAAAAGCTGTGGCACAGAGAATAAAGTTTGCTGACTGCTGTACTGGGAGGTTACTCTGCTCGGAATACAACCCTGAGCAGTGTCCCCTGATTTCTTACTTTACGCGTTTCTGCGTTGTTGTCCTAGGCCTGCATGTAAAAGTCGAGGTTAGGGAGTTTAGCCCCGGGTTAGAGTCTAACCTCGAACTATACTAGCTCTAGGGTTAAATTTTCTGTTTTTTTTTTTTTTTTTTTTAATCAGGAAGCGGGTCCAAGGTGCCTATGCCGTTACTGAAGGATTTTTTTCCTACCTTTCTTCGCTTCCTTTTTTATTTAATTTTGTTTTTGGGTTTCTTTTGTCCTAGTCTGGGTTAGGCCCGTAGCCGTGGGTTAAATTAACCTCGACTTTTACATACGGACCCTGGCCGACTTTTTAGACGCTGGCCGTTAATCCTGGGTATTTTTTTTTATATTCTGGGATATGATCTAAAGACATAATGACATAACCTGCATCAAACGCAAAATCAAAACTGGGACATTTACAGTGGATATTTCAGTAGTGGAGGTAGCCTACTTTCCTTCAGGTGAATCCATGCCTGTGGAGGAACGCAACGCACACGTACGCACGCACGCACGCACGCACGCACGCACGCACGCACGCACGCACGCACGCACACAATCTAAGATTCGGTGCACACAGGAGGGTGAGGGGATGGTGGTGGCAGCTGACGTTTAGCTGGCGGTGATCAAATATTGCCTCCGCGGTGCCTCCCAGTTCCTCATTTCCGGACACAGCACGGCTTTGGGTAAGCTGGTCCTTCTCAAGCACCTTGGGCAATACGCTCTCTGATGCAAGACGTAATTACGCCATGACCCACAGCAAACTGGGTTTCGCCGTACGCCCCCCAAGCGGCCCAGACACCTCGGTGCCTTTGTAACTACATCCGCATCAAAGCAAGACAAACAGATTAACGGGGAGAATGTTGGTGGGTGTAGGCAAAATGAGTAAGAGGACAAGTGTGGAAGGTGCGGAATGGGGAAGTTTCAATTTCAAATGTCAAGGAATGCCTCGAGACTGTTACGAGATTCTTGGAGAAATGCTGAGATAATGGGGGAAATGGCCGAACGTAAGAGGGTGTGTGTGTGTGTGCGTGTGTGTGTGTGTGCGTGTGTGTGTGTGTGTGTGTGTGTGTGTGTGTGTTTCGAGGCCTAATGTAATGTCTTTTGTCCAACGCGGCAAGGATGACGTCAAAGACAGGGTGCACTGGAAAATGCATGGGCACATTGTGGTCACTGAGTTAGGAGATTTGGGAGTTGTTTGAATGTTTTGATGTTTAAGGGCGCTGTTTCCACGTTTACTAAGGCAACTTAACACACATCAGTACACCACTCATTCTACAGGAAGGAGTGGGCAGTGTAACACAGATGGGCCCATATGGCGTACATACAATCCCCACACACTTAGTGAAAGGTTATTTTTAAAAAGATAAAAAGATAAACAACTACGAAGCCAACAGGACACGGGATTACGTGTAAATTTTGTTGCCAATGTACCTTAATCCTCCATTCACAACATTCCCAAACAAACGTATTGAAAACTCTGAAAAGAAATTATTCTCCCGTCTTTCAAAGGAAGCTGACTGAAATAGCGCGACGTCAACAAACAGCTGTCCGCAAATAAATGAAAGCGTTATTTGTTTCTAACCACGGCTGAGCGGAACGACAAAGACATAATCTGGAACGTTGTGTTCAGCCGCAGGAAGCAAGCGTCGGAATCGGTGAGTGCACCTAGTTCTCTTGTGCCGGGGGGCAAGGGGGCGCCTGGCCACGATAAATCAAACCTCCTATTCACTTTTGCAATTACAGTCGTCCCATCCTTCAAGTGCCGCGACAAGCCTTTGGAAAGCCAACGGCCTGCAGGCGGAATGCTAAGAGTGCACGCAGTGGGCAGAAACGGTGTTTTTGCTGAATACCGTAACAACAAAGCAATAATGAGGATTACTGCAACAATCACAAGTTAGATCTACAATACCGTCCATTCCTTCGCCGATACTTGAGTGACGGGTGAGTGCTGTGAGTCGGTAACCAAGGAAGGGAACACGCTATACAGACATTATCCATAAAGAAGGAGGAGAAGAAAAAGGCGGGTTTAAGGGGCTGATGCTACTACGTTTATGTTCAAACATATCGTTCGTGGTATCTATCATCACGCCACTTAGACACCTGGACAGTGACAGCGTCTCAGTGGAATGCTGGCACTGAGCCGACAGAAGCGTACTCGATGACGCGGCGACCACATTGAGCGCTCCAGCGCTTTGGAGCTCGCTCCTTCAAGTGCTTTGCCCCTGCTCTGTGTAACGTCCTGCCTTTCTATTTAAAATCCAGCACCTCCACCGAGTCTGTCAGAAGCCACCTGAAGACCTATCTTTTCTCAACATTCTGACGAAGACTCCCCCCACCCCCCCTCCCCATTTTTCCAGTTTTACTTTAAAACTTATCGCTCCCACTTCCCTCGCGCTATGAGCATGCTATAGACATTAGTATCGTTATTATCAACCATCAGGAAATAATGACCAGTCCCGGCCGAAGTATGAGAGTGAACAGTTTTCTAGGGATACTTTCAACTCGCTAGTCGTGCCAGATCGTTGAGGAATGGCCGGGTCAGTTTGGGAGGGGGGTCAGTCACTGAGGAACGGGCTCCATTAAGCCGGCTCTCAACTGGGCACTGCGGAGCGCCACGGTGCTGTCCACAGTTGTGATTTTGGGGGGTTTCCGCCGCTGTGGCGTCATCACAGCAACCCGGATTTCAAATAGCCACAACTGTGACTGTGGTTTCCACAACAGATTCTGATTGGCTGTACTACGTCACACGGCGCGCAAACATGGCGGACAGTGCATCTTCAAATCGGTTTGTCATCGAGCACAGCTGTGTTCAGTTTTGTAGTTAGTAGACACACCGAGCGCAACGACTGTGGTGTGCACATGTGTGTTTCGCGCACTGTGTCCAGTTAAGAGCAGGCTTTAACGACTGATACTTATTTCTACCTCATTAAAATTCCTCTAAATCAGTCGCGTACTGGGCACTACCATTGGACACCTACCGTCTTCTGCGCATGCGTGCGAAGCCGACTTTTTTGCGAGCATTGACCTTTCATTTTGTGTTCTGACATGTTTAAGATTAAATGACGATCGTCAAGGGACACGTTTAAAGTTATGATCTTATTTCCATACAGCTAATCAGTAATCTTACTCTTTTTGCCCTAGTGATATTTCGCTCCGATTTCAGCCCGGCTGTACCCGCTATAATTATTTCCCGGCCGCTCTCTGTCATTTATTGAAGTAAATCTCATTTCACACAGCGCATAATAAAAAAAACAACCTCTGATCAGATATACAGAAACTGGTGTAGTCTTACAAACACAACAAAAGAAAAGGGGGAAAGTTTAAAAAAAAGGAAAAAAACAACAACAAAAAACTGTTGCAGTCTTTCAAAAAACAAACAAACGCAAAAGCAAACAACAACAACAACAACAACAACAACAACAACAAAACATTAAAGAAAAAACAAAAAGGGGACAAAAAGAAAGAAAGAAAGAAAGAAAAAGGAAAGAGAATGCTCACGAACTGAGACCTCTCTCTCTCTCTCTCTCTCTCTCTCTCTCTCTCTCTCTCAGTTCGTGAACCGCCGTTGCAAAGGTTGCTTTAATTGATACTTCTTATTGAGCATGTCATAATACGCCTTGCTTATGCTCAAACTGTTTTTCTGTACTTCCTCAAAAGCAACGGAACAAATCTGTTTAAACCAAAGAAAAAAACGAAAAAACCAAAACAAAACAAAACAAAAAACAAAAACAAATAAAGTTATAAAAACGAAAAAGAAAAAAAAAGGAAACTGTTATAGTGTGGATGCACTCCGGATCGTTGTACCGTGCTAGTTAATTAAAACAGGACAGGACGAAAATAGAAATTACACAGAAACTGTTGTCGTCTTACACACACACACACACACACACACACACACACACACACACACACACACACACACAAGGAAACTATCATTAAAAAAAAATTGTTATAGTGTGTATGCACTCCGGATCGTTGTACCGTGCTAGTTAATTAAAATAGGACAGGACGAAAATAGAAATACACTGAAACTGAAACTGTTGTAGTATTACACACACACACACACACACACACACACACACACACACACACACACACACACACAAGGAAAAAGTTATTTAAAAAAAAAATGTTATAGTGTGGATGCACTCCGCCGGGACGAGTCGTTGTACCGTGCTAGATAACTAAAAGGGGATAGGACGAAAACAGAGTCGTAAACACTGTATTACTTGAATCGCTTTGATTAATTGCATCCGTACGGTTAATTGCCACGGCAGCTGTGCCTTCTGTCGAGCATTGATACAACAAAACGTTAAAGTATAAGCTAGCTCGGCGATAACAGCGGAATCCCGGCAGCTAATCAGACCGTACAAATGGTTGGTCGGCCGGTTGGTTGAGGGTTCAACGCTCTTCAACGTTGCAAAGGTTGAAAAACCCAGAACTTGGCTCCAAGCCGAGAATCGAACTCACGAGCGTTCATGGCCCGAAAGTCGGTTCGATCCCCTAGGTTGTCCTGGCTCCTACACGGAACTGTAATGTGTAAATAACATAGAGAGAGAGAGAGAGAGAGAGAGAGAGAGAGAGAGAGAGAGAGAGAGAGAGAAGAAGAAGAAGAAGAAGAAGAAGAAGAAGCAAGCTACTGTAAATACGGTCAGCAGTGTTCCATAAATCCATCATGTTCCTAGACAGCATTACATAAAAAAAAACCCACGTCACTGGGACAAATGCACTCCAATCAGCCGTGACTCCTCTCTCCTCCTCCCAACGGTTCCTTATCAGCGTAATGAGCCTCTGGGACTATCGCATTGTTTGTCGACCAGCGACCGTTGCCTTTGAACTATTCCGTGACCGTGTAAGATGCCCATTAGGCACACCAAACAAAGCTTATCCAACCATTTCGATCACCATCCGAAAAAAGGGCGCAAACGCCGTGGAGTTCAACGGCGCATAGGCCCTTTTTAAGATGACGGTAGACCCACACCGATACCGTGCAAGAACACCCTTCTCGATTGTCATCTAGAAAAAAAGGGCCAAAGCAACTTGGATTCCATAGGCACTTATGCCATTTTTCCAGACTACGGAGACCTCCGCCGCTGCCGTGCAAGAATACCCTTCATCAGAAAGGCAGCAGACGAGGTCCATCAAAGCGGCGGCCAATTTGTTTTGGGGGGGAGGTGTTCCGGGTCCCCCCCCCCCTCAACAGTGGTAATTTGTAGGAAGGAAACTGCTCAAGCCAGAGGCCTGCTACATTACGTTACGCAATAAACAGGGGGCTGTCTTCGCGCGGAGCATGGAGATTAGATGCTGGATGATGCAGGAGGTGGTCGGAGGCGTTTGTTCTCACGCCGCCCCGCGCGTGTATATCGATATGATTATCGCTTGCTTGTTGGGGGAAAACTTGGTGAAGCCAGCTCCTGAAACCTTCCAGCTGCCGCTTCTTGCAAATCATCGACGGTCTGCAAGACTTTTTGGAAACAAGCACTTTTCCATTATTTGCTACGCTAAAAATTGAGCGCAGCGGACATGGGATCTTCGCTCGACACCAAGACAAGCGTTCGGGGTACGGGCAACTGCAGTTTAAAAAAAAAATTAGTAAGTTTTCTTAATGAAAAAGGTATTAGGACATGTACAGTGTAAATCGCGTTATTCTTTTAAGTTTTCTTTATTTTTCCGTCCGTGATTGTGTGTCGGGCATTTCCTTCAAACTCGCTTTCGTTTCTTTGTGTTTCCTTGTGATTCCTTCCATCGTTCAACCGTAGTCTGTTTCTTCGTCTATTCAGTCCCACCTTTCGTAAATCTACTTCTTCAATCCTAGCCACACTCTCTCCCTTTTTCCTCCTTTCTCCTTTTCTCTTTCATTCCTTCCTATATCCCACACCCACCCTGTGCTTCTGCTGCAGTACCACCTGTTGAGCGTGGGTCATACAGATCGTGACTATATTATGACAGGGGAGTTCATCAGTGTGTTTTGGCCTGCTGCTTCTCTTGTGGTGCCAGCGCTGTGACTTTTGCCTCGGAAACCATGGACTGGATGGCATGAAAGTCCCGCTAGCGAGTTATTCCTCACATCTTGCTCTGATTTGCCTTCCACTGCGGGATTCGTACCTGCGAGCCGCAAGGAATGCATCGTGCAGGTAAGGAAAGGGTCAAAAGACAGAAGTGGGTCTGCGACGGGGAGAGTAACCACGCTTGTGGGATATACGGTGGCCGGCTGGGCACTGAGTTTCTGGCTGTACACAGAGAGACTACAGTGTAGTCTCTCTGCTGTACATCAGTCGTGGGCGAATGGATGCGGCCGTGCGCCACCGTCTTTGGGGATTGCGATACATGAAAGTGTGAACTTTATTCCAATGAAACCAATACGCATGAAATATAAACTGACGAAACAAAGCGATCTAGACGATGCAGACGTTAATACGTGAAGAGGCGCAGATAGACGTGAAGATTGACGTAGTACGACGCAACGAGACGTAAAGAGACGTAACTTGAAGAAACGTGAAAACACGCACAGAGGTCGAATGAGACGTATATAAATTATATATACGCAGAACTGCCCACTTTCTGGTACTTTCGGGGGCATAACATGCATTTGGACCAGTCTTGCCCGTCACCTGTGCTCATTCGGAAATGCTTAGGTTTATATTTATATCCGGAATGAACCCGCGCACACAAACTTGCCTACATGTGTTGCATGTGAATGAAAAAGAAAATTCTCAGTGTCTGGTCTTGAGGATCGGGCCATTAATCTTGAGTCAGCGTGTGCCCGGGTGGTCTGCGTTTTTATGCCGTATCTTAAGGATTTTTTTTAAAAATGTCATTTTCCAGATGTTTATAATAATTATCCCTCTTTCGAGGTGACTGTCCAATTGAATTTGCCCTGGAATTGTATATCATGGAGTTTCATGCGGGAAAAAATGGAAATTTACCGCGAAACTGAATTCACATCTTCGTGTGGCCTGTGAATGTTACAAGAGGGCCGAGGCTAAAGAATCGATGAAAATCTGCATGCAGGAAATATTGTTCATGTCATTTCATAATACAATGTCAATGAGAAACAGCAACAACAACATCATAACAGAATAGGATGCGTTTTCAACACTGAAAGGCCGGAAACAAACTATAACAAGAAACAAGTAAGGAGTGACAGTAAACGGACAAAAATGCGGGTTTGTTTCAAACAGACAGACAGACAGACAGACAGACAGTCGGACAAACAGGCAGACAAACGGACAGGCAAAAACAAAACAAACCTCGAACAGTCAGTTAAAAAAGTTCCTATGTCTGTGGACGCTCTCTGAGGGTTAATGAATACACACACACACACACACACACACACACACACACACACACACACACACACTGAAAATGCATGAACACGTATCTTTTAAAAAAGCGCTATAAAAAACAAACAAACAAAGCAAACGAACAAAACATATAAAAACCCAATAAAAACCGCTTCTTACCTGCAGAAAGAATGGCCCACAGCAATAATCCCAGCAAAGAGGCACCGACTCGTACTCCATGTGGGGGTGTCACCGTATGTCTGGTACTCATGACGAAGACATAAACTTGCTGATCATGAGATCTCCTGTATTCACATCACGACAGTTTCATCCTCAAGGCACACACAGTATTTTCACCTATTTCTTGCCGACTCTTGTGTCGTTTTCGTTTCGTTTTCCTCCTACCTCATAATACACAATTTTCTATATCTGTAATCACATTGTACTGTCACCAGGTAACTCAACATCCCACCAGCTCACATGGCAGTGGAGTGGTACGTGTCCTCTTGTTGACACAGATATAAAAAGTGGGATTCTCTTTTTCCGGCTTTAACCCAAGGCAGAAGATAGAAGACACCTACCCGATAAAATATCCAGGGGAAATCTTCAGCAAGTGTAAACACACGTTATTAGTTCTCGCCTCAAGTTGCAGGCACTTCCAGCTAAATTTCATTGTACACTAGTAGCGAAACGATATATCCAGGAGCTTTGAAGATGAATAAATGATGAATCGCAGGGTTTCCTGAACACACAACACGCAGTAATCTCAGTACTTTGGCACCTCTTGGCTGCAACTTGACACCGATGGCGGACAACCTCCACAGGCAAGCTTTCTATGGATCTTTAATAGTTTCTAGCTCATTACATGGGGATGAAATCGCGAAGCAGCCAAGTGTACAGTCCTGGTCGTTCCTTGGACTAACAGGAGCCAGTGAAGCGGACAGGATCTCTACAGCGTAAGCCAGGTACTGTATCCTTTCTCTCTCCCACGGCGCGTGTTACCTTGCTGCTTCGGCGTTTGTCTTCTGTACCTGGACGCGATCCAAGGGCTGATTATCTCCCTGGAGTGCTGTGATTATTCCCCTTGGTTGTAGCGATGCCGCTCGGAGAACACTCTCGGGTCTGAAACACAATAACATGGCGGTGTGCGTCAGGCAGGGAAACAGAATTCAAATCGCCTTAACCTGATAACAGTTGTGTGTAAAAGCTGGAGGACTCTACCTGAATAAACTCCCCCCGCCCCTTCACCTCAGGGGGGTGGTGAACCCAGAATTACAGATATATCGCACCTTTTCGACTCTGTCGCCTGTCCAAATCAGTGAGGCTACACTGACTTGCCTGTCCCCCTTTTCTCAAGCACACGCGGTCGAGTGCGCTTTACACAATACAGGTGGCATGAGAACTGATCTGTTTGCCATGTCCCGTAATCAATGAGCAGGCAAAGCCACGCCCGGATTAAATGAATGGTTTCAACGTTCCTGGTTGAAGAGTACCAGGCACCATGTACCAGCGGCGTCCCGTGGGCGACCACACAATGGTACAACCACCGTGCACCGTCAATGAGTGAATTTGGATCTTCTCCACGAGAAGTGTCGGGATGAAGTCTTACACTGTCTGGTGTCAAATGCCGGGGGACTTGGCCCAGCATCCATCATACATGCCCCGCTATACTTAGCCCGGTCCTTATACCACCACCTCTCTACACCTCTACAACACACACCGGAGTCAGTATTGTCAGCGATGCAGTGCTAGTATCACCAAGGATACAGTCGTGATAAAATGAAGTACAGTAGGTTACTGGTGTTGTTAGCACATCACGTGACCACTGATCTGATCCGATCCTACGGTATACGTCATACGTGGGTATACACACTGAAGTACATGTACTAGTTCTGCCATATCACCAAGGATACAGACACGTCAGGTGCTAAAAAACACGACACAGTCTGTCATCAGCGCACCAGTGACTTGCCTCATACGATTAAAAGACATTTCTTGCAGTATTGCAAGCATTTTTATTTAAATGCAAGACAGTGCAGCTCCGTGTCGATATCCCGTGCGTTCCATTCTGAGCGGATGAACGTAAGGCGGCCGTGGTATCATGTTATCGAGAACGAGTTGGGAAGTGAAAGGACTGACCGGCTCTGCTGGTGTGCACAATACAAATGACACACACCGACGCACAACAACGATTCTGTCCATGGCCACTTACCGGTCGTGGTCCGAGAGGCTTCTCAAAATTCACAAGCGCAACCTGAAATCCTTTGGCAAACGCCAAACGCCTTTCTCTGCCAGCACATCTGAGAAATGCGCCCACACTGTTTGTTGCTTAAGAGCAATCTTAAAACGTTCCTCTTTTGTAAAGCTACTGGAACGAGGAACAGAGGAACGTTTTAAGATTGCTCTTTCTTGCGTCAGTAACTAGTCAGTTCCCCCAGTGTATGTCTGTCCATCGTTTGTAAAATGTGCGTGAGTGTCGGTGAGTGATTAGCGCATTGAGTTTATTCTAAAGAAATGCGCCCTACAAATACCATTTATTATTATTATTATTATTATTAACTGGCTAGCACCTTGTGCGTCATAGGAGACTTTCACAGCGTAGTTGATACAATACGGGTCCATCCTGGCCCATAACCTCGAGGCACGGATCTTTACCCTCTTGTAGACAGGATGGTCGAAAATAAGGCTTCCGACTGAGAGACGGCGATTGGCTGCTTGTTTGGGCTGAATCTCGAGCCGCATCTCCTATGTCAGCCAGTGCAGGTGCCTCTAAGGTATCCCCCTGAGCTATAGGGCTCGACTACTGTCAGGCGATAGCCGGAAATTAGATTCTCCGAGACTGCCGTGAGGCCTGGCGACTGACTGGCCAGTCACAGAGCAAAGAGATGCCGTTGCCCAACGCACATAAGCTGTTTTGCTTAAATGTTCAACATCCGCGCTAAGGGACGATGCCGGGCCGCCTGTTTAGTTTCAACAATTTTAACACCACAATGTCTCATCTTTTCTACCCTCGAGTTCTTTCCCCTGAGCTATCGTGCTCCACTCTCGTCACGCGGCGACCATCGACAGAGAATCGGAGATTAGTCAGTCTCGCGACAAAAAGCGACGAAGCCGATTGGCTACCTTAGAGTTTCTGAGGACTGGAGGAGCCAGAGCGGCAACTCTCTCAATCTCTCTCCCTCCCCTTCCCCCCTCTCTCCTCCTGCTGTTTCCATTTCCTGTAATCCTCTGCCATGACAATTGAGATGTCAATCGCAATCGCTGTCACCTCGCGCTCAAGTTGTTCGGACAGCTGCCGGCGGTCATATCAGGGTAGATTCAATCAACACCGCGACACCCGGCCCTGAAGGACTGCCCCATGGCCGGTCTGGTCGGACAAGAGCTGATAGGGTTAAGAGGAGGGGTGGGGGGGGGGGTAGAGGTGTCGCTGCCGGTATCTAGAACAATTGGTGACGAAGCGGTTTGATCCACTGGCACAGTGACAGTGCCGGTTTCTGATTGCATTTTTTATTTTATTTTTATTTTTTTTGAGAGAGAGAGAGAGAGAACTTTATTTACAACGGTTAAAAAACAACAACAAACAAATGGTCAGAGAGAGAAAGAGAGAGAAGGTGGGTGTTTGGGGGTTTAACGTCCTCTTCCACCACGTATGAGTGATAGCGAAAACGGGGCAATAAGAAAAGGCCAGCACAAATATATGGCCCCAGCCGGGATTCGAATTCACGAACCGAGCACTGAAAGTCGAACGCGGCTCTACCATACGGCTATCCCGGCTTCCCAGAGAGAGAGAGAGAGAGAGAGAGAGAGAGAGAGGGGGGGGGGGGGGGAGGGGAAACGAAACGAACCCTTAGTTTATAACAAAGATTTTTCAGAGAGAGAGAGAGAGAGAGAGAGAAACGAAACGAAACGAAACGAAACGAAACCTTAGTTTACAACAAAGATTTTTCACAGAGAGAGAGAGAGAGAGAGAGAGAGAGAGAGAGTGTGTGTGTGTGTGTGTGTGTGTGTGGTTATGGGTGGGGGTAACAGAGGCTGACAGACAAAAAAAAAAAAAAAAAAAGGGGGGGGGGGGGGGGGGCGGGGGAACAGATCAGCTAAACACCTGCAACGTTTTTATAACTGACCTCAGGCCAGCCAGAACTCCCACGAAACATCTGACTTCAGGAGGACCCGCGAAAGTTTTACCGGTCAACAAGTTGGCGAAGACGAGAACCCGGTTGCAAAAACGTCACATAAAACACAGCGTTATAAGGACCCACCCACTCTCTCTAGTCTCCCATAAAGATAATTTGATACACTTCTCTACTTACCTCTTAAGTGCACGTTAAAACGAGCAGATTTTTCGAGGGTCGCGATAATCCAACACAGAAGATAAATTAGGTTGGTCTGCTTGAAGCGATCAGCGATCAGCGAAACTCTTCTGTATAAATTATATCAAGTATTAAAACTCTGAAGGTCTAGGAACTTGAAAACAGACAATATCCATGCTCTCGGTGTTTGTCTGTCTGTCTGTCTGTCTGTCTGTCTGTCTCTCTCTTGCTGACGGTCGTGGGTTCGAACCCCGACAGAGCCAGAATCAGTTTGTATCCATCACGGGTCATCAGACCCCCCCCGCCCCCTCCTCCCCAACACACACACACACACACACACACACACACACACACACACACCCTTCTGCTCAACTTCCCCCTACCATCATCACCCTCCACACTTGTCCAACCCTTCGGCTCAACTTCCCCCTACCATCATCACCCTCCACACTTGTCCAACCCTTCGGCTCAACTTCCCCCTACCATCATCACCCTCCACACTTGTCCAGCCCCCCCCCCCCCCCCCCCCCCCCACCACCACCACGTCAACGCCGTCAGTTTTCTTCAAATCCAGTGCAGGAGTCAAATATTGAGTCTGACCAACCTTCGGACTTTCGCTCTGCCGGGTCTGACTCATTTTATGATACAACGTGCCAGCGCATTCAGAATCAGAGTCTGCTGTATTTGTCCGCTAAACAAGTCCATTATTAATCCGACCTGGATATAAACGGCTCCAGGGGAAGGGAGGACAAAAACCCGGCCTCCACCCCCCTGTGGGAAAGTGACCAGCGTTCGGCAGTCAGACCCCTAGACATTGATCAGCACTGGAATCAAGTCGAGTTCCCCCAGCAGGTTTTTGACGGCGTGTTGAACTCTTACCACCTCGGTACACACAGGCGCTGCCGGTCCCCACACACCGCTATGCTGCTGCTGAAGGCTGAGCCAACATTTGCCATGATTGTCGTTGTGGGATGTACGGAGGAGCAACACCAGGAAAGCAGCTGGCCAGCTTGGACAGATGGATGAGCCGAAGCCATCCCGTGCTATGTGCTTGGTTGGTTAGCTGGGGTTTATCGTCCCACGCCACAACGAGGTGATTGGAGACGGCACTAAGGGGCAAGTTATGGCCAGGGGGAGGGGATAGCTATCCTAACTGAACGGTCCAGCTGACCACTCGTTCAATCCAGTCAGACTGCCAGGTCGGTAAACACGGGGTATCCTTGACTGTAATGGACAAGTTACACAAGCAGATCCTGTTCACAGTCAGAGGAAGCGGGGCAACGTGAGTAAGGCCTGTACAGATTTTTGGCACTGTCGGGATTCGCCGGAACCCGAGACCTTTCGATCGCGAGTCCAACTCTCAAACCGTTGAGCCACCGACTCCCCCGTCGCTCTACCATTCTGCTATCCCCTCTCCCCGTGCCAAAAAAGAACAAATTTAAACAAACCAACAAAACAAAACAACAACAGCAACAACAAACAAACAAACAAACAAAAAAACAACGATTACAAACAAACAAAAGCAGCAACAACAAATAATGAAAAAACAAACAAACAAACAAAGCGAAAGAAGAGCATCAGCAATCACTAGAGTTCCGTAATGAAGCTTCTGTGTGAATGACCTGTTCGGCCCCGGCAACAAGGAGCTCTACCCAACAGTGACAGCGAAGATATGAGACAACGATCTGACATCAGAGCACCAAGAGGAGACAAGCTCCCCCACCGGGGTCCGTAGATAGCAGGTGTAATGGCGCATGGAAGCTCCTCCATCAATTGAAGGCAGGGGTCAGACTTCAGGATATCGACATGGCTGTGGTGACCTTCGTCTCGCCCCAGCGAATCCTCAGCGGTGGTGGGAGATAGTGTCAACAAAGAGGGCGGTAGCACACAAGTGCTAATATGTGGACACGGACAATGAACACATCAGTTTTTGTGTGCTTATCAGTGGTAGTGTAATAGGGCAGTGAGAGGGAGGTGCTCTCTCTCTCTCTCTCCAAGAAGCAGCACTAGTATTGTGGTAGCTGTTATTGTTGTTGTTGCTGATAAACTCTGTCTCTCTCTCTCTGAGTTAGTTATTTAGGGCTTTACGCCCCTCAAGCAACAAAGACTATTTCGCGACTAAGAGAGAGAGAGAGAGAGATGGTGGGGGCGTGGGGGTGTTTAATGTCCTTTTCCACCACGTAAGGGTGATACCAAAGACGGGGCAACGAGAAGAGAGAGAGAGAGAGAGGGTGGGTGTGTGGGTGTGTTTGGGTATTTAACGTCCTTTTCCACCACGTAAGGGTGATATCAAAAGACGGGGCAACGACAAGAGAGAGAGAGAGAGAGAGAGAGAGAGAGAGAGAGAGAGAGAGTTCACAGCACAGCCCTCGTACATATCAACGAATCATTGGCAATCACGTCCGAAAGTTGGCAATACTGAGCAGTTCTCTAAACAGGCTTCATCTAAAGGTTGGCTGCCTGCACCTCAAAAAGGCGAATAACGACGGGGACAGAACTGGGCTCTGATACAATCTCGTAAATCTCGCAATATCTCGCGGCAAGCCGAGAGACGTCGGCCCTATATCTTAGGGTTGACACAAGCACACACGCAAGGGATCACAGTAGTGTAGATACCGGGGTATATATTGAACTGATCGTGGAAAAACGACCTTTAGCGAGCCTTTTTGGAAGTCGGGTGGGATTCAGTTACGAACTGATTTCAGACAAAAGGACAAAGAAAATCTTTTACCTGGTGAAAATGAATGTGGTTATAAAAAATCACACAAAAAACCCAACCAACCATCCAAACAAATCCCTCATAGTAAATCATAGTAAGTTCGAACACTCAATTTTGAGACAGCTCAGAGTTTACTCACTAACGGGGGAAAATGAAATCAGTCAAACCTTTCACCACTGTGGGCCATGGATCTTCAAGCAGAAGCCACAACAGAACTAGACACCGATCCCTCTTTATGCATGTAATTAACCTTTGACACCTCATACTCCCGGCGGAACCAGGAAATTCTGTACTGTTAGTGAAGGAAGCGCCTCTGTATATACGGGTGGTCCTTTTGATGTAGTGTCTGTTTGTTTTTGCTGCCGAAAAAATCCAATATCAGGGGCATCGAGGGAGTATCTCTCTGCATCATCAACATGCGATGCGATGGATGCTAGCTGCTTCTGACTAAGCACAAGCTCATCCGCAGTCATCATTTTGTTCTGCGCTGATGCCCAGGCGTAATAACACCCAGATGTAGGTCGCTACACTTGGCACGTGCGGCGTGGATTCCAGAATTCGAATACCCGGCTGCTGGTGACAGCGCTTAAATAGACTGAATTGGAAGTGTTCGTCCTACAATTCAAAATTCAAAATGAGTGCAGTTCTACATGAATGAGAATGCGTGTGATTCACGTGAGCGTGCATATTGCGTTCAGTTCGTGGCGCTTTGACTTTTGAGCCAGGTAATTATTATAAAACGCCTATGATATAAAGCGCTTATTCGTAGTAGTTGCAGTAGCAGTAGTAGTAGTAGAGGTAGTAGTGTTAGACCAATCCAGAGCGAACATTTCTATCCAATCAAAATACAGGTCAAACTTCTCGGCGGCGGTTTTAGGACCCCAAAAGCTCTCACATAGCAACCAAAACACCGTCGCTCGTGTGAATAGCACGTAGTTTGTGGTGAAAAGAATTTTTATCCAACACGCTTCCGACACAACGGTAACAAAACTGCCGTACACAAGAGAAGGAAACGGCACCACTTGTGGGCCCTAGTAACAGTTACTAGAGGCTACAGGAAAGGTCTGTTGGGTTCCTAGGGTCATTCACGGTCATGAGGCACTTGACATGAAAACTACGTTATTGTGTTCCTGTTTTGGAAAGTAATCAGAGCCCAGCTTCTGGTATTACGTGAAAAATAATTGCAGCGGGTATTGAAACCTAATTCCTATTGTATTCGTGGGTTTTCATGAATATAGAAATGCAATCATTTTACGTTTGTAGAGGGGAATTACTTTCACAATGCTGGAAATCAAGACCTCCAGCAACGCGAGATGAAAACTATCCAAGAGCTGTTATTTCACACACGATGCGCGGATGACAATGACATGCATGGCAAAATGAACACCACAAATGGTAACAAGTTATTGCCAGACATAACAAAGCTGTCAGACAAACATCATAATTAATAAACCTGCATCCTCTGTAGAGTTCAGGCGTCACAAGCAACGTTCGAATGGTGAGAATGATTCGGACCATTCAAGTCACAGTCCAGCACCTTTGAGCGAGTCGATACATGGCATACTTGAAACAGCATACAGCGAAACACAGCACCAGCCTAAAAATGTTGGACTTGTGTACCCCGCCCAAGCAGTGTGACTTAGTTACGGAAAACGGATGACACCCCAAGAGGGCGGACGCTCACCTAGGAAAAGAAGGAGAAGGAGAAGAAGGAGAAGAAGAAAAACACGATTTCAAAAGAACAAACAAACACAGATTTTTTTTTTTTTTAAATGCAGGACCAAAATGAGTACTTTGAGTGTAAACGTCGAGACAGCCAAACACGGTACCTGATACCACACCGAACTGGACCACTACACCTCCAGCCCTCTCTTCACCCATACCCCCTCCACCTACCCCACCACTCACAAAAAAAAAAAAAAACCCTCAATATATTGCGGGCTAATTTCCTGCCACAAAACCTTTCAGAAGCTCTCCACACAAGGTACAGTTCGCCAGCCTTCACCGACAGGGCTAGAGACTGGCAGCACGTGTTTGCATAAAATAACGCGAGCGCCTTTGATGCCGCAGTCCTGACCATGTTCATCAACACGTGCAGAGCAAGCCCCACAACCAGCACAAGCCGCCAACGGACGATGCCCACGTGCCGTGCAGACCTCCTCTCCGACGTCTCGGGAGAGTTAAACTTGAAGAAACTATGCTCGTGTTGAATAGGAAGGGGGAATACAGTAAAGGCTCCCGAAGCTCTGAAGCAGTTTGCTTCGGACACTGCGACCCTTTTTGGAACTTTGCGGCTTTTGATATAAGAAAAAATAGTGCTTTCTTTGAGGCTGCGATGCTTTTCTTGCGTGGATAGCGCTGAAATGTTCCAATAAAGAGACCAACTAACCAGCGCCTTAGGGCTGTGTCATTGCAAAGGAAAGCTTTTAATAATAATAATAATAATAATACATAGCTTTTATAGAGCGCTGTTCTCCAACTTTCGAGGACTCGCTGCGCCTAAAGCACACACACACACACACACACACACACACACACACACACACACACACACACACACACACACACACACACACACACACACACAATTTTCATCCCCTCGGCTTACATACAATTTGGCAGTGCAACGAACTCATGATGCACACCGACAGGCTTAACAGAGGTTTAACCATCAAAGGCCTGGCGGAAGAGAAAGGTCTTCAGATGCGATTTAAACAGAGGGCAATATTACACCAGCCTGAGTC
>JACVVK020000259.1:347500-370000 GCA_018292915.2 Batillaria attramentaria
GGGCAAGGGGTCACGTCCATGGAAACTATAAATTTGATAGTCTCCCACAAAAGAGGGACAAAGGGTGGTTGATGCGGGTGGGTGGATGGGTGTTTGGGAGCTTCACGTCCTTTTCCACCACTTTGGGTGTTGTCAAAGACGGGGTAATGAGAAAAAGGCACCGACCCGAGCATTGAAAGTCCAACACTCTACCATTCGGCCATCCCGGCTCCCCTGGGTGATTGATACGATTATTATTATTATTATATGGAATTATTGGAATCTCTGTTGGCTCTCGAGCCTTCTCCTACGCTGGTCCAAAAGCCTGGAATTCTCTGCCTCTTTCGCTCCGCCAGTCAACCTCCCTCGAAACCTTCAAAACAAATCTAAAAACCTACCTGTTTTCATCTCAAAGCTCCGTCTAACCTCCCTCCGTCTTTCTCCATCTCCTTATTAAGTACCATACATGCAGTTGCCCTGGCCCTGAACCTTCACGTCTATCTGTCTCTTTACCTGTACTCTAAGCGCTTCGAACTACCTTGCATGTAGATTAAGCGCTATATAAATAAATTATTATTATTATTATTATTATAAAATAAGCTTTGTTTTCGTATGAACATTATTTCTGTTGCAATGATGTGGGCCTGAGATGTGTTTGTTGAAAATGTGCTGTGCTTATAAGCCTCATTCAGCTTATGAAACTTTCACAAAAGCTGTATTAGCTGTTTAAGCACCCTAAAATGTTAAAATAAATGCCCATCATTTGTTTGTTTCGATTTTCTCAAAAGTGGCTGAGCGACTTGTAAAGCGGCGTTCTTGGGATCCCATCACAAATGTCCTGGCTCACCGAAGAAAGATTAGGACATCATGTTGTCCTGGGCCGTGACGACATTGGCGGAATTAGTTAGTTAGTTAGGTAGTTAGTTAGTTAGTTAGGGCGTAACGCCGCGCAAGCTACAAAGACTATTTCGCGGCAAACATTAGCGGAGAAACGATAGGACATCATTATGTCCATGTTAGTGAAAACGTAATTGGACATTTCAAAGCTGAACTGGTCTCTATGGCCGATGTTCGACGCGGATATGAAACCACGACCGAGTATGCCTCCTATAATTCTTTTATCACCAATAAACGTCTTGCCGGATGTGTGAGTGCAGGGAAAGCCGAATGGTAGAGCGTTGGACCTTCAATGCTCGGGCCGTGAGTTCGAATCCAGGTTGGGGCCAAATATTTGTGCTGGCCTTTTCTCGTTGCCCCGTCTGTGGTAACACCCATATGTGGTGGGAAAGGACGTTAAACTCTCAAACACCCGTCCACCCCACCCTCTTGCAGGAAGTGACAATAATTGCGAGATTACTGTTTGCTTAGACTTCAAAATCGCTACTGACACCCTTAACTTCTCGTGTAAAGTACAGGCCACTACAGAGTGGTTTGTCTTGATTACAATTTCTAATCAATCAGCCTGAAGTGGACATACTCACCTATGGTCCATAATTATGAGCACACAGTTTGTTCAGCGCTTGTTATCGGCAAACTTAATGCGGGCCCCTTGTATACAATACACAGGAGATCAAAGGCCCGATATGCTAAATACGTCATCGACTGAATTGTCTGGAAGCGGGCAGTGGCGCCAGAGAAAGAGGTTCGCCGGAAACGAGCAAACTTCGCCACCAAGCAGGCCTGTCAACAGATTACGCAGCACATAAAGAGAACCCCCTGAGAAATTACAATGCTAGTTCGCATATACACAGCCACCTGTGAAAGATCGTCGCCTGGTCAAGCTAAGGACACTGGAAGAGCGTGTGCTGGGCCTCTGGCAGATTCAGGTCGATCTTTAAGCTAGAGAAAAAGTGAACCCAAGTCCATTCGACAAGGTCAAGGTAAAATTAAGGACACTTTCCATTGGCACTAACAGCGCATTGGTTGTAGTAAGCAACTCTTTAAGGCACACAATATCAGTGATTTGACTAAACAAAAAGAAGAAGAAGGGTGGGGTGGGTGTTTCGGGGTTTAACGTCCTTTTCCACCACATAGGGTGATATCAAAGACGGGGCAACGACGAAAAAGCCAGCACAAATATTTGGCCCCAGCCGGGAAAGAAGAAGAAGAAGAAGAACAACAACAACAAAAACAAAACAAAATAAAATCAAACAAACCACGGCAAAAGTCCCCCAAACAAACAAACAAACAAACAAACAAACAAACAAACAAACAAAAACAACCACCCCCCAAAAACAACAACAACAACACCCCCTCCAAAAAAAAACAACAACAAACAAACAAACAAAACAACAAAAAAACAAACAAACAAAAAACAACAACACAAAAACAAAACCCAAACGTACGAAAGAGAAAAAGAGATATGACAACACAAAAGGGGAGTTGTTCAGAAAACGCACAGTAACTGAAATGAAACAAGACACATGCGTGCAGAATCTTCACGTGCCGTCACCCCCACACATCTGAAAGTTGGTGGCCAAATAAAACAGCACTGGCATCAACCTTAAATCACCCGGTGACGCAATTTGAGAGTTCTCACGCGTGAAACAGAACTAATTTCATTGGCTGCTTTTTCTATGAGTTCTCTTTCTACGACGATCGTCAATTTGATTATTACGATAATACATCGTCATTAAAGAAGCGTTGGTTTGACACAAGTGGACGTGAGAATGGACGAAAACTGGCGCGACCAGAAAAAATTGTGAGTAGGGTTTAGAGCAAGAGAAACCTAGTTTGGCAGGCGCTGTGTGTGCTGAGGTCCAGGTACCAGCAGTTCCCTGGGAGGTTGCGGGATGTTACGTGGGATCTGGTCAAGATTATTAACTTGAAGGACTTTGTGAGTGGTACAAAGTCCTCCATTCGCATCAGTGCCTACACAGACGTACGGATGCACACTCAGACGGACATGGCGCTGACAATACTGCCGGGTTTTGGACTGGAAACAGACAACGTGCATAATATATATGTCATTAAGAAGCCATCCGGAAAGTGTCCACACACACACACACACACACACACAGATCTGGCGAGCCACTACCTCCCTCCCGCCATCCCCCTTAGAAAAAAAAAGTAACAGGAAATGGGATGTATTCCCCACCGGTATCCAATGCATCTGGCTCCCTTTTCAGCGTTGCAGAACTGGTAAATGTAACCGAGATCGGCAAAAAGCAGTAATTAGCAGGTTGAGGAAAGACGAACGCCCACAAAGATAGAGACGGACGCCAAACTGGCAACGTACACACACTTCTTCATCGCCTCAGTCCCTGGCTCAGTGTTTCCAGCCCTGTGCACGCCCGCAACAAAAGAAGCAGTTCCTGATTGCAAACATCTCGCTGGGTTCTAGGCTGGTGTTCAGTTCAGACCAAAGCCACGTTGAATGGATTCTCACGAAAAGCACTGGGGAATTTGGGCGTGGAGAGCTGGAGGTGTAATTAATTAATCCATCTAACAGAGGCTTCAGCGGATAGGGAGAGGGTCCCACGTGACCTGACGACCGTTCAGGACGGAGAAACCGACTAATGGTTGGAAGCGGTCGATCCGATCTTTAACTACAGAGTTCAGAGTAGTAAAAACGACATGAAGGATAGGATGAGAAGAAGAAGAAGAACAACAACACACAACAAACACTGAGCTTGCGTTTAAAAGGACCCATCAACATTTTAACACAGCCGCGATTCTGGGCCACAAACTCTCTCTCTCTCTCTCTCTCTCTCTGTGCTTCAAGTCAGTCTCAGTGTATTTGTCAGTTGATTATATAGTGCTTCTTTGTGCTGTATATTGTATTGTAGTGACACTTTGTACCCTACAGACAGAGAGTCTGTTCTTGGCTATATGTCTGTTGTCAAGTTATTAGGCATGTTCAGTAGGACTTCGTAAGGCTGAGCAGCGTAACCCATTTACTTGTAGATTAGGCTCACGCGACATAAGCCGCAAGCGGCTACTGAACACGCTGCGATTAGCTAATGGTACCCCTAACGTGCCTAATTTACATGCAAATGGTTTACACTGCTCAGCCTGCTTACGAAGTCCTACTAAATATGCCTAGTGTTTCGATCTAGCAATGTAGCTGTAGAAAAAGTAGTATGCTAGTATAGCAAGGTCTGAATGGATGAAAGACTGGCCTGCGGGCCTACCTCTTGTCATCCTTTCATTTCATTTTTCTTTTCATTACAGAGTACAGCAGCTCAAGTTTATAGATTAACTCAAGAAATCCGCACAGAGGTGGTTAAAACGTGACAACACCAAAAGGCGGATTACAGTTGATCCATAAGCCTCAGTTGTTTTTCTCTTTGATGCTTTGCAAGCAGGCTGGACAACACACACACACACACACACACACACACACACACACACACACACACACACACACACACACACACACATACACACACACACACACACACAGACGCAGAGAGAGAGAGAGAGAGAGAGAGTTTGTCTTTCCTGTGGCACAAAAATCGAGCAGAAATAACAACCGCCTGCACAGCACACATCCCCGAGAGAGCGGCCCCGTCCTTCACCATCAATGCAGGCTATAATTCCGCAAAAGCATCAATATATTCAAACTCTACGGCCACTCTGTGTAATATGAATTTTCCGCTCTGACGCGCTGCCTGCCAAGGAATACATCATTCCCCCCGGAACTGTTGCCATCCCCGGCCGCCCACCCCCAACTGTACATGATCTTCCCGATATTACAGACTTCAACAAAAAAACCGGCGGCAGAAGCTATTGCGTCAACTCTTTAATCACACAAATGGCCATCTTCGACCCACTCCTTTGGGCCGCTTGCCTTTTTCTCGCTTGTCTGTTCTGGCAATGTTCGGGTGGAGTGCAAGACTTTCCCCTTTGTCGCATTGTGACGGGAGACTGGGGGCGATGTACGTGTGGTTACGAATTCAGTTCAGATCCGCGTTTGGCATCTCCATTGTTGCGTTTCGATCAAGAGGATTAAAAGCGATGTCAGACCAACGTCAACCTCTGATCTTGGTACACAAAAACGGACATCGCTCAGTCTCGGTTTGCGACAAGCAAATCTTTATTTAAAAGGGGGCTAATGCAACCAATGTAGTGCTCACAGATCGTTCTGTGCTGTTTTCGTAGTGCCTATCACCACACCACTCAGACACCTGGACAGCGACAAGGTCTGTAATGCTGGCACTGAGCCATCAGAAGCGTACTCGATGACACGTCGACCACATTGCATGAGCGCTTTAACAGTGTAACGACAGTCGCAGAATGTCAATTCAATTCAATTCAAAAATACTAAAATTTGAACGTTCGGTCGCTCGCGCAAAGAGTAAACAACACTGTATCGCATTAAGAGCTGTACTGGTCATCAAGATAGAGTATTTCTAGCGTACAGGCGCACACACGAGCGAAACTGATCCAAAACATAATCTGGCTCACCACAGATGGAATCAGCCTGTTTAAGACCGACTTTTAGATATATCTACGCGCTTAAATCGTTCGAGGTGTCTAGCAATCGTTCCGCTTAAACACACGCACAGTTAGCTTAACACAGGCTGGCACTAAGTCTGGCACGTAAGCCAAAAAGTACAGCGTCATCCACAGTCAAGCCATCAAGGTTGACTGACTATGACAGCTTCGGGCCGTTGCAGTTCTCGTTCGCGCGGCCAGCAGACGGTCAGCGTATCGCATCAAGACCTTACAACAATCGTTTCAGATACTGACTATATTGTCACCCAAGTGACTGATCCTTCTGCACAGATTAAGCACATGCGACGGAAACTTTCAGTCCAACACGATGTTTGTATGACTGTCATCCCGATTGGCATGTGTTCATTAAACCATGACGAGCAAAAGATCTGTGTGCAGATCACGATACCGGCCTCGCACAATAAGGGCCATCCTGAAAGAGCATGCGAACTTGGCACGGGAACGGAAAGGTTGTCAGTGGCCACATGGTTCTACTCTACGTGGCCTGGAAACTGTTCAACACCTCGCCACAGACCAAGAAGACAGTTACACCTACAGCAGTGCAGCAGCACGCTTTGCGAGACAAAATTATATTAGGCACACAGCAGGGAGACGAACGGAGACTCGTATTATTTGGGGGGTTTAGCGTTAGTGAGTGGAGGCGTGCAGAATTAAAATGTGTACATGAGCACCTGCGTCAGAATTTTAACGGGTTGTCGGTTCTTCAACGTCGTGCGAGTGTGCGTGTAGGGTGGGTGGGTTGTTTGGGAGTTTAACGTCCTTTTCCACCACATTACGGTGATATCAAAGACGGGGCAACGAGAGAAAGGCCAGCACGAATATTTGGCCCCAGCCGGGATTCGAACTCACGACCCGAGCGTTGAGAGTCCACCGCTCTACCATTCTGCTGTCCAGGGGCCGTGGTCACGACGCGTTCGTAACTTTTCCGCCACCGATTTACGCACGCGAGGGTCCGTAACTTACGATTTGTGATAAAATTGGGTGGTCATGACGCTTGCGCAGAATTACGGCCGCTCGGAAACCCTTGCGTATTGTACACCACCTAGGAGGGTGTCGGAAAGGTGCCGTAGCCTTTGCGTAAATCTGAAAAATGGCGGCCCGCTTGATTTACCAACTGCAAATGAGAAGAGCATTGCGACGGGAAAGGGTGTTTCGCGATCATACTAACCCTTTTGACTTGTACGACGATGTGCTTCAAAGGTTTAGATTTAGGAATTGTGCGATCTGCTGTAGGACGACTTGAGGTACCCGTGTAGAGGGGGCGCGTTCAGTTCACTACGCACCCTGCAATGCAAAGCCGGCCTGTATGGCCGGCCGTACACACATCGTGGGTTAATTTGTGGGTTAACATGTGTTGTGTGTGTTTCGGACTAGTTCAGTGCTGAACGCACTCGGTCAGTCCTCACTGATCAGCCACCACCGTTTTGATCGTATGCCTGTCAATGCAGGTCTCATTCATTGTGTTGTGGACCCGAAATGTGCGGGTTCCGAATTCAGAGTTTTGGTCGAGTCATGTTTCTCTGCCGTAGCAAGTCAGGTTAAATGCGTGGCATGTATGTGGAGAGTTTTGTTGATGTTGTTATCCTCTCCTCTTTCGTTTTTCGTTGTTCTTTGATTGAGGTTCATTCCGTTGGTTTTCTTGCCAGTGAGCCTGCTACATACGGTTTGTACGTGCAGTAAATGCTTCTACTGGTTGTAGTCCGTCCAATGTTGAGATTGAGACTGCTAGGGAGCGGCCTATATGCGACCTGCATGCACTCCTGATCACACTCTCCACATACATGCCACGCATTTAACCTGACGCTACGGCAGATAAACATGACTCGATCAAAAACTCTGTAGTCAACGCGTAGTGAACACACCCCCTCTACTCTTTCACTCTTCACGCTGGAAGGAGAATTTGTGCAGGTCACGTGATGGTGTTTTCCGTGGGAATCCCGGGGGTCCCACACCTATCTAAAAATAACCCGTACGTGACACCGTTTCCAGTAAGTGCGCGTCGTGACCGGCCAACTAGCGGAAGAGATAGTTTTCACGTAGCCACGTACGAACTTACGATCCGCAACCTATTTGCGCAAAGAAATTTGCGTTCGCGTCGTGACCACGGCCCCAGGCTCCCCGAGCGTGCGTGTAGGGGTGTATGCGGGTGTGTTATGTATCTTAAGTTGCTATATGTTTTAATGTTGAACTGTTTATTATGCCGTTTAAGGTAGCATTTTAGTATAGTTGTGTCTAGAGTGTGACTGTGGTGAGTGAATGCACAGCACTCAGACACGTTCCTACGACGGTGACAATAAAAGTGTCTGTAGAATTGATATCGTCCGTACATCAGATCTGAAAATTAGGCGGGGGTGGGTGTGTGGGTATTTGGGGGTTTAACGTCCTTTTCCACCACATACGGGTGATATCAAAGACAGGGCAGCGATGAAAAAGCCAGCACAAACATTTGGCCCCAGCCGGGATACGAACTCACGACCCGAGCATTAGAAGTCCAACGCTCTACCATTCGACCACCCCGGCTCCCCTGAAAATTAGGCGTTAAATTATCTTTCATGACTGTGTCATCTTTAAACAATGGAATGTGTGATGCCCACAGTCCATACCGCACAGTGCCACTCGAAACATTTGAAGGGGTTCAGATACAACTTTTCACTACGAATCGAACTGGCTTTGGAAAGACATGATGTGCTTGAAAAATATGAAGTAACGTGCAGGTCGGGAATAGTACAATACCGTAATTTCACCCCCCCCCCCCAAAAAAAAAAAAAAAAAAAAAAAAATCTGGAATGTACGGAATACTTGTTTTGAATACAACTGGATAACTTGCGATCTTCACAATTACCGCGGGACATTGTAGACACAGACAATCACCGAAAATTTTCCAACAAAAACAATAGTTTCCTATTAATTTTGAGGTCTCTGGTTTCTTGTACTGTAAAGACCCCTTCCATTTCATTTCTGCCAGAAGAAAGAAAGAAAGAAAGAAAGAAAGAAAGAAAAACCACACGATAGTGGTTCTGTTTTCAAGCTCAGGCCTTGTTTTTGCTGTCATTTGCAAGGGACGGCAGACACGCTGGGTTGCCACCAAGCCCTCGTAAACCCTTTCACGTGCCCGGAATGCCAATGTGACATCATTCCGCTTGACTCGACTGTAGACCAATCGTCTGGTCTGATGCAGGTTACACCTCGGCAGAGAATAGTTTATAACCTATCGCTGAAGGTTATCTAAAGTCTCGAGACCAATCGTCTGACCTGATTCAGGTTACGCGACGATAGGAAATAGTTTATAACCCACTGCTGAAGGTTGTTTAGGAGAGACAAAGCAGTAAGGTTGTGTTTCATCACTCAGCTGCGGGCAGCATGTCTGTCGTTTATGTGGCAGAGTCTGCTGTTGGCTGTTCTCCGGCTGTCTGGGCGGAGACTGATTTACTACGAAATATAAAATCGAACAGGTCGGTAAATTTCTCCTCGACGATGGTATAGCAGCAGGGAATTAGGCTGTAGGATGCAAAGTCTGTCAGTCTGTCCGTCCGTCTGTCTGTCTGCATTGTCTGTCTGTCTGTCTGTCTGTCTGTCTGTCTCTCTCTCTCTCTCTCTCTCTCTCTCTCTCCAGCTCCAGACTATGACAGGCGAGGACAGACAGAAATGCATGGATTGTCCATTTCGTGATCTGCTGAAAAAGATCACATTCAGCTGCCATCACCTGTACCTTAGTATTTATGTTTCCGTTCCAATCGAAATCACGGCCAGTCAAACCGTCAGATACGGCTAGAAACGGAATAACATCAACTGATTACATTAATAACATTAAAATGATTTCAAAATAGGCCATTGTGCCTTGCGTGGCTCTCAGTCAGAGAGGGTGGGGGGGGGGGGTGTTTGGGAGTTTAACGTCTTTTTCCGACCACGTATGCAGTCAGAGAGGGAACATCCCTTGACCCAGTGAAGCACGGTAAAATTCGCAAATCGCTGACCATCACACCACCTATACTGATAATTATAGGGTATCCTCGCAAGAAGCCGTTCAGCCTGCACTGAGAGGTGAGTGGGTGGGTGGGTGTTTGGAGGTTTAACGTCCTTTTCCACCACATACGGGTGATATCAAAGACGGGGCAACGATGAAAAAGCCAGCACACATATTTGGCCCCAGCCGGGATACGAACTCACGACTCGACCGTTAGAAGGTCCATCGCTCTACTATTCGGCCACCCCGGCTCCCCCTGCACTCAGAGCCAAAGCAAGATGGCAAGTGATGACGGATTTTGATAAACTGCACCAAGAGTTACACTGACTGTATCCCGTGTCTGTGCTTTTGATCCTAGCTGCGCACACGTGTTCATCAAACGGTTGGTGATTTATCTGCTGACAGAGCGGCATCGTTTGTTCTTTGACAGCAATACAGTTTGGGGAAGAGATTGAGCTAGGCAAGAAACCAGTTTACATTTTGCCAGCATGCCAACGTAAGAGCGAAATCTCAACGAACCTTAACTGCACGGGTATTGAAGTTGAAAGGATGTTACGTTATAAAAGCATTGCTCCTTTGCACGTCTGATAAGTTTTTTTTTTTTTTTTTTTTTGCTTTATTATCCCTATCGGGATATTTGGGCTGCTTCCCCCGGGGATAACCCGGTGAGAAACCCCCGATGAGCAGCCCGGCAGCCAGGAAAACCAGGTATCACATATCACAAGCTCGACCTGGGCAAGAACCCACGCTTCATCGCCATGACATTGGTAACGGCCGTTCAGTAGCGCAGCGGCTAAATCCGACGCGCTACCTGTTAGACCACCGCTCACCCCAGGTTTTTCGCTGCCATCATGTGAATTATTTACAAAGCGGTCTTGTGAAAATTAATCCGGAGTACAATGATCAGGCGTTTTGCTCGTTGAAATGCTCTGGATACACCTTTGTGGAAGCTTACATCCACCGTTTAGCCTGCACACCCAAAACAGTCAGTGGTGCAGAGTCATTGCGTCAAAGGCCTTTCTCACCTCGGTGTTAAGTCAGGGCGTCCCGCGCGGAGGCAGATGGTTTAAAGGGAGAGGGGCAGACATTTAAACGCTTTTCAATCCAGACTGACTGCCAGGTCGGCCACATTCGCTTTTTCCCTGACAGTGTCGGACAAAACTAAACACACACACACACACACACACACACACACACACACACACACACACACACACACACACACACACACACACAGATCCACTTTACGTAACTATAACCCATCCAATGCGCTGCTGCGATGTTATTTAACCGAAGGGTAAAGTGTTGAACCTTCAATGCTCGGGTCGTGAGTTCGATTCCCGGCCGTGGGCAAATATTTTTGCAGGCCTTTTTGTCGTTGCCCTGTCTTTGATATCACCCACACGTGTTTGGTGGAAAAGGACGTTAAACTACCCAAACACCCATCATCCACCCTGAAATCCCCCTTCTGATCCACAGCAATAGCCTGCCTTGTCTAGATCTCTGATCCACAGCTTAGATCTCAAAATCGGTCCCCGGAACGTTACCGATCTTTATTTTAATATCCTGCCTTCGCTCCATTCAGTACAAATGACCCGTGGTGTTAGGCGCTTTTGTGCGTGTGTAAAGCCACGATAGCTATGCAAAAAGCAAAGCATTGAAGGCGTAGGACAAGGGTAGTACATATCAGAATGCGGCATGTAGGCAGTTAGTACTCAATGCCCCTACATTGATCAAATATCCTAAGGGGGACAGCTTTATATGTGTGTACGCTGCCTTCAGTAAACTTATGAGCAGAGCAGCATAGAGGAGCGCAATATATTGGAATCGTACTTAGTGTAAGTCCCTTCTGAATGGCATGTACACAGCGGTAAAGATGTGAGTCAACATAAGTGTGTGTGTGTGTGTGTGTGTGTGTGTGTGAGCGCCCGCACGCGAACGTGAAAGGTGAAAGGATATGAACGTTGGTGATTGTGAGTACAGCCACTGACGAAAGGTGAGGAAAGCGGGCGAGAGTAGGTGGGTGGGTGGGAGGAGTTGGTGGGGGGGGGGGGTACTATAGTCGTGAATACCGTTGTTCCCGTACAAATGACTACATTGCAAGCATACCCGAGATAAATTATCATACCGCCTTCGCAAAACCACAGAGGGTTTATGTGTTCATTTC
Organism: Batillaria attramentaria; assembly: GCA_018292915.2. NCBI lineage: Eukaryota > Metazoa > Mollusca > Gastropoda > Batillariidae > Batillaria > Batillaria attramentaria. Next base: position 359,071 of record JACVVK020000259.1, read on the forward strand.
TATTTAAATTCAAATCCTGACCACAGGCTAACAAAAAAGCAGCAGGTGCAATATTACTTCGAAAGCCAGGAATGGGTGAGGTGGGGTGGGGGTGAGGTGGGGGTGGGTGGGGTGGAGGGGTGGTGTGTGGAGGGGGGGGGGAGGGGTTACGGGACGAGAGGGGAGGGGGGAAGAGAACTATACTACTAAGACTATGGCTCCACGAAGGAGAAGCAAAACAAAATACAGCACACACGCACACACACACACACACACACACACACACACACACACACAGAGAGAGAGAGAGAAATTGAAATTGAAATTGAAATAACTTTATTTGAAAACGGTGGAAGTTTTGGTCTTGCAACCAATTTTCAAACTTGCCGTTTTTAAGAACAAACAACTAAACAAAAAAAAAAAAAAAGCCAAATGATCGAACATACGTAAACCTGGAACAAGAAACTTCAAACACACACACACACACACACACTATTATCGCATGTATGAACTAGTATGTCCATATTAGAGAGAGAGAGAGAGAGAGAGAGAGAGAGAGAGAGAGCTCTTTACTTGCAACATCAACTTTAAGACGGACAAAACTTCAGATCCAGACTGCAGACCCGTTTGAAAATCGCCCTTGCATCAAGAGGGTAAGAATAACGTCAACCACAGCACGCTTCCCCTTCAATGAAGGCACGTGGTTTATCCATTTCTTTCCGTTTTTCCACAACGCGTAACAAAATATGGCCCCCTGTGGTTGGAGCCTGCGTGCGTAATGATAAATACTGAACAATTTTGAGATCTGCACACATGGTTTCCTGTGTCATAAGTTTATCAACATCCCTCCAATTACGCGTAGATGCAGGGGTCAATTTTCACGCGAGCGTTTTAACGGGAGAAGCAACTGCGTTTATGGGTGTTGGTAATTAGGCGGGGAGGGTGGGGAGTGGGAGGGGGTGATGGGTGGGTGGGTGGGGGGGGGGGGTAGTCTGCTCTTATTGGTTTGCACTTTGAAGTAACGAATTGCGTTTATCTATACACTCTTGTCGCCAGTCAAGCGAAACGACACTCAATACAACAACACCTTTAGGGTTTCTTTAATCTTTTCTACTCCTTCCCCTACCCCCCCCCCCCCCTCCCCGTCCGCCCCATCCCCATCCGTCCTACGGATTTCAATTCTCCTTCGCGCTAGCTCGCCCGTACACACACACACACACACACACACACACACACACACACACACACACACACACACACACACACACATTATGTATACTATTTATGGAATATCGTGTATGCGCCGCCCCTCAACACATTCCCTCCACCCCCCTCCCCCCCCCCCCCTTTCAATTTTTTTTCTCCACCCCAGCTCTAAACAACCCCCTTTTCTAAAAGAAGTTATCACAGACTACAAAATTCAGCCATTCCGTATTCTGGCTTTACAATTCCCGTTCAGCTGTTAACAAAAGATTAAGCCCCATACCCCCACCACTCATCACATCATGCTACAGTACCACCTTTTCACGACATAACACAACGTACTGCTACCCTGCCCTGCAGTTACCCTGTAAATACAATGACAATGTCGCAGCTGCATGCGCGATACAGTAATGGTGATTACGCTTAATCCCGCCCTCTTCCCTCAGCACACACACACACACACACACACACACACACACACACACACACACACACACACACACACACACACACACACACACACACACACAGAGCGTGTGTTTTCTCAGTCACGCCACAGCTCCACTGACATGCCAAACCGCAGTAACCTGAACAGAACAAAGTGCGAGAATTGCACCCTTCACTAATTTACTAAGCTCTTGTGCTTGTGTGTGTGTATGTATGTATCTATGCATGCTACGCGACTGGATTCCGGCCACCCACGAGTTAACATTACGTGGTTGCACACAATGCCTAAAAGCTATTTAGATCCATGGAGTGTCTCGCTGTTTACGTTTGTCGAACTATCAGAACTTTGCTGAAAAGAAAAGAAAAAAAGAAAAGACCAATGATATTGTAATCGGGCACGCCATAAACGGCTTGAAGTGGCTTTACTCTAGTGCTATGAGGATTTTAAAGAAACTGCGATTTTTGCCGCATGGAGTTTTAAGAGTTAAAGCGTGTTCATGGTGCAACAGCCTTTTCTTTTTCTTTTCTTTGCCGCCCCAACTCTTTTTGCCAGTTCCAGTGGTTTTCCTGCCAGGTCATGGGTGGAATCCACGGAGGGCTCGAAACCTGGGGCAATTCTTATTATACATGAGGATGGAGATGAGGATGATGGCAAGATGATGCCATGAAGGTCCGTGTGGTTTGGGACTGCGGGACAGGGCCGCATTCCACGCTTCCTGTCATAAATATCCCGGCAATAACCAGGCCCGGGAACTACGGCACCTGCGGTGCCGGCCGTGTAATCATCCACATCATAAGACGTGTCATACCAAGGGAAGCACCCCCAAAGTCGCACCCGTGAAGTGGGTGAATCTCGGCTGTGTGGCAACAGCCTCCCCATTGGGCCCATAGCACACCCGCTATGTGTAGGAGCCGACCTAGGTAGGAAAAATCCCGCTTGCCTCGGCTGGGATTCGAACCCGGGTCTCCCTGTCCATGGTCCCAAGTGCTAACCACTAAACTACGGGGGCCGGTGCAACAGCCTTTTCAGTTTAGACAGGAACATGTTATAAATTTTAAACGGCTATACTGACTTCCTTTCACTGATTAAGTACGTGTTCACTCCAACGAACTGAAAGGGAGACCTCTCTCCCTCCCCCCCTCCTCCTCCTCCTCCTCTCTCTCTCTCTCTCTTAATTCGTGAACCCCCGTTGCAAAAGGCTGCTTTAATTGAAATTGTTATTGAGCATGTCATAAGTACGTCTTGTTTATGCCCAGACTGTTTTTTTTCTGTACTTCCTGCATTGCAACGAAATGAATCCGCAAGGGCATACTGGCGCACGCGGCACCTACATCAGGAACAAACAGTTCGACATGACGTTTTATTTCGGCAGGCTGCGTATCACATTTCTCACAGAGCACATATTCCGTATGGTAATCACAACAGTTGTATCGCATGGACACGCCGAAGCACAAAGACTGGTTCTCAGTTACGCAACCTGCAGACCTCCGCCGTCACATTCTCCAATTTCAAGTTTCAATGCGGCTACGCTGTCATTCATACATTGCAATATAGTTCGCCCGTTAAGGGGTGCAAATGTTTACCAGTCATGCGCAGGAGGGGCAAATAAACTCCAGTCGTCCCGCACTAATGGGGGCGACTGTATCCCCGCAACGCGGGAGGGGGTGCAAATGTACTCCGGGATCTGGCGAGGTGGAGCCGGGTCACGTGGCCGCTGACTTTGTTCTACGACTTTACTTTATGCCGAAATATTGACGGAATTTGACTGGTATACATTTGCACCCCCCTAACGGGCGAACTGTACCAACTGAGCTGCAATATGCTCTTTGGCTGCCTGGCAGGCTCTCTCTCTCTCCCCCCCCCCCCCATATATACCTTTTCCCTAGTCTGTGACCGTGCGTACATGCACGTATAATTATGATTATTGTAGTACAGTGTAGTTAGCAAGGTTTATTGTAGTACAGTCAGTGTAGTTAGCAAGGTTTATTGTAGTACAGTCAGTGTAGTTAGCAAGGTTTATTGTAGTACAGTCAGTGTAGTTAGCAAGGTTTATTGTAGTACAGTGTAGTTAGCAAGGTTTATTGTAGTACAGTGTAGTTAGCAAGGTTTATTGTAGTACAGTGTAGTTAGCAAGGTTTATTGTAGTACAGTGTAGTAGCAAGGTTTATTGTAGTACAGTGTAGTTAGCAAGGTTTATTGTAGTACAGTGTAGTTAGCAAGGTTTATTGTAGTACAGTGTAGTTAGCAAGGTTTATTGTAGTACAGTGTAGTTAGCAAGGTTTATTGTAGTACAGTGTAGTTAGCAAGGTTTATTGTAGTACAGTGTAGTTAGCAAGGTTTATTGTAGTACAGTGTAGTTAGCAAGGTTTATTGTAGTACAGTGTAGTTAGCAAGGTTTATTGTAGTACAGTGTAGTTAGCAAGGTTTATTGTAGTACAGTGTAGTTAGCAAGGTTTATTGTAGTACAGTGTAGTTAGCAAGGTTTATTGTAGTACAGTGTAGTTAGCAAGGTTTATTGTAGTACAGTGTAGTTAGCAAGGTAGGTATGTTTGATAGCGATGCCAGCAGTCGACCAAGCTAAAACTTCCACTGTTATGAAATAAAGTTTCATTGATTCATTGACGCACACGCACACTCTCCCTCACCCCCCCCCCTTCCCTCCTGGACCCCCCCTCCCCTCCTCTCCCTCTCTCTCCTCCTCCTCTTTCTCTCTGTTGCCTTACTGAGTGAGGCCAACACCAGCTGTGTATAGTTTATAGCCAGGTGGACTCATAACGTTGGGATATTACCTGGATAAACACGGCGCAGCTCGGGGGTCCACTTTCATGCGCCGGGGCGGCAACTGTGGCTGGCCACTATCACGACCACCATAAAAGCCGTGTTTTCTGACAAGTGCAGCGACAGTCTGTGTTGCTGCTGCGGCTCTATACGAGTCAGTGACAGATCGGATGTCGATATTCAAGTACCATGCAGTTCAGATTCATTTGGGGGGTCGTCTTTCAGAGAGAAAAAAAAAAGGGGGGGGGGAGGGGGCTAAGCGTGAGGGAACAATGGGGGGTGGGGTGGGTGGGGGGCGAGTGTTCGTACAGAACAAACACAAGCCCCAAAATCAACGAAAGAGGCAATTGCTTCCTTTTTCTCAAATTTATGTAAACTGCATGTAAAATACATACATTTATTATTATTATTGCTGTGATTTGTGGATTTTTTTTTCTTACACTCTCTGTTTGCCCGGTTTTGTTGTTGTTTTTTTGTTTTGTTTTGTTGTTGTTTTCTCCCCCCCCCCTTTTTTTTTGGGGGGGGGGGGTTAAGAAATAAATAATACATTTATTTTGTTCAGGTATTCCAATTCGCTCTTGAGGTGACTTCTGTATTGTGATACCGCCCCTGCTGCTTCTGCCTCTGGTCTGCTCCTGCCTATTGTCCAACACCGGGGCAGGCCGTACGTCAGCCGGTCAGCCAATCGACTGTTATCCTGCACACTCTTCGCCTTTCCAAAGGCCAGCTGCTTCACGTAACTGGATCGACCAGAGTTCAATTAAACATACATGGCCTGCGCGCACCTATTGTTCGTGGCCAGTCATCTGATACACAGCCTTCACGATCCAGATACGCCACTGGGGGGATTTGCGGGGTCTGAAAGTCGTCCAGTTCAAATCGGATGTTTCTGGCTTCAGTTTCGCTTGGCTGAATCATTTTAATAATTATTGGGGAGGAGGAGGGGAGGGGGGAGGTGAAGGGTCGGGTGGCGTGGGGGAGGGGGAGCAGGGGGGTGGGGGAATGATGGATGGGTAGGTGGGGGTTAAGCGATTTTATTCATACGGATTTGTATCTCATTTCCAAATGATATTTAGAATTTGAAGTGATGAGATATCTTTGCGAAAGTGAACAAACCAGTGGAAACAGCAGGGAAACAATGCGCAGGCGTGAGACGCTGCTTCAACGAGTGAAAGTCTTCTGGAAGTAACAATTCAGTCTTCTGACTATTGAAAGTCTCCTGGAAGTAACAATTCAAAGTCTTGTAAGAGGGCCACTAGAAAATCTTTCAAAAGTGACAATCAAATGTTTCCTAACAGTGACAATTCAAAACCCTTTAAATATGACAATTCAAAGTCTCTCGGAAGTGACAGTGAAAGCCTTCTAAAAGGGAAAATTGATAAGTTTTCCAAAAGTGACAATGCAAATAATTATTCAAAAAGTGACGAATCAAATTATTCCAAAAAATGACGATTTAAAAGTCTTCCACAAGTGACAACAGAAAGTCTTCCACAGGTGATAATTAAAGGTCTTCTATAAATGGCGATTAAAAGTCTTTTAGAAGTGGCAATCCAAAGTCTTAAGAACATCATTAACAAAAGTGACGAATGAAGGTCTTCTAAAAGTGAAAATTGAATTTTTGTGAAAGAGACGACTGAAAGCATTTTTCAACGCGACTTTTCAAAGTCTCCTCAAACGAATTTCCTCTGTTGCAGCACAGGCTACAGCGGGAAGGAGGAGAGATGATAAAAGAAGCTCTAAAGGTGTTGTTGTATTGAGTGTCGTTTCGCTTGACTGACGACAAGAGTGTATAGATAAACGCATTCGTTACTTCAAAGTGCAAACCAATAAGAGCAGACTACCCCCACCCACCCACCCCACACACCCCTCCCCACTCTCCCCGCCTACTTACCAACACCCATAAACACAGTTGCTTCTCCCGTTAAAACGCTCGCGTGAAAATTGACCCCTGCTTCTACGCGTCATTGGAGGGATGGTGATAGCCTGTCACTACCATATATTATCTACCACTTCTCAAAATCCCCAGACAATTATCATACACTATCCATAACACTTCATCACATTTCCTGTCGTTCTCTCTGGACTACTACGCAATTTCTCGTACCCTGCAGGTCATGAAATATTCACCAGAGACTCTTTTTTCAATGCCCAGACTAATAAATTGACCACCCACGGGCCACAAAAATAGGCACGTTTACACACGTGGGGCTCTTTTTGACAAACTGAAATTCATCTCACTCGAACCTTGATCACAGCTGCTCAAAGTGTACGGTGAAATGAAGGAGTATATAATTAATACGTGCGTACATAACTATATATATATCAAGGATGTTTTAATCTTGGTCTCTGCCTGTCCTTTATTTTTTCTACTCAGGTTTGTGTGTGTGTGTGTGTGTGTGTGTGTGTGTGTGTGTGTGTGTGTGTGTGTGTGTGTGTGTGTGTGTGTGTGTGCTCTTTTAGTTTTATAGTTGTTCTTACGTAGTGTACATTGAGTGATTTTTTTTTAAACTTCGGTTTTAGATTGTAAGGCGCCTAGAGCTTGTTCCCCGGGGATAGGCGCCCTATTATTATTATTATCTTGGCGCCTTTGAATTAGGAGTATACAAAACATGCGTATATATATCAAGGACGTTAGAACATTGGCGCCTTTGAATTAAGCACCACTCTCGATAACCACGGACTACGTAATGTACACTTCACTTACCCGTCGTGAAGGGAGGGGGGGGGGAGGGGAGTTGGGGGTGAGAAGTGCCAGTGGGGATGGCGAAAAATGTGCGTAGTCAAAATGATGCCACCACCCGCTAGTCAGGTATTCGCCACAGCACCGTGTCTTTTGTGTGGGCGCGTTGACTCATGGCGGCCGCCTCCCTGCTGGTTGGGGCGACTCACTCGTTTAGATCACTTCAGCGTGACTGGCAAAGTTCATAGAGGGGGGGCGGACACAATACCGTGTGTAGTTAGAGAGGGATGGGTTGTGTGTAGTTAGAGAGGGATGGGTTGTGTGTAGTTAGAGAGGGATGGGTTGTGTGTAGTTAGAGAGGGATGGGTTGTGTGTAGTTAGAGAGGGATGGGTTGTGTGTAGTTAGAGAGGGATGGGTTGTGTGTAGTTAGAGAGGGATGGGTTGTGTGTAGTTAGAGAGGGATGGGTTGTGTGTAGTTAGAGAGGGATGGGTTGTGTGTAGTTAGAGAGGGATGGGTTGTGTGTAGTTAGAGAGGGATGGGTTGTGTGTAGTTAGAGAGGGATGGGTTGTGTGTAGTTAGAGAGGGATGGGTTGTGTGTAGTTAGAGAGGGATGGGTTGAAGCTAGTTAGAGAGGGATGGGTTGAAGCTAGTTAGAGACATACCTTGGACATCAGCAGGTATTAGAACGTGACGTGTAGGCGAACTCCTACACCATTTTGTGTTTATCGACAATGAGAAATAAAACGAAAACTGCAGTTTTTCGAACGTAAATGAGAGGAGTATTGTTGAACTTCAGAGTGTTCAAAAAGATCAGAAAAGCGAGAAAAAATAAAAGAAGACGAAAACTGGTAAACTTATTGTCTTGTTTGTATACGGTTCACAATTTTGGCCAAATAACCAACGTTGTACAATAATTATAATTGTGCACGTTGCTGTCTGAGAAATAATGCTTTTCAGCCAAAAATGTGGGAATACATTTGTTTTGTCTCTTGTCTTCTATGTTTTGAAATCTGATTTTGGGAATGAATTGAAACTCAGTACTGATCATAGTCTCTTATAGCTATTTCATGACTAAGATTTGCCATGTTGCCATGTACTTTTTAACTGGATGAGAACTGCGCGACATACAGGTCACAATGGGAGACAGTAGCCATGAAGATCAGTTAAACAACTCTGAGCCGATCTAGACATCGCTGGATTCTCAGTATGGCTGATCAATCATGTTGGAATGTACGTTTATTGGATGCGTATCGTGTGACATTCAGGTCAACAGGTTATAATAGTCATAAGGATCGAGTCAGTGATATCGGAATGTTACTTTCCCGCTAGTTTCCAGTAATAAATCAGCGTGGTATCTTTGAAACAGTAGGCAATAAACTGAAAACCATCTCTCTCTCTCTCTCTCTCTCTCTCGACCTCCGGCTCTCTCTGTGCGTGTGGCTGTACATTGTATAGAAAGAGAAAGACAAACAAACAAACAAACAAACAAACAAACAAACAAACAAACAAACACAAATACAAACACGAAAACAAAACTATAGCAGCAGCAGGAAAGACAACAACAACAACAACAACAACGACGACACCATCACCACCACCACCACCACCACCAACGGGCCAGCGTGGCAGTTTTTGCACTCACCTGACCTTGTGGCAACTTCATTGATTTGAAACGACATACCTGTCACTACAAGGACTACCATGAGCACCAAAGTTCGCAGACACATAACGTAGAGTGGATTATGTCTCACACTACCACTAACACCCCTAACGGGAACGAAGTAAATGACTTCTATGACTAATGGCCCAATAAGACATCCCCCCTATAACTCACAGCGTGGCTTGTCCGTAACACAATGAAAGGTTAGTCAACAAGGTCGTTATAGTCCTGACGAGGAAGCTGACAAGGGCTGTGATTAATACTGGACACGCGAAACCGCTATCCGTACCAAACTGTTTAGGAAGCACACACCTGTAACGGCCTCCTACCCGCTGCTTGAGTTATACCCGACGGTGTCTCATACCTCAGCGTTGGTGGATCCAGTTTCCTCTGGGCAAGTCAAGGCACCTGCCGGTAACTGTTTGCGCCTGTACACCACGATGTGAATCCTAAGTCACTTTTTTTGGGGGGGGGGAGGGGGGAGGGTATTGGTGTCAACAGAAAGTAGAAGAAATGCGCTCTCCAATGGTATAATTTTTTTTTTTAACGCCGAAGTTTGGCAAAATTACAGAAATTCTTAGACAGGTGCCCACCAGATCACACGTTCCCAGAAAACAAGGGTGCGTGGGTGGGTGTTTGGGGGTTTAACGTCCTTTTCCACCACATACGGGTGATATCAAAGACGGGGCAACGATGAAAAAGCCAGCACAAGTATTTGGACCTAGCCGGGATACGAACTCACGACCCGAGCATTAGAAGTCCAACGCTCTACCATTCGGCCACCCCAACTCCCCCCAGAAAACAAGGACAAATTTGAGAAAACACTGCTTTAGAAATTTTCCGTAGCAACCAGTATCAGGCAAAATAAGGTATTTCTACGCTTAATCTGACTAAGACTGAAAGCTTATGAAGAATCCAAAATAAAGAAAAAATCGACCGTTCCTGCCTAACCTGCCCATGTTAGGCTGTTAGCCAAACTGAGGTTAGGTGCAAAGGGACTCATTTTGTGGTAGATGATCACATTTACCGGCTGTGGTGTGCGTACTACGCTGATGGAAAACCGGTAAATGAAATAAGGAAGATTCCTTTGCGGGGTTTTGGGTTACACAACCAGTTGAGCGTCGAGCTCAAGTTTTAGAAGGTCGACGGCAGAGCCAAAATTTCCACAGGCTTTTTTCAAATCACCCGAAATGGACAAAAGACGTGAAAATCATCCTCCTGATCACGTGACGTAGAACCCTCACTCTCCTGATCCCTGTGCGTGTGTACTAGTGGCTGGTAATCAGTAAAGGACGAAGGAAAAAAAAAACCCAAAAGACAAACAAACAACCCTTCCCCCCCCCCCCCCCCAAAAAAAAAAAAGAAAAAAAGAAAAAAAGAAAAGAAAAGCCAACAACACTGCAGTGAGATCAAACTGACGCAACTCACGAATGACAACCGATAGCACCACCGAAATACGTGTACAGAACGACCACGAAACACGCACAGGCACATTCACGGTTTGTTTTCATCTTTAAATGTCAGCTGTTGTTGTTGCTGCTGCTGCTGGTGATGATGATGACGATAACGATGATTGTGGTGGTGGTGATGAGCTGCATAGCTGTGTAAAACACAGCACCCCACTCTGAGAGCTCACGGCGCCTAGGAAGAGAGGGTGGGTGGGTGTTTGTGGGTTTAACGTCCTTTTCCAAAAAAAAACTGTAGGTGGTCAATGGATTGGTGCGCTGAAGAGATGTGTCTTCAGTCTGCATGCCGAAAAGCGGTACAATGTGTCTGGCGTAATGCCCACGTTTTTCTGTACCGACAGTTGGTATCATTTTCCACTTCAGTGCAATACTTGTCCGAAGAAAATGGCTTTAAAAACTCATGCTTGCGTCCACCTCTTGTGCAGTGGAGACGAGATAGCCGAGCTGAGAGAGTGTTGGTCTTTCAATGTTCGGATTTGAGGTCGATTCCCTGCTCAGTGAGGCCAAATATTTATGCTGGCTTTTTTTTTTCTCGTCGCCCCATACCGTCTGTGGTAGGGTGGGTGGGTGGGTGTTTGGGGGTTTAACGTCCTTTTCCACCACATACGGGTGATATCAAAGACGGGGCAACGATGATGAAAAAGCCAGCACAAATATTTGGCCACAGCCGGGATACGAACTCACGAGCCGAGCATTAGAAGTCCAACGCTCTAT
>JACVVK020000259.1:375000-432500 GCA_018292915.2 Batillaria attramentaria
GAACGCTAATTTCATCACCTCACAAGTGCACGAACATTAGTTTCGTCACGTCACAGGCAAACGAACACTAGTTTCGTCACGTTACTGGTGAACGAACGCTAGTTTCGTCACGTTACATGTGAACTATGCCAGTTTCGTCACGTCACAGGAGAACGAACGTTAGTTTCATCACGTTACGTGTGAACGAACGCAAGCTGTGTCGCGTCACAGGTGAACGAACGTTAGTTTCGTCACGTTACATGTGAACGAACGCTAGTTTCGTCACGTTACATGTGAACGAACGCTAGTTTTATCACGTTACGGGTGAACGAACGCTAGTTTCGTCATGTTACATGTGAACGAACCCTAGTTTCATCACGTCACATGTGAACGAAATCCTAGTTTCGTCAAGTCACATGTGAACGAACGCTAGTTTCGTCACGTTACATGTGAACGAACGCTAGTTTCATCACGTTACATGTGAACGAACGCGAGTTTCATCACGTTACTGGTGAACGAACACTAGTTTCGTCACGTTACATGTGAACGAACGCGAGTTTCATCACGTTACGGGTGAACGAACACTAGTTTCATCACGTTACAGGTGAACGAACGCTAGTTTCGTCACGTCACAGGTGAGCGGTCGCTTGCGGTGGGGGCTTAGTCGAGAGCGCTATAGTCCGGTACGTGTTTCTATATCGCTGAGATCAGAGAAACGTCTCTCCCTTGTCAGGCAAAGATAGGCAGCTCATGTTATGAATTTCCTCGCGTAATAATTAGCACGCCGTTCATAGACAGACAGGAACAGGAATTGGTAAAATATATGGCTGTTTACTCTCATGTCACAGTGATAATTGGTTACCAGTAATCGATCCACATAATGTTTTTAAAGGTCATTTTAGTAGTTTCATCATTTGCACACAATGCTAGCAACACGCTGAGTCTATGGAGGGTGGGCGGAGGGAAGGTGGTGGGGTGGGGATGGTTTCACCTCGTCTGTTTGTACCCCCCCCCCCCCACCACCACCACACACACACACACACACACACACACCTCCTCGACCATCAACACAAATGATTTTCCGGTAAATCAGTGTACTTTAAAAGTGCGGGGTCGCATGAATAATCAAAGTGTCAGCCTAATTCAGGATTCTCTTATCGCTGAAATTGCTCAATGCTGGAATAAGACTATCTAATGAAATCTGTTTGTCTGGCTGATGACGTAATCTAAATGAAAACGGATCTCTCTCTCTCTCTCTCTCTCTCTCATATTCAGTTTGTTTTTCAGATCAATATATCAATATTTTCATGCTTGTGAGCATAAGTGCTGACGGCTTTTTTCTTCGATTGGCGAGGAATGAGAGCTGACTGTTATCGACCTAACGATCGATTTAAAACAATAATGAACTGAAAAGGGTTAAGCTTCAGATTTCGCTTCAAATACAGCACCCATCCCTCCTCCTCCTCCCCCCCACCCCCCCCCCCCAATAAAAAAACCCTACAGAAACAAAACAAACAAAATCCCCCCCCCCAAAAAAAAACAAACAAACAAACAAAAACCAAAAAACCCAACAACAAAAAGCAAGCAAGCAAAGAACCAAACAATTAAAATAAGTAAAAATAAAACAACATAACAACTAAACAGAACAACCAACCAACCAACCAACCAACCAAACAAACACCCTGCACATCGACGACAAAAGTAAGGCACCATTCAGAATGATTCACCCTGAGAAGAACAGTCTCGAGTTTCCTACTCAAATACAACACACAAACGTACAGCGTCTTTTTTTTTTTTCTTTCTTTCTTTTCTTGCCACTGACTCGCGAGAAGTCTTGAGAAAGCGAGAATGGGGCCAAGTCCTCGTTCAGACGCAAGTCAATTTAATTTACGAGGTCTCGCGAGGTCGATTCGAACAGACTGTAGTGCTGTCACGTCCACGCTGAGTGAGGTGTTGGTACGCTTGTGCAGTTAGTGCTTTAACGTCCCCGCCACTGAGTGATTAGAGGAGGTACTAGTGGGCAGGTTATCTTGCAGGTACCCGGGGGGGGGGGGGGGGGGGGGGGGAGGGGAGGGCCTACCCTAACTGGAAAGTCCAGCCGAACACGATTCAATCCATTTTTGGTTCAAATTTTATCCCTGAATCAGTCGTAAACTGACTCGCCTTTGATTTCCGTTTATGCATCTCGTACTACTATTTTAGTCTAGTTTAGTCAGGATAGTCCTGGATTTACGTCCTAGTCCCCCCCCCCCCCCATGCACCAGGCCCCAGCACAATAATTTTGACCCTTGACTAAAGGGCAGTGCTCAAACTCGATCCCGCGCCGTAGTAATCACTGCTTGGGTTGCCGCGAAACCAGCTGACGGACGAGTGAACCCACTGAGCCACCGTGCCGCAAGTTATGCTGCTGTAAATGCAGCGTAGTAAATTTTGTATCAGCTGCTACTGATCGGGTCTCCTCTGTACACGGTGGTTGAACTTATATCACACATCGAGACAGTGTGTGGAGGGGTGTGTGACTCTGACCTCGGGTACATGACGGAAGCCATAGTATAGTCTGAGTGTATTGGGGTCTGAGTGATTACCGGCACGTATATGTATCGAGTCATTGACGGGTATAGAAACCAGAGGAAATGCGGGTTGGTCTTCTTCGCTTTGATCAGTGGATGGATGTATGCTGTCATATTGACAGTGTCTTGCACACAGACATAATCGATAAGAGAGAAGTATAACTGATAAACTCACGTACGAGCACACACACACACACACACACACACACACACACACACACACACACACACACACACACACACACACACATTGACGCACTTAAACGTATCCCAGACTGTTACCGACTGGAGAGAGAGAGAGAGAGAGAGAGAGAGAGAGAGAGAGAAATTTGAAGCAGAACAGAAACTCGCACCGTTCCCTGAAAATAAAAAAAAAACTAACTGCGTATAAACTGACAAGTCAGTCCCCGCCAATACAGCCACAACTCACAAAGAAATGCCCCCACCCCCACCCCCACCCCCTCAGTCCCCAACATCGTTAAAAGTTCACAGTTTCCTCTTCCCCCGCAGTTCGTCCCACGATCTGTAAGTTTTCCAAGGCTGATCTCAGTCAGCACTGACGACGGTTCTCAACACAACCCACTCCCAGGCAGATTTCAGACCGAAGCGCCAGTTGGAGATGATCTCAGTGTTACTCGCGAGCTAGTCACTGTTGCTGATCACTTCACAAGAGGCAGCGTGTCAACTCACGAAGGTAAATCCTTGAACTGAAATGAAAAACCGCAGTGGCGCAAGGAGCTTTAAAAAGTCCACCACTTTTTTCTGGTGTCAAGCCTTAAACTTCTCAAAGGGACTCGCCCCGGCGTTGTTTGACGATTAAGCGGGTGGCATGACATTCAGATCGCGTCTAACAACGGAACCCTTCAATGTGTCAGCCCAGTGTCATCATGACAGTCAGACGGGTGGTTATGGTATCAGTGGTGTGTCTGATTATGAATGAGTGGAGGGTGTGAGTTTCACTTACCTCTTGTCACAGTTACTCCACAACAGGCAACACGAAGAGTGGCTCACTCATTGATAGCCGGTAACACACAGGTAGGCGACACATATATATGCATGATGTACCCGGGTATCTAGCGAGATCCGCCGGCGTGGCTTACTGGCGCACGACTGACCTGACGTCTCACAGAGTCACTGAGAGTCGAAGTGAAGTCACAGGGTATCTCATTAAGTCACAGTCGTTAACCACACACTCGTTTTTTTTTTTTTTTTTAAAACAGAAACTTCCACAGACTGAGTCCATACTACATGTAGTATAAAAAAAAAAAATTACACACACACACGCGCACACAGAGAAACAGGAGCTCTGTTCAGTAGTAACTGAAACGCCTGCCGGCTTCTGTATAGTAAAGGCTCCCCTCTCTCTTTCTTTCTTTCTCTCTCTCTCGTTGCAAGCGAGTGAAGTCTATGTGCCTCCGGGTCGGAAGCATACACACACAGACAGCGCCGACGACTGGAGCAAGACCTTAGCAGGTCGAGCGACGCATGGGGTACGAACGATCGGTGCGCTGTGTAACTGAACGTGGGTCCGCCTGGCGTGCGTGCACACACAATCGGCAACTATGCAAGTGCTCAACTCAACACACGCGCCAGCTCTGCTCATGGTTCAAACTTAACGAGTCTCGCGCGCTCCAGGGGCAGTGGTAGCTTGACTGGACCGACCACTCCCCCCCCCCTTTTTTCCCCCCTCTTTACTATAGCCGGATACCCTTAAACTCTTACGGCCCGTCTGTCAGTTTGTTAGTCCGTTCCTACCTCAGTCAAAAGGGTGGCACAACACCTAGTTATACCCCTCACTCAGTTTACGGTACGGGTGGGAGGGAAACCTTAATGCTAGAGATTAAGCGGCGCAGTTTCACTGACTGAGTCGTGGCGGTAGCGTAGCCGGCCCCCGTTGGATTTCAGTTTGTGTGTCAGTTTTGTTTTTCTTCTTCTTTTCTAAAGGACAGGGTGTAGAATTGATACTGTATGGTCTGTTACTTGTGTCGGACGAACTGAACGAGCAACTGACAACTGAATCCACGCGGCCTGTTTGACAGCAACTCAACTAACATGAATCATCTCTCCCTCTCTCTCTCTCTCTCGGCTGCCAGTGTACGTCTCTCTCTCTCTCTCTCCCACACACACACACACACACACACACACCCGGCCTTGTTATACAGTCGATGCAAGTTAGCCTACGACAGATAAGTCAGTAAAATATTGTCGTGGACAAATGCTGGGTGTCAGTGTCGTTACCGTAGGAAAATAAAGATCAGTTCAGTGATATCAGTCTCTCTTTCTCTCTCTGCTCAGTTTCGCAACGCCGCGAGGCTTCAAGCGTTTCAAGTTGTAGCATCATAAGTTCAAAAAGGTAGGATGCAGTGGGCCGTGCATCGTGAAGGTTAACGGCCGTTGGCGACGCTTGACTGACTTTGAGCCGGTGATAACTGAAGGTGAGAGAAGACGGACGATGATAAAAACACGACAAACCGGCTGTGTGGCGGACGTGTGTATGATGATCTCAGATGATGAAAACACGGCACGTTATGACCTCAGCCCTGACATACTTCTCTGCCCAACAGCTCTTTGAACTCACCAAGGTAAATCCGCCTTGAAACTAAAGTGCAGTGCAAGGGTGGGTGGGGTCTTTGGGATTTTAACGTCCTTTTCCACCACTTAAGAGTGCTATCAAAGACGGGGCAACGAAAAAAAAAAAAAAAAAAAAGGCCAGCACAAATATCTGGCCCCAGCCGGGGTTCGAACTCACGACCCGAGCATTAAGAGTCCAACGCTCTACCACTCGGCTATCCCGGCTCCCCAGAGTAGCGCAAGGAGCTTTAAAAGGCCCACCACCTTTGACTGGTGTCAAGTCGTAAACTTCTCAAAGGGACTCGCCCGTTGTTTGAATTAAGCAGGTTGCACGGCATTCCGGCAGATCTTGTCTACTAACAGAACCCCTCAAACGTCTCAACCCAGTGTCATCATGTCACTGCAGTCAGACGGGTGGGTATGGTTGTGTCTGATTACGAATAGGATGAATGTAATTGCGCCACACATCCTCACGCTGCCGCCAGAAATATAACACAATTAGGTAGGGAAAATGAAAAAAACAACAACTACAAACAACAACAACAACAACAACCCCAAAACAAACAAACAAAAAACTAAAACAAACAAACGACAAACAAACAAAACAACAACAACAACAACAACAAACACCCTCCCCCCACCCGAAAAAACAAACAAAAACAACAAACAAACAAACATTTGAGACAATCGCGATCGGAAGACTACGACTGGTATGACTGATATCCCCCCCGTCGTTTTTCTTTTTCTTTTACCGTTTAAATTGAAAAAAAGGAGACGTTCCGAGCCTGACTGTCTAACCCGACCAGTTCATTTAAAAGTCTCAATACGTTTGTCAGGCAGACGATAGCGATGTGGAAAACATTTCCGCTTAATCCGTGCATCAGGGTTAGTGGGTGGGTGTTTGGGGTTTTAACGTCCTTTTCCACCACATACGGGTGATATCAAAGACGGGGCAACGATGAAAAAGCCAGCACAAGTATTTGGCTCCAGCCGGGATACGACTGAACTCACGACCCGAGCATTAGAAGTCCAACGCTCTACCATTCGGCCACCCCGGCTCCCGATCTGTGCATCAGAATCAGTCACTTGGGACACAGAACAGCATCTGAAACCGTTGTGCCTGCACGTGACGATGTTATGTGGTTGCGGATTGAACACCAACTAGACGGAGCTGGTTGGTGGCTATTTTTTTTTTTTTTTTTTTGCTGCCCCAACTCTTTGCCAACTCCAGTGGTGTTCCTCCCTGGTAATGGGTGGAACCCACGGATGACTCGAAAGCTGGGACATTTTTATTATGCATGATGATGGAGATGAGGATGATAGTAAGATGATGCTATGGAGGTCCATGTGGTTTGGGACTGCGGGACAGGGCCGCATTCCACGCTTCCTGTCCTAAATATCCCGGCAATAACCAGGCCCGGGAACTACGGCACCTGCGGTGCCCGCCGTGTAATCATCCACATCATAAGACGTGTCATACTAAGAGAAGCACCTCCAAAGTCGCACCCGTGAAGTGGGTGAAACTCGGCTGTGTGGCAACAGCCTCCCCATTGGGCCCATAGCACACCCGGTTGGTGGCTATTTTTAGCGACTTGGTCGTATCGACGTGTAGTACAAACGTTAGACCAAAGAAAGTCATTTCTCTACTATTAGATACCGCAACGTCATGAAAATGGTCGCAGTGGCCAAAAGAAACATCCACTCATTTGGCAAACAGCCATAGAGCACCGGCCCCCGTAGTGTAGTGGTTAGCACTTCGGACTATGGACCGGGAGACCCGGTGTAGCATCCGGTCCGGTCCCCCCTCTGAAGTAGTCCCCCGGGGGACCAATTCGTGGCAAAAACTGCTCTATAATGGTCCCCCCCTTAGACATCCAGCCTCGTTTTCGACTGGTCCCCCTGGGCGATTTTGGTCCCCCCTCGCATCCAAAATAGGCCCCCTCTCGAACTGGTCCCCCTCTTTTCTAACCAATGTAGAGCTATGTCAGTATTTATTTTTAACTTTATTGTTACAAAACTTTATTGTCCCCAAAAGCACAGGGCCATAGGAACATTTTTTTTTCTTTTTTTTTCCCGATTTATGTGCTTGTTGTTATTTTTGTGTGTGTGAGATATATTTGTTTGGTTGTTGGTTCTTGTTTCTTTCAGTTGTTTTTTTGCATTGGTTCTTTTTTTTTTGTTTTTGTTTATGAGATGGTTGTACCGAATACTAAACATTATTACTAGAATTTCAAACAATAAATAAATAAGTCAATCAATATTCTCTCTCTCTCTCTCTCTCTCCCCCCCCCCCCCACTCTCTATCTCTCTCTCTCTAGCAAAACCTGAAATAGACATTTACGTTCTTTGACAAGAAAAACTTTATTTCAAAAGGTATGTCCAGTCAAACTGTGTCAAAGAAACAAGAAATGAAACAAGAAACAGTTAATGAATAGCAAAGAGTTGCAACAGAAATTGTTAACCAGAGCGCTGTGCACTTTATAACGCAACATAAATGTAAATTAATAAATTGTTAATCGCACATCTTGTCCTGAAATGAGCAAAATAATAACAATAGCAAAGTACAAAACAAACTTCTACCGTACTGTCTTTGCATGAAACGTCATCGAATGCATGAAAGTCCACATTTCCTGTCAATTTTTTAAACTGGAAATAGCATTTAGAGAATAACATCAAAGACCAAGTATCTAATATTTTCTATACAACGCCATAGAAAAATATTTCTTCAAAATTAAGTAAGTGTCCATGACATGAAAACTAGTTGCCACCTTTGGCTTTCAGCGTACTTCAAGTAGACAGTCAAGACTGAGTACCAGTGTCTCAAATCATGACGCTTGAAACAACAAAAACAGCAGAAGACTAACAGTTCTGGTCTAAGGAGTGACACAAAAAACAGGAGCAAAGTGATGTCCAAGATTCATTATATAAATTGCTCTGTCTGTTTTCAATGGGGCCGATTGCCAAACTGGCCCGTATTTCAGCCACCTAGGTTGTCGGCCTGGAGCCTCTCTTGTGAACACATACACGGGCGTGTCCAAGAGGGTGGCTGCAGCAAATATCTCAACCTCGGTGGCCCAAGTACGGTCGTTTCTCATGTTTGATGTCGCGACGTAATTTTCACGTGCGCTCGTTCCGTAGAAGCGTTTGTCATTCTTTTCAATCCAATCGCAAATGATATTTCGGAATTCCTTATATTTCGACTCAGTCCCCAAAACAACAAAGCTCACAGACCGGAAAAAAACAATTCCCATCTCCTTTTACGCTAACGCTATCGAGAGGTGTAGCCGTAATGTCAACTTCAACACTTTCCCTTGAGGGGTGCCGCCTGAAAAGTCTGGGGAAATTCAAACTGGAGGCCCGATCCTTTTGCCAGGCACCATCAACGGGGTGGAACTTCATTCTCAATGGCGGCTGGCAAGAGGGGTCAGCCTGTGGATGATAGGAGGGGTCAGCCTGTGGAGCATGGGAGGGGTCAGCCTGTGGATGATAGGAGGGGTCAGCCTGTGGATGATAGGAGGGGTCAGCCTGTGGAGCATGGGAGGGGTCAGCCTGTGGAGTATGGGAGGGGTCAGCCTGTGGATGATAGGAGGGGTCAGCCTGTGGAGCATGGGAGGGGTCAGCCTGTGGATGATAGGAGGGGTCAGCCTGTGGAGCATGGGAGGGGTCAGCCTGTGGATGATAGGAGGGGTCAGCCTGTGGAGCATGGAGGGGTCAGCGTTGTCCTGTGTACGATCATGGAACAATTTGACGTTGCTGATATTGTAGAGATTCTTCAGTATTTTCCCACTTTTAGTGTTCTTCAGTTGAAGTCGACCCTTCGGCAACACACTTATGACCTCATATGGCCCGACGAATCTTGGTGCCATCTTGCCTCCCATTCTGTGTACTCGTGCAGCATTGATGATTAAGACTTTGTCTCCGATGCGGAACCCGTGGTCATATGCACGCCTGCTGTCATAGTACTCTTTCTGCTTCTTCTGCGCCCTTGAAATGTTTTCACCAATTTTGTTCTTGACTTCCTCGTGAATCCCCTTCATAGTGTCCATGATTTCTTCGTTCAGATCTTGCTCGTTGGCATCACCAGTGACGTCAAATGGTAGTTTTGCCTGCTCACCATACAATGCCAAAAAGGGTGAAAACTGTGTAGACTTGTGAACGGATGTTCGGTAGGCGAACAGGGCTGCTGGCAAGAGTTCATCCCAATCATCATTGTCTGTGATCTTTACCAAAGTGTCTTTGAGTGTCCTATTGTCCCTCTCCCGTTGGCCGTTCGTCTCAGGGTGGTAGGCCGAAGAAATGCGATGGTTGATATTGAAACGGTCGGTGAGAATATCAAGCGCAAAGTTAATGAACTCACGGCCTTGGTCAGTTATGAGGGAATCAAACGCGCCAAAGATGCAGATGGTTTCGTACATGAATCTGGCAACTTCCTCTGAACTCTTGCACGGGATGGCCTTGGCAACGGGAAACTTTGTAAAGTGGTCTGTGAGGGCAACAATGTACTGGTTACCTCTGTCAGTGACCTGCAAAGGTCCTATGATGTCCATTCCAACGAGGCTCCACTTCTTTTTGGGCACTGGGATGGGGTGAAGCGGTTGCTGCTGGCTTCTTTCTGCAAGCGTTCATGTTCTGGCACACACAGCATGATCTGCAGTAGTCTTCAACCTCCTGTTTCATTCCATGCCAGAAGTAACGCTCCAAGACCTAGAGAGAAAAAAGAGTAATGAAATATTTATAAATACTATGTCTTAAAGATAACTGGTAGATAACAGTGTGTGTGTGTGTGGGGGGGGGGGGGGGGTGTGAGTGAGAGAGAGAGAGAGAGAGAGAGCCAGCAAAGGAAATGTGTTCAATCCGGAAAATGTCCGTTATATACCGAAGACATCGGCTATACCGGAAAATTTACGTTATATACGGAGTCATCGGATATAACGTCCACCAGGACAAAAGTGGCCGCTATATCCGATGTGTTGGTTATACCAGACATACCAGAAACACACAAAACCTCGTTCCCATTCTAAAGCCTGTTAAAACTGGGAGTACAAAAACGGGTGCTCACCTTCTTATAAGTCTTGTTCATCCCCAAATGTCCTCCGCTCACATAGTTGTCATGAAACTCTTGCAATATCTCTGGAACCTGGTTCCTCTTTGCCACGAGGATTCCGTCGTGGTAGAGCACATCCTCTCGAATTGTGTATTTTGCAGCAGTCTTTCTCAACTGTCTCTTTTTAACTTTAGTCACATCACGGTTTTCCCCTTTCGCGGTCAGAGGGTAAGTGCCATTTTTCAAATAGTTCAACACGTTGTCATACAGAGTGTCGTCCATGATGATAGTCAATGAAAAACGAAGACTGGTTGACGGAATGAATTGTCGTGTACTTATAATTATAGGCATGTTTGACACGAGTCACGTGACGTGTCAAGAAGCGTGGCGATGTTTGACACGAGTCACGTGACGTGTCAAGAAGCGTGGCGACCGTTTTCTCATCCCACAAAAAAAAAAAAAAAAGAGAAAACAAATCTAAACTTTTAAAAGTGATTTAACTTCGTAGATTTGCCGTTCTATGTAGCCTATACTTTTGTTTTTTAGTGGCGACCGTTTTCTCATCCCACAAAAAAAAAGAGAAAATAAAAAACAAAAGTATAGGCTACATAGAACGGCAAATCTACGAAGTTAAATCACTTTTAAAAGTTTAGATTTGACACTGTAACCTTGACCCAGTTCAAGATCATCTTGAATAACATCTCTGTACAAAAATGAAAATAATTATACATATAACGAAAGAGGGGTGTGTGTGTGTGTGTGTGTGTGTGTGTGTGTGTGTGTGTGTGTGTGTGTGTGTGTGTGTGTGTGTGTGTGTGTTTGCGTGCGTGCGTGCGTGAGTGAGTGTGCACGCGTGCGTGAGTGCGTGCATAATGTGTGTGTGTGTGTGTGTTTGAGAGATGGGGGGAGGAGAGAAAGTGTGGGGGGCGAGAGAGAGAGAGAGAGAGAGAGAGAGAGAGAGTGAGAGAGATCCAGAGTCACGTTTTCTACTGAGTTGACACACACTATAACAATAAAGTTAAAAATAAATACTGACTACATTGGTTAGAAAAGAGGGGGACCACTTCGAGAGGGGGCCTATTTTGGATGCGAGGGGGGACCAAAATCGCCCAGGGGGACCAGTCGAAAACGAGGCTGGATGTCTAAGGGGGGACCATTATAGAGCAGTTTTTGCCACGAATTGGTCCCCCGGGGGACTACTTCAGAGGGGGGACCGGACCGGATCCTACACCGGGTTCGAGTCCCAGCCGAGGCAAGCGGGATTTTTCCTACTTAGGTCGGCTCCTACCCACAGCGGGTGTGCTATGGGCCCAATGGGGAGGCTGTTGCCACACAGCCGAGCTTCACCCACTTCACGGGTGCGACTTTGCGGGTGCTTCCCTTGGTATGACGCGTCTTATGATGTGGATGATTACACGGCCGGGCCCGGTTAATGCCGGGATATTTACGACAGGAAGCGTGGAATGCGGCCCTGTCCCGCAGTCCCAAACCACACGGACCTCCATAGCATCATCTTACCATCATCCTCATCTCCATCATCATGCATAATAAAAATTGCCCCAACTTCCGAGCCCTCCGTGGATTCCACCCATTACCAGGGAGGAACACCACTGGAGCCGGCAAAGAGTTGTAGCAACAAACAAACAAACAAACAAAAAACCAACGTTAGAGCATTGTAAGCGGCATTTTTGTCCCCTCAGACGTTATTACAAACATGGAGACTTTAATATATCAGAAGCCATGTTTTTCTCAGTTGACATCACCTTTCAACACCATTGTCAATACAACGAAGCTTCATGTAATTAGCTACCGGGAAAATATGCTCAGCAGTAACTGAACTTCGGCAAAACAACTCAATCATTCGTTAACTCATAGACAGTGACACAGCAAGCATAGCGGTGTGTTCTTTCTTTTTTATTTTTTATTTTTTAACTACTTTATTATCCCTTTCGGCAAATTCGGGCTGCTTCCCCCGGGGAAAGCTCGTCACCGCGATGCAGCGCCACCCAATACCTATCCGTCATTTTTGACAATTTGCTGGGGGCGGGGGGGGGGGGGGGGAGCCGGATAACCCGGAGAGAAACCCCCGATGAGCAGCCCGGCAGCCAGGAAAAGCCGGTATCACATATCCGCACATGCTCGACCTGGGCTCGAACCCACGCTTCATCGCCATGACATTGGCGACGGTCGTTTCGTAGCGCAGCGGTTAAATGCGACACGCTACCTGTTAGATCACCGCTCACCCCAGACCCCCGCTCACTGTTCTTTTAAAAATATAAAAAAGAGACCTAACTGGTCTCCTGGCGTAAGCAAGCATGTAACCAACTCCAAGAAAACTGCTTTGTGTCTCAGTCCGTCTGCGGCGAAGCTGACCAGGTTTAGACCACTTAACGAGAGGCAACAGGAGGAAACCCCTTGTGTCCAGTGACAGTTTAAGAGGAGGAGACAGACGCCAGGAGGTTGCGGGGTATAAGGTTTCTACTCTACCGCCCTCCCCAGCCCCGCCCATGTCCCTCGCCAGACTGTGAATCTTCTGCGTTTAAAGTCTATACCATTGATCCAGTCGGATAAGTGGAGGTTACTCAGGCGCACATGACAAAGAGTTAGCAAGAACGGCGCTCTGAGCTCTGTTTGTGGATGCAACGCCCTTTTCCACCACATAAAGGTCTTAGCAAAGACCGGGCAACAGGGAAAAGGCCAGTACAAACTCATGGCTCCCGGCCGAGATTCAAACACGCGACCCGAGCATTGAAAGGCCAACGTTCTTTTAGATCGCCTAACCCGGCACCCCCTGGTATATAATGATGAAGTAAAAATAAGAACAACACGGGGGAGTCGGTGGCTCAACGGTTTGAGCGTTGGACTCGAGATCGAAAGGTCCCGGGTTCGAATCCCGACAGGGCCAAAATTTGTACAGGCCGTTTTCACGTTGCCCCGCTTCCACTGACTGTGAAGTGGATCTGTTTGTGTAACTTGTCCATTACAGTCAAGGATACATAAAATATGGCCGACCTGGCAGTCTGACTGGATTGAATAAGTGTTCAGCTGGACTGTGCAGTTGGGGTAGCTATCCCCGTCTCCCATAACCTGCCCCATAGGGCCGTCTGCAATCACCTCGTTGTGGCGTGGACGATAAACCCCAGCTAACCAACCATCTAAGAACAACACCTCCCCCCACCCGCCTCCTTCGCGCTCACGAAACAAGAGCAAAAAAAGCAATAACATATCTGTGTGTGAACTCCATTCGTAATGTGCCAGCTTCATGATCATGTGCGCAATGTGCAAGTTATAGCTAAAACATAAATTTACCATGCTTAACTAGGGGAGCCGGGATAGCCGAATGGTAGAGCGTTGGACTTTCAATGCTCGGGTCGTGAGTCCGAATCCCAGCTGAAGTGGCGTTGCCCCGTCTTTGATATCACCCTTATGTGGTGGAAAAGGACGTTAAACTCCCAAACACCCCCCCCCCCCTGCTTAACTGACTATATTACTCCCCCAGACAATGGACCTTCCTCCCGCCCCCTCCCCCCCCCCCCATGCTTAACTATATTACTCCCCCAGACAATGGACCTTCCTCCCGCCCCTTCCCCCCCCCATGCTTAACTATATTACTCCCCCAGACAATGGAACTTCCTCCCCCCCCCTCCCATGCTTAACTATATTACTCCCCCAGACAATGGACCTTCCTGAAGCCCCAAATACCCGTTGCTAGAGTCCACAAACGGTGCAGCTTTCTTTCCAGTGTGCGACAGTTGGTTACCGATGTATTGGAAACAATGCCTTTTTCTGCTAGGGTCTGTAGATCTAAGCTCACGTTCCCCTAAATACACAGTTCTCGCCCTTGCGGCGCCAAAAGTCCCTTTTTCGGATTTGAATCTTGCCTGTCGGAGGTAGCTGAGCTAGGCGATCATAATTAATTCATCCCTCTCTGACTCGTGATCAAATGAAATGAAATGAAATAAAATGAAATAAAATCAAATAGACTACACCTTTATTGTCCCAAACGGGGACTTCCGCTGTGGCGGACACAAGAAATACATAAAATAATGCACAATACACACTACAGTTCAGATAAAGATTTTTCTTAATTAAATATCACATAAAATATTCTGAGTTCAATTATATCATTTAGAATAGCTATTAAAGTTATCCCACATTAAAAAATATACATTATTCATCACATTCAAAATCACAGACTCCATCCAGTGATGTTCAGATCATACTAACTCTTGAGGCATGACCACCTGCAGCAGCAAGTACAGCACAGCCCACGGATCCCACAATACCCACACGGCCCAGCACGACTCAGTGATCGCCAGAGTACTTGTCCACCACCGGTCTTCTTGTAATCTCTTGACCACAGCTTCACTGGCAAAGTGTCATTAGGGTCAAGCAGGAGAGAGGCGTAGATTTCATTAGGGTAAATGTGGCGTAAGCCGGGTGACAAGAAGTGGCGAGGATCCTTCGCTGGGTGAGACAATGGTTTTTACGGACGGCCGGGTAATTGAGACGGACAGTCGATTAAGGGATCTGTCACTGGTACTTGATTTTCTGAAGTCCCTTTCGTGCGGTCGCCCGTCTCCCGTCGCCTGTCGCCCGTCGGCGTGCCTCACTCTTTGCTAAGCTTGTGGCCGAGTGAAGATGCCTTTTGTATAGATGAGGGCTTTACTTGCTGCGACCGGAAGTCGTAAATGACAGAAAGATTTGCTAATTCTTTCGGTGTTCTTCTATTGTTGCTTTGTCACCAAGGAACCTTTTTTTTAAAAAGCAATTTAAATATCTGTTTCGGGAAACGGGAAATCCGGTTTGCCCCCAGGGGAAGCCCGGCGCCACCCATTTATTTGTGTTTTAATTTAAGGGATGGGAGGTCGGGGGACGGGGAAGGGGGGGGGGGGGGCAGGAAAGTCGGAAGATCCGACAAGAAACCCCCAATGAGCAACCCAGGATCCAGGAAAAAAGAGGCGTTTTGTTTCAAAGTTTTACAAAAAGTCCTTTTTAAAGTTGTCTTAAAAATTCTTTAAAAAGTTTGATTTTCATTTGACTGTAAACCTTCATGTGACACGTAGGCTATTACAGTTTATTGTATCAGGCAACCCTTTATCTCGTCAGCCGACAGCAGCGGACGCAGTGATAAAAAGAAACAGTCTGAGGCAGAGAGCATAAGAAATAGGGAGCCATAAAAGGCAAGAAAAAATCCAGCAAGAAAGCGCAAGTACTTAACAGGCACGACGCACGGAATTGCGTGCGCGTCTAAAAAAAAACCCCAAACCCTGCAATATCTGTGTTCCCGTGTGGTTTCCTGCACTGCAGAGCCCCCGGACAAAACTCTTGTCTTCGCGATACATTGCCGCGAAACAAGAGAGAGGAAAATAATCGACTCGCAATGGAAAAGAAAGAAACAACAAAAAAAAAAAAAACCATGTATTCCTTGTGCAACTGTCGTAGCTAAATCCTCTTTCGGGAAGTAGTGTCTCAGACACGAAATAACGATTTTTATCCCTCCTGCTTTTTATGTTTTACTTCTTTTATTTCTTTTTTTCAAAAAGGAAGAGTTCTAGTAAAGGGCGACAACGCTGGTGTATGATTATTTTGTCCATTTATGCCCATTGATCTGATTAGCATCGTAACCCCATTAAGGACTTCGGGGAGGAGCGGGTTAGTGTGTGCCGCCACGAAGGAAGGCAGAAAAAAGCCCAGCTTTGCACTCTGACCTTTCGGGACATATTTTCTCCCTATGGGGGCATTGGTAGCTGTCCTAATTAGACGTATTTTGCTGATAAAAGCGTTCAGTTCGCGCTTGAGACAAGCACCACAACCTTCACACTAGCCGGGGAATAATTAATATCACATGGCTTCCCCGTATTACCACGTTGGATGCTCTCTCTCTCTCTCTCTCTCTCTCTCTCAGTGTGTGTGTGTGTGTGTGTGTGTGTGTGTGTGTGTGTCTCTCTCTCTCTCTCTCTCTCTCTCTCTCTCTCTCTCACACTGAGAGAGAGAGAGAGAGGGAGCATCCAACGTGGTAATACGGGGCAGCCATGTGATATTAATTATTCCCTCGATGTTGCTTGATAACAGTTATAGGTTTTTCAATGTGTTAAAAGATCCATGTCTCCATGCGCCTGAGTGTTCTGTTGTATGTATCCTGGATGTTACTTGTTAGCAATTGTAGGTCTTGTTTAAACACATGTAGTTGAAAGATTGTCTCCACACACCTAAGTATTCTAGCGTTTACAGGCTTTATTTAGGTAGTCGAGCGTTTTAGAGCACGACCTGTAACATTTTGCCTGTACATGTCAGACTGATATTCTCACGCTGACTTGGTTTATCTTACGTTTAGTCTACTAGTTTGTTTGTTTGTTTGTTTTTATTTTTTTGTTTTGTCTTGTTTTTGTCTTTTTTCATTCTACTGTTTTGCTTTGTTTGTCTTTTGTTTGGGTTTTTTTTTTTTTTTTGGGGGGGGGGGGGGGGTTCTCCTGCCTCTGCCTTAGTTTTACATTTTCATTTTGTAGTCTAGCAACGGCAAATTATAAACTGGCACATGTGCTACAATTTCTACCGTTGAAAAATAAAGTTTCATTGTCATTGTCATTGTCTCTCTCCTTGCCTTGCCTCTCTGTGTGTGTGTGTGTGTGTGTGTGTGTGTGTGTGTGTGTGTGTGTGTGTGTGTGTGTGTGTGTGTGTGTGTGTGTGTGTGTGTGTGTGTGTGTGTGTCTCTCTCTCTCTCTCTCTCTCTCTCTCTGCCTTGCCGGTGTCTCTGTCACTTTCCTCCTTGTGTGTCTGTGTGTCTCTCTGTGTGTCTCTTTGTCTCTGTCTGTCTCTGTCTGTCTGTCTGTCTGTCTGTCTCTCTCTCAGTTGATTAGTCTGTAGAATAGCAAACAGCAGTCATCATCTACAATTGAAAACTGTGGTAAAAACTGGACTTCCAGTGTGACAACAACGACGACCACCACCACCACCACCACCATCACCGCCAATAACAACAACTGCAACAATTTGGAAACCAGGAAGCTGAAAACAATGAGATGATAATTATTCAGGTGTAAATCAGCGGCTTACGCAATGGCGGCGAAACAGGAGAGGATTATAACCTCAATGTGTGGCTGATGGTTCACGCTAAATGACCTTATCCCCGTTTATTACCTACAGCGTGAAATGTTTTATATTGTAAAAACGTGTCTTCATCTCGTAAGAGAGCCGTGTAGTCAGACATTCATTAAAAGCGCAATTCTGCTTGGTGTAATATGAAGGTACTGATAAGCTTCATCAAACTGGAAGAACCACCAAAAGAGGTTGCGCAAGATCCATTGACCAAACTGTTGATTTATGTCTTCAGGCGGCCGTTCTCTTGGCTTTAACAAATTTAACTGATTGGCTATGAAGACAGGGAGACAGGCTATAAAGAGTATTAGCAGTGACAATGGCCAGACGGGTACAATGGCCAATGGCAGGCAGATGAAACGGATGGCCGATAGACAGATTACACTCTCAGATGATTCTTCCTTCTTTTTTACTCGGTGTCACATTGGTTTCCTCATGAAACATTTCAGCCGCTTTTCCGCTGCCGCATTCCACGGTACAGAATTCTCGTTCGGTTGTCGTTTGGTTTGTTGTTGTTGTTGTTGTTGTTGATGTTGTTGTCGTTGGTTTGTTGTTGTTGTTGGTTTGTTGTTGTTGTTGCTGTTGTTGATGTTATTGTCATTCTGTACCATTTCTTGTTCGCAATAGAAAACAGGAACAGTTGGGCTTGTAAATGTGTATGTATGCTCAAAACAGTCTTAACGATAAGTACAGCTTCGAATGCAAGACGATGACGTTTGCCGGCCGTGCAAACGAGGAAGACTTTCACCTAGTCAACGTCGCGACAATAGTGCGGCAGACGCTGTGCGTTTCGGCTTCTGTTTGCTCTTGTGACTGTGTATTTGTCTAAGTTGTGCGATGCTTTGACACCACCAAAATTTGTTTTTGTTCTCTCTTTGTTTGTTTGTGTGGGTGGTTTCTTTTTCTTTCTCGTTTTGGCTGGTTGATTGATTGATTAATTAGTTAATTGGTTGTATTTGTTCGTTTGTTTTGTTTGTATCTTTGCTTGTCGATGAAAAAAACAAACAAACAAAAACAAACAAACACCTCACACACCTCAAGAAAGATGAATAAACACATGCTGTCGACATCTTGTCTCGAATCACGTTTTTGTGGAGACTGCAGCTAGTTATTTGAGAAAGAAAGACACAGGTGTTTCTTTCTACACAAACTCCATCATTCAATGTTCAGGTTTGTGAATGCTGTCTGTTCATTGCGCCACAATCCAACACATCACCACCCTCTGTAGGAATCTTTTTGAAAGTAGCCACGGGGCAGGTAACCCAATACCGCTCCGACAAAGAGCTCACCCTTTTTTGATATGATGAGGTTTTGTGTGTCTTTGTGGAGAGAGGGGCATCCTCTTTGTGCGGGTATATTTGAGGTAAGTTTGGGTTGACGATAGGAACAAACACGTTTCTTCTCTAAGGACTGCGCCATTGAGATGCCATCGCATTCTCGGCCTTGCCGAGCTCTTTAGTAGGTGAGGAAGTGGGTCACACATTAATGTTGGTACACACGGCCATAATAAAAACCCGACTCTCAAGCGTCGAAGCACTATATGTGAGTATGTGACCGAGTGATTGTCACAAAGAGTGAATGCACAAGAACATTATACGCGTAAGTGCTTCTGTTCGTGTTCAACGAGGAATTTATTTTCTCTAGTCCATTACCGCAACTGCAGCAACAAGAAGGGAAGAAAATGTCAGGTATGTTAAGGGAGTGGGTGGGTGTCTGAGGGTTTAACGTCCTTTTCCCACCACATATGGGTGATATCAATGACGGGTACTTACAGGGAAGAAGAAAACAAACAGGTTAGGTGAAATCAAATTTCTATATTCTAAAATTACTATTTGCTTTGCAAAAGAAAACAGGAACAGCTGGGCTTGTGAATGTGAATGTCTGCTCAAAACAGTCTTAACGATAAGCAAAGCTTCGAATGCAAGACGATGACGTTTGCTGGCCGTGCAAACGAGGAAGACTTTCACCTAGTCAACCTCGCGACAATAGTGCGGCAGGCGCTGTGCGTTTCGCCTTCTGTTTGCTCTTGTGACTGTGTATTTGTCTAAGTTGTGCGATGCTTTGACGCCACCAAAATTGCTCGGAACGATTTGCAAACCTAAAAATGTCGGCCGACTTTTATGGTCTATTTTGGACCACGAGGCTCAGGTTCAAGATAAAAAGGATTATATTATTTTATTATTATTATTTTTGTTTAACTCAAACTGTTCTTTTCTTTCTTGTGGCTGTTGTACTGTGTACCTGTACTGCTAGCTTGTTATGTTATGTCTATACATGTACTAGTCTTCCATGTCAGTAATGTGATGGTGTTGAGTGAATCAGGCAGGCAGGGAGACCAAACACAGCGGTTGCTATGACATGAGTTTTATTTCAACAGGAAAACAGCAACAAATGGCAGAGCGCGTGGGAGCGACAATCCGTGCAGTGACTAGCGGCAGGGCTGGCTGGCGACTGTCCAGTGAGGCGTAGCTCGCGGCTACTTATGCGCCCAGCGCGAGCCGCAAAGAAAGCAACGGCCGCTCGCAGCAGAAACAAGGGCTAGATGCTCGGGTAGCAGCGAAATCTGTGTTTGTTTACATACAGAAAACTATCAATAGCGGACGTAATACAACAGCTACAAACTTCAAACAAACTGCATTGAAAAGAGCGTGAAAAGTACTCTAAGATGGCATACGTTTGGAACATTATCAATGTACAAAGAATTTCCTATCGCCGATTTAAGAGCGTAAAGGCTGGGACCACGCATTCGAAAAGGGATGAAAATGGCAAAATACACCCGTTAAACTACAAAACAGCGCTAAAAACAAAACATAACTAAAAAGTACAAACTCTTCCGAAACTACTATAGTTTAAATGATAACTTTAGGCTAATTGACTGCGCAGATATTCAGCACTAAGTGGACACAAACAAACACAACTAACTGACACGTGGCTATCGTGGATCCGCAACGCTGCACGCGTGCGGTAGCCTACAGGCGAACAAAGCCGGCGGCACACAGCTGGCCGGAGAACCTAGGGTAGTGGGTGAGAGGGTCCAAACCACTCGGCTACAGTAAGTCTACTTGTCTTGATGTCTCTGTATTACTAGTCTACCATGTCACTATCTTCCTGTTCTTGTATCATGGCCGAATGGTAGAGCGTTGGACTTTCAATGCTCGGGTCGTGAGTTCGTATCCCGGCTGGGGCCAAATATTTGTGCTGGCTTTTTCGTCCGTTACCCCGTCTTCGATATCACCCGTATGTGGTGGAAAAGGACGTTAAACCCCCAAACACCAACCCACCCACACGTATCATGAAAAAAAACCCCGCAAAAATATAATGAAAAATGGATGAGAGACTGCAGAGAGAACACACACAAAGTATGCATATAATTGCATTCGTCCACTGCTGATCATGGTCCGAGCCTATACATTTGTTTTTGTGTTTTTCTATCACGAAGGCTGAAGTTATTATTTCATTTGAGAAGCAGCTATGGCAGAAAGCGACCCCTGGCAAGGGGAGATTAGAACAGCTAACCATGTTAACCGCCGTCTGCTAATACTGCTAGGCTAGTGGCAGTTGAGGAAGAGACATCCCAGACACAAAATTGATTATTTGTCAATGATTTTCTTTTAAAAATTGGCGAAGCGACTTTTGGAATGCAAAGCGCGTGTCACGTGCAGCTGAACTGAAGCTGTAGTATTAACAGGTTAAAGACCAGTAATACCTTCGGGTCATGTAGTAACCACTACGCTATTAAATATAGTATATAAAAATCTTTGCCCCTTTTAAAATTTGTGTGCAGAGTAAAAAATGGCAATCGGGTGCTTTTTGTTGGCTTTGTAAACAAGTTTCATGCCAGGTAATAGTAAAAGTAGGGAAAAATGAGGCTGGCTTGTGGACTATTTGTATTCATGCGCGGCTGGCACAGGAGCCAGCAGATGACCGTGGAATAAGGGGGTATGTGGTCGCTGCCAACATTGCCAAAAAACGGAATATTGGAATTTCTTGAAATTTACTCTACACATGAGTCTATGGTTGCCTGATTTTTGTGATTGTTTTGGTGAATTTCAAAGCATTTCTAGGGTGTCATCTGCAACCTTATGTGTAAGAGGAATATAATATTATAGCGTTTTACTCCAAATTTGCATCTATGGCACGTAGCCTAAATTCTAGCTATTGCCACTAAAATGTATAGATTGTATGGCCTCAAGATTGCAAAATTTACTTGTTAGCGCACCCATTGACTTTGGACGTTGGTGAAATTCGCTGGGATCAAATGTCGACATGAGTTACGCCCCTTGAAATTCCCTATGGAATGTCTAACAGTTTTACGTCTGGGAATGTCCGTCGACGTTACGTCAATTGAAAGTAGTTGGCGTTTGCTCTCTCTCTCTCTCTCTCTCTCTCTCTCTCTCTCGTCTGCGCACGCCGCACATTTTCCTGTGCACCTGATTTGATTTATTCCTGCTCTCTGTATTTGCACAAACCATCGGCACACGGACACACATGCAACTGCAGTAAAGTAGTTACATATCGTGCAGCCCTTATTAGTGCAGCGTCAGACGCGAAACTCTACAACGTCCGCATCGTTCTTCGCGGCGGTCAGTCAAAATTGCGGGGAGTTTTCCGTATTTCTGTGCGTATTGGATTCAAAAGTTATTATGCGGTGATCGGTCGGCGGTCTAGTAGTTAAGAGACTTGTCACCAATGCGAGAGGTGGGGGGTTCGAGTCCCACTCAAGGCAAAGAATTTTTCCTTCTAGTAGGTGGCACCGTTCATTCGGGCCGATCGTCGGGGGTTCTCTCCGGGTACTCCGGCTTCCTCCACCTCTGCATTGGAAATGTTCAGCCCACAAAATTTGACAAATAAAAGCAATTCTAAATTCCGAAATTTAAATAGCTGAGCTGACCCTTCATACCACGTGATTGTAATGTGTTTATGTCTAGTGTGTGAGAGAATGCGTCTGATTCACGTGAGCGTGCGTAGTGGGTTCAGTTCCCGGCGCTTTGAGCCAAGTCACGAAATTGGGTAAAGCGCCTATACAATACTCATTATTATTATTATTATTATTATTATGACGACTGCTCGCTCGGACGTTTGGATTGTGAGTATGCGTTAGTCATTATACTGTAGTAACATTTTCTGTCTTTTGTTTCTGACTGATAAGCGGTTCTTTCCGGACATGGTATGGTATGGTGGTATGGTAGACTTCTCCTCGGCGCACATATCCATCTCTGCTGAAATGCTCACGGCGCCGCAGGGCTGGAGAACGAAGCAGTGAAAGCCTGCTGCCGCTAAGCGCTACTTTATGTGCAAACCTCCACCCTGCTATTCACTCTGGTGCGTGCGACAGTATTTCTGTTTACCACGACACCGGCCACAGCCTACTCTTCTTCGAAAGATGAACGTGGGATTTTTAGCGTGCACACTTGAAGTATGTGCGTGCATGTGTACACGAAGGCGAGACAGGCACCGTAAACGAGTCTCCACATGGATTTGACTCGATATGGTAAGGAAAAATCCCACCATATTCCTGCCCACCGGGGACTCGAACCTGGCAGCTCAGGATCCGAAGTCGGATGCCTTAACCACTAGACCAAATCCCCTGACATGCCGAAATCGAGAAAACAGTAGCACCGTGTTTTTCCTTCTTCATGGGTGAGTAGGACCGGTAAAAACGCCTTGGATGTAATGAAGTATGCTCACGTATTTTAGACTGTATTAACCTTTTCTGTCTTTTTCTTTGATGATGATGATGATGATGATGATGATAACTGAGTATTGTGTACTCACTTCGCCCATTTTATTAAACTGGCTCAAAGCGCAGCGGGCTGAGCCCAACAGACACGCTCACGTGAATCACACGCATTCTCTCACACAATGGACATAAACATATTACAATCACATGGTGCGGAGTGTCAGCTCAGCAATTCAGAATCGCACTTTTTTTTTAAAAATAACATTTTGTGGGCTGAACATTTCTAAAGCAGAGGGGGAGGAAGCCGGAGTACCCGGACAGAACCCCAGACGACCGGCCCGACTGAACGGCATCACATACGGGAAGGACAAACTGCTTTCCCCAAGTGGGACTCGAACCAGACCGCCTCTTGCATTGGTGACGAAGTCTTAACCACTAGACCACCGACCTCCCTGTATGATTATTAAGCTGTCCTTTTCCATAGTAGCACCCGAGTTTGTGTGTGTGTGTGTGTGTGTGTGTGTGTGTGTGTGTGTGTGTGTGTGTGTGTGTGTGTGTGTGTGTGTGTTTCCTTTTTCAAATGTGGATAGCTAGCACCGGTTAAAAACTCCTTGGACTTCGGTTTGTCGGTTTGCTTATCAACCATAAACGACATTTTACTAGCACGTTACTACAATGTCTGAAAAGACTTGTACATTCTCGTAAATCATACATGCGGTCATAACTGAGATCAAATGCCGTCCAAAGTCTTGGATGGAAGTAATAATGATTATAATAATAATGATTGCATTTATAGGGCGCCTGTCACCAGGCACAGGGCTCTAAGCGCGATGTAGGAAAGTAAAAAAAGAAAGTAAGAGTGATAAATCACTGAATTCTTGTTATATAAAAAAGGGGTTAAAAATGTATGTAGCCCGCCCATCAGCTCATTCATTAGTACACTCTGATTGTATCGTTATGTGCCGTTAATACGCGCATAAAAAAGAAATAAAATGATAGTTGAGAATAATGAAACGGGAAAATGATGAAGGAAGGCAAAAAAAGGGAAAAAAAGAACAGAAAAAAGAAAAAGCAACCACAAAAAAAGCAACAACAACAACAACAAAAAAGCAACCGAAAAAAAAAAGCAACAACAATAACAGCAACAAAAACAACAAAAAGCCTTCTGAAAGGGTTTCTGTGCCCGGCATGGTAAACACGCTTTTTGATTCCCTTAAAAAAAAAAGAAAAAAAAAAGTAAGGAGCAACGGAAATACTCCGCGCCGTTTTGCGTAACCCCCGCATGCTTCGACATAACGTTAACAAGCCGTCAAGAGAGGACGACAAATTTGCGCTATTGGTAGCCATTACTCCCCAGAAATACGTCTTTTATGAGCCTGCATGGTCCCCACAAATTCGGTTTATCGTCCAATGGGTTTCTGCGCAAAACTCCATCCACCAGCTTTCCGCTCGCGTTTTTAGGGATTTGCCGAAGCGAGGAACGTCATTTGCGCAGAAAGAGTAGGTTGCATGCAAAAGCTGGCTGGTCCTTACAAAGTGGGACAATTTCGATAAAAAGCATGGTCATAACCAATATTGGCCTTTCGGGGGGTGTGTTTCTGTACTAGCTTCCGCTGGGTACTGTAGAGCGGTCTTAGTTGATAGGCATATTCCGAAAACAGGCTAGAGAGCTGCGTAGACCAGACTTCTGCCTAGCTTCCAATTTTACATACTGCATGAGTCCTTTATTAAAAACAAACAAACAAACAAACAAACAAACAACAGCAGCAACGGCAGGAACAACAACACCACCACCACCACCACCAGCGACGACGACGATGACGACAACAACAACAACACACCTGACCTTGTATATAGTGTCAATGGTGGCAGATTTTTTTTTTATGGAAAGGTGCATCAGCCGAGTGGTGGTGGGGTACTCTGTCTTTTGCCCCCCTCGGACCAAAGCTTATGAAAGCATACGAGGGTTTAATGAGAATAAGAACAACAAAACACCACCGCTATCGTAAACAACAACAACAACAACAACAGCTCACAAAAAACACGAAAACAACAAAACCAAAATAAAAAGACAACAACAACAACAACAACAACAACAACAACAACAACAGCGTTACAACAACGTTACAAAAAGTGACGGATTATGAAAGGCTAAAGTGTCCTATAACAATGCACAAGCAGAACGTTTCCGGGATGACCCGTCATACTTACACACTTACAGAAATCCCAATAAATGCTTGAATAATTCTAAATCATGTTCGTCATGCATTTCAGGGACGCCTTCGCGCTGGTAATATTAATGATAGTTGATTTTCAAGCCCAACGTTTCCGAGGCTGTTGGGGATAGTGACTTTAGTGTGTTGGGACACAGGCCCCCCAGCACACGTAGCAGCTGGTCGAGTCCGCGTGGAGACAGGTGTTTTTCATATTTATTTAATTAGCGCATGCAAGCAGCCAGGACATTGTACATACATTTACCCGCAATGTCCCCAATGTTTTTTTCTGTCCTGATGCATGAGTAATGCTCTGACTACACAAATTATACATCAGTGCCTATTGTGTGCATTCATCTTCATTTATTCCTATTCATTTTCATGTTAATATCAGTTCATTAAATTGCCATTACTGAAAACAACAAATTATACATCAGTGCCTATTGTGTGCATTCATCTTCATTTATTCCTATTCATTTTCATGTTAACATCAGTTCATTAAATTGCCATTACTGAAAACAACAAATTATACGTTATACTGTCGAGTCATTGATTTCATTCGAACGCAGCCCGTATAATTATATTGTGGCTGTTTTTTTTTTTTTTCTTTTTTTTTCCTTCTCTTTTTCCTCTTCTTTTTCTTCATCAGTTTTTAGACTATTCTGTTTTCTTAATAAACACTAATGTCACTATCGAAATTAAACTGAAAATGAGTAAACAAAGGGAACAGCAGTAATTGGGACACCAGCAGTTTCACAGTTGTAGACAGCGTTACTGAAAGCTTTCATGTTCACCTTAAGTTTAACACTTTCAGCCCTGCCACCGTATCACCTACGGTCTCGCAGACCCTAACAATAATATGCGTGCATGTGATCGACTCTTATACGCTCTGCACAGTGGAAGATTCCCCTATAGGATGGATCGGACACTTCTTGAGAATTAGGGTTGTGTTTGCAAGAGTCCAGCTTTAGATATAGCACACTTGAAAAACTCTCAGGCAGAGAGCATTATCGCTATTGAGATTCCTTCAGGGCTGAAAGGGTTAAGCCCTCTCAAATTCCAAGTTTACAAGACTTCATAGAATACAATTAATTTTAATGTTTGAAAGCAGCTGCACTTGTGTGCGATCATATATGCTCGACATAGTCTGTCGGGATTTAGTGTCGTGGTTGAGGTATCCGAATTTGCCATCCTGAGCCGCCCGGTTCGAATCGCTGGTGGGCAGGAATCGTGATAGATTTTCCTTTTCCAAATCGAGCCAAAATCACGTGCAGACTTGTTTACGGTGCCTGTCCAGCCATCGTGTACACACGCACGGACAAATATCAAGTGTTCATGCTAAAAAATCCCACGTCCATCTTTTCGAAGAAGAGTAGGCTGTGGCCGGAGGCGTGGTAAACAGAAATAGTGTCGCACGCGCCAGAGTGAATAGCAGAGCGAAGGTTTGCACGTAAAGTAGCGCTTAGCGGCAGCTGGCTATCACTGCTTCGTCCTCCAGCCCTGCGGTGCCATGAGCATTTGATCCAGCATATGGATATGTGCGCCGAGGAGACGTCTACCATACCATACCATACCATACCATACCATACCATACCATACCATACCATACCATACCATACCATCCTAATGTTTAGTACAGGCGTGGGTGCAAAAGACGCAGGCTGGTGCGAGCGAAACTTCAAATAACAGAACTCATCGATTGCCCACAACACTAGTTCACTCCTCCATATTCGTATATCGCCTGAAGCCTTCTGGTGGCTCGTTGTCAGCCTATGGCAGTATTGGAACAATGCCGAGAACTCCACCTCCGCCGGGAGTGGCCTCAGCACTGTGCTGTACCAAACAAAAAAAAAAGAAAAAAAAAGAAAAGGTGCTGGTTCGGCTTAGCCCCAAGGCTGATGGGATATAAAATATGATACTACTACTACTACTACTACTACTACTACTACTACTACTACAGACTTCAACATAAGTCAAGGACCACCTTGACAGACAGGTCTAATTTTTAAGAATTCACAAAAAATAGAGATCAAGGAATCTTTCAAATTTTCTTTTTTGCTGTGAAAGTGTTAAAGGGTTAACAATGCATCCTGCAAAGCTTGCTGAAGCTGAAAAACCACCATGTGCTGCACGGACATCTTCCAGGAGTTTGTTTGTGTTTGCAAGTGGTCCTTGACTTATGTTGAAGTCTGTACTACTACTACTACTACTACTACTACTACTACTACTACTACTACTACTACTACTACTACTACTACTACTACTACTTCTTCGTACTCATACAACGCAATTCTCATGGGATGGGGGGAGCCGGGGTGGCCGAAGGGTAGAGCTTTGGACTTCTAATGCTCGGCTCGTGAGTTCGTATCCCGGCTGCGGCCAAATATGCTGGCCTTTTCATCGTTGCCCCGTCTTTCATATCACCCTTATGTGGTGCAAAAGGACGTTAAACCCCCCCAAACACCCACTCACCCACCCTCATGGGATGCTGTCACTGTGCAGGTCTGTAAGTGGTACGATGGCAGACGTCAGCAAAAGAGATCAACCAAAACAATTTGTGAGCTTTGAATTACAGACTTCAACATAAGTCAAGGACCACTCGCAAACACAAACAAACTCCCGGAAGATGTCCGTGCAGCACATGGTGGTTTTTCAGCTTCAGCAAGCTTTGCAGGATGCATTGTTAACCCTTTAACACTTTCACAGCAAAACTTTTTGAAAGATTCCTTGATCTCTATTTTTTGTGAATTCTTAAAAATTAGACCTGTCTGTCAAGGTGGTCCTTGACTTATGTTGAAGTCTGTATATGAAAATGGGCCTTTGAAAAAAAATCCTGTCGAAAGTCGACCTTCCCTTGAAGACGTAAGCCAAATAACGAGAAACAAGCACATATTGTGGTGAGGGTT
Source organism: Batillaria attramentaria (assembly GCA_018292915.2). NCBI lineage: Eukaryota > Metazoa > Mollusca > Gastropoda > Batillariidae > Batillaria > Batillaria attramentaria. Next base: position 403,062 of record JACVVK020000259.1, read on the forward strand.
AGACGGAGCAGACAGAAATGAGGCCATTACAAGGTCTTCAGCCTGAATTGATAAATTAGCTGCAGGGCGGAGAGAGCATCACCAGACGAGCGAAACGCACTGAGGTTTGATCAGTAATGGAATTTGCACAGCCCTGATCGCACCCCTTGCGACCTCTTGTGGGGTTACATCAAAGGGAGAGCAATGATCCTTCAACACCCCTTTTGAGATCATGGGAGGTAAATACTAAAGTGTTAACGATGAGCGCAGAAAATGAATGGAAAGGTCGCTATGTATCGGACTGTTGTTGTTGTTGTTGTTGTTTTTGTTTTGTTGTTGTTGTTGTTGTTTTTATTCATGAATACAACACTTTTTCTGCTGTTTGCTTATATCTATAGAGTATTGGTTTTGTGTGGTCCGGAGTCTTTGGATCCCTTCTCGAATGAAGGACTCTGGCTCTTTCTTTCTTTCCTTCTTTCCGTCCTTCCTTCTTTCCTTCTTTCTTCCTTCTTTGTTTCTTTCTGTATATGTTGCCTTTTTCTTCTTGTGTTCCCGGTAGAAGCTTTACATGTCCTTTCAAGACTACGGGGGAATATGGTAGGTCGCCCGGCTGTGCGCGGGACTTGAGATCGGATGGTCGAGTGTTCGAACCCTGACAGAGCGAAAATATGTACAGGCATTTTCCAGACCCCCCACTAAACTTCAAAACACTCAACTCAACCTTAGGAAAACACCGACTAGTGGACATAGAGCGATGAATCGAAAACATCTTTGGATGAAAGTCACCCTTTGTTATAAAGAAGGAAAGCACTTCTGGTACATGTCCCCTTTTCTCTTCGTCTCTTAACCCTCCACCTAAACAACATGAACAAACAAACAAACAAACAAACAAACAAACAAACAAACCCCCCTCCGAAAAAAAAAACACAAAAAACACACCAACAACAACAAAACAATCAAAACAACAAAAAACAAAGCAAACAACAACCAAAAAACACCCAAAACCCAACAACCCAAAGAAAAAAACAAACCAACCAACAAACAAACAAACAAAAACGAACATCCCCCTCAAAAAAACAACAACAAAAAAAACAAAAAACAAACAAACAAAAAAAATACCACCACCACCAACAAAAAAACACACACAAACAAACACAACAACAACAAAAACAACAACCATAACAACAAACAAAACAAAACAAAACGCACAAAAACAAAAGAAAACGACAGCAAAAAACAACACAGGCACAACAACAAAAAAAATCCAACAACAACAACAAACAAACAAAAAAAACCCAACCTCATCACACCAAGCCAAAAAACAACACAAAAACAACAACGACAAAACACACAAACAACAACAATAAACTGCAGCAAAGTTTGTCAGCTAGGTGACAGAAATAAAAAAATAAAAAAAAAAAGGGGAGGGGGGGGGGAGCAAACTCGAAAAGGAAAGGTCAGTGGATGACGTGTGAACTTAACAGTTGGATTCCTCACAATTCGAAGCAGACCGAGCAGATCAGACGCACTTGTCTGGATTCCAATAAACAGCACTATATTTATTTTGATACAGACGGCGTTGGGTTTCAAATTGTCAGCTCTCCACGATCTTTGCTGGATGCAGCACGAGACAAAACTGGTTACGTCCAAAACACCGCCGCCCACTGCTAGTTTGTATTTCAGGCGAGGATTTCGCGGAGGTGTCTTGTGATTGTCAATGCGGGTGGGTGGGTGTGGGGTGGGTGAGTGGGTGGGTGTTTTGGCGTTTAACGCCCCTTTCCATCACATACGGGTGATATCAAAGACGGGGCAACGATGAAAAAGCCAGCACAATATTTGGCTCCAGCCGGGATTCGAACTCACGACCCGAGCATTAGAAGTCCAACGCTCTACCATTCGGCCACCCCGGCTTCCCGATTGTCAATGCACGTGTGTAATGAATCCGCATCTTGTTAAAGTTGCTCGTCCCTTCGACAACATATGAGTAGATTTTGACAAGAGTAGGTTTGAAAGTAGTATAGTCATCTGGCAACATTGAGCACTGTTTGTCATCTACGGGTAAAAGCCGTGTCCTGCGTAAAAAAAAAAAAATCGATTGCTTTTAAAGTGCATAAATTGTTGACTTTTTAAAACAAACTGTTTGAACTACTCCATGAAGATATGCATACCATACCTGAATTTTTTTTTACGTAAATAGTGAGACTGGAGATTACTTTCCTAATTTAAACAGCCGTATTTATTTGTCAGTAAACGTGCCTTAATGTCTGGGTAGGTTGCATTTATTTTTTCCCTACGAGCAGATTTTCATGAACTTTCTTTTTAAGAAGACAAACACTAATCACTAATTTTTTCCCTCAATACTGGCAAAAAGCTGAGAATAGAGAAATCTGACGATTTCTACCACCACCTCAAAGAATTATACTCAAAAGCTTGGTTCCTCTGCAATGCCAGTCCGCTGCGCGGCTCAGTTGTCGTAAAATGCAAACATACTGTACGAAAATTTGCTCTAGACAGCAAGACAACTACAATGTTTCAGTTTATGGTTGTCATCTAGAGTAAAATCGTCTTGCAGAGTGTAAACGTAATTCATTTTGATTGCATGCTGCATTTAGTCAGCTTTGCGTTGGGGGTGTTCACGGGCGCGCGGAGGGCAGTGCAAACGGATGGTCAACCTTAAAGAAGTGTTGGTGCAGTCGGATGTAGTGTATCTTTATAAGCGCTTACAGGCAAGCGCAATGATGTGGCAGCGACCTTTCGTTTCTTGAAATCTACACTGACGATTTGTCTGCTGTATTTTTCAGTTCAACTTGATTTTGTAAAGACGTTACGGAGATTCCAGGGATGATGTAAACCATCCTTGAGGCCAAATGCCAGGATATATTGTTGTTGGTATTGTTGTTTTCGTTTTTTTAACTCAAGGTATCGTTGTCTTTAAAACGACGACGACGACGACATCAACAACAACAACAACAACAACAACAACAACAACAACAACCAAACAAACTAACAAAACAAAACGAAGAAATCTCTCAAGGGCCTTTGCCATTAGTGGTTCACCTCAAAGCTTCTTTGTGGTTTGTTTGTTTCTCGGCCCATTTCTGTGTAAGCTCATTTGAAGTGAAGTTCGCGTACTTTGGCGTTGTTTCAGGGACACAGCTTTTGCTGAAGATTATGTGACGTGTGTGTTTCAATTTAGAAAATAAGAGTAAACAAATGCCACAAATGACCTGGGAGAAACACAATGACCTGGGAGAAACACAATGACCTGGGAGAAACACCACTCATGCTCGCAAAGAGCTGGGACAGAGAACAAAATAAGTCTTTCTTTGGTGGTGACAGAGACTGTAAGAAAGGCTTTATACGCAGGCTGCATGACTCGCAACGGAAACATCTTGGGGCGTTAGGAAGGACAACCCGCACATAATTATGATTAATTCCTGGGACAGCGAGGAATAACAACACACACACACACACACACACACACACACACACACACACACACACACACACACACACACACACACACACATATATATATATACACACGCACGCACGCACGCACGCACACACACACACACACACACACACTTCTGACTGAGAGCAAAATATCTGTGCTGGGTTTTTCTTCGTTGCCCCGTCTTTAATATCACCTTTACGTGGTCTAAAACTGACGTTAACACGTTTCGCCACGCGTATACCATTTTTTGTTGTTGTTGCTGTTTTGGCCCTGGATGCGAAAATCAGTCAAGATTAACGGTTCTCTGACGGCTGTTACTGCAGCAAACACGAGTATAATGAAAGTGCAACACTCCCACTAAGCCAAATTTCAATCCATTAACTACGATTGAATTAATTACAACTTTTTTTTGAGCCACTAGTATACAACAAAAAACTCACTTGGTAAGAAATGAGTTAAACTCACAACCAACCAACAAAACAACCAAGCAACGTACGTATTTTGACCGTTGTCTGGAAAAGGGAGTGTAAGCGCCCATGAAATCCCATGGTACTTACACCGTTATCCAGATGACGGTAACAGACATCACAGCGTTACTCTGGATAAATCGAAGACCATCTTCCGCCCGCAAAACATCGCTTTACAACCCCCCCCCCCTCCTCCTCCTCTAAGAGCAGCTGTCCATCCGAACTTCACGTCACTCAATACAAACTCTCAAAAACGCAGGAACCCTGTTGGCACGCGGCAAAGGGCTGTGTCGATTTGGGGGGGGGGGGGGGGGGGGGGGGAGGGGGGAGCAGCGAAAGACGAGGTGGGAGCAACCGATTCAGTTTTTCAACCAAGTTTTCGAGTATTTGCGTCGAGGCCTGAAAATAAATGCCAAAGTTGTCTCGGCATTGTTCCTCCCTCACCGGGCCTGTGGTGTCTCTCTCAGTCCTGGGGGTCGACACGCGATGTCTGGCGTTGAACCGTGCTTGGCGGGTAGTCGATAGAACAACAACGTATCGCGGTTTTTACTGGGCACGGGGGGACGAGAAGGTGGGAAAGGGATTGTGACGCCTGTCATCCTCCCGGCGTGAGGCCGATCATCTGCCCGGCGTGAGTACATAAACACCTGGTGGAGTTTTTGAATGTGCAGCGGATTTAGTGCGTAAACGTGAAACTGGTCCCATCCGGTCGGTGTGATTTCTACTGCATACATTGCAGAACATCGACGATTGCGTTGAGCATTCTTGATGAGGCCGGGGGACTTGAAATGGGGGTGGAAGGGGACGGGGAGGGGGAGGAGGGGGGATGGAGACGTCCTGATAGCTCACTAGTCGACACTGCTAATTTGAACGGCGCTACTTCCCAAAACAAACGAGTTCTGTCTGTATGGGTGCGTGTGTGAGTGTTTGAGGGCTTAACGTCCTTTTCCACTCCTGGGTGATATCAAAGACTCGACAACGAGAAAAAGGCCAGTACAAATATTTGGCCCCGCGGCCGGGAATCATCGAACTCACGACCCGAGCATTGAAAGTCCAACGCTCTATCTCTCGTCTGTCCCGGTTCCCCTTCCGCCCGTGTGAGGTTCTGGAGAATATTATGGTCAATGTTAGCAGCAGCTGACTGCCGCAACATCGTAATGTTGACACCAGGGACATCCAAGACAAAAACAAACTCCTGGCTGATGCTTGCAGACTTTGAGGCAACCTTACCAAACAACAAAGATCTACCGCTATCAGGAAAAAAGGCCGGCTCGCCATAAATATGATATGAGCCTAGGCCCTTTCTCCAAATCAAGGATGAGATACGTAACCAAGATCTATCGGAATCTCTCCACTACAAGCTTCTCCGGCGGGCACGCGTGGTACGAAACACCTGTTTTTCCCTACCAGCAGGTGTGAACCTCCGAGCACCTTGTGACGTCCTCACAAGCAACCATGCCCTCCTCTGAAACCCCCGGCACCGTGTGCAAAGTTCATCCGTGACAGAGTATCTCCCGCCAAGCTTGTTTTTCCCCTGATTGCCGTGTCAGAAACAATTTCTGCTATTCCGCACGGTGTTAGCGCAACAGCGACAGTTTTCTTAGCGAGTCTACGTGAGATCTCGTTTCAAAGATTGGGCAGGGGCGGCGCTGGCGAAAATTGGGTTCTTGTGTAGTAAGGTATTCCCACATCAGTCTCGCGCTTTGGTATTTTGGAGTTTGGAAATGTTAAAGGTACTGATACTACACGCCTACGCTACTGACGGAGATAAGTTTTTTTTTGTTTTTTTTTTTGGGGGGGGGGGGGGGGTTCGGGGAGGGGGTGGGGATGGTGTCAGGGTTGCAGGTGTCTAAACCAGTTTCAAGTAGAATTTGGACGTTTGCTGTGACGAATTAGCTCAGCCATGACACTTACCAACAACATCACTGGAAATTTTTGTTTGGTGTTTAGCGCGAACTGGTAAGTATCTGGGACAGACTGTCAGAAGCGGATAGGTGGATGAACGGTGGAGGGGCGGAGTTAAGGGAAGGGGGGTGTCGGGTACATTTGTCTGGTCCGCATTGAAGCAGAAATTGGATGACCACTTATACGAGTTAGCACATTTACAAATAACACCTACCAACATCACTTGAAATTTCTGTTGTGGTGTTTAGCGTGAACGGGTAAGTCTTTGAAGGAGAATCTCGGAAGTGAATGGGTGGATGGGAACCAGGGTCAGGCGGTGGGGGGGGGGGCGATAGAAGGGGGAGTGGTAGGAGATTTTCAGTGTTTTTTGAAGCATGGACATCGCTTGTAAATTGAATAGTTTGTATAAAATTTCTTCGCCAAAAACGAAGTCGAACAGGCTTCATTTTATTTCATTCCGCCCCTCCCCCCCCTCCATCTCCCCCCCCCCTCTCTCTCTGCTTTCCTCTCATCCCATCCTTCTCTCTCACAACAATTCCCGATTTTTGCACGCTGACACCAGTTCGGCGTTATCTCGCCCTGACCTGCGAGGACAGCATCGCAGTCAGTTTGATCAGCACTCGGATGTTTGTCGGCCGGATGCCTGCAGCCTCCGCATTGTCAGTCACATTAGGGCGACGCGGAGCCGTTGATGGCATGGATTCTGCTCTGTCACTGAGTGCGATCTTTTCAAACCCTTGACTGACAGCGGTTAGTGATTGAGGTACAGTAGGACCCAAGGTGCGCGGCAGTGTATGCAGGTACGGTTAGTACGGGCTAGCACTGTGGAACTCGTGTGTGTGTGTGTGTGTGTGTGTGTGTGTGTGTGTGTGTGTGTGTGTGTGTGTCCGTCTCTTCAGAATTGCTTTCTTTTGGTGGTGGTGGTGGTGGTGGTGGTGGTGGTGGTGTGTGTGTGTGTGTGTGTGTGTGTGTGTCCGTCTCTTCAGAATTGCTTTCTTTTGGTGGTGGTGGTGGTGGTGGTGGTGGTGGTGGTGGTGGTGTGTGTGTGTGTGTGTGTGTGTGTGTGTGTGTGTGTGCGCGCGCGTGCGCGTGTGTTCAGAATTGCTTTCTTTTGTAGTTTCATAGTGTGTGTGTGTGTGTGTGTGTGTGTGTGTGTGTGTGTGTGTGTGTGAGTTTTAAACCTGTGTGTGTGTGTGTGTGTGTGTGTGTGTGTGTGTGTGTGTGTGTGTGTGTGTGATTTGTTGTTGGTACTGTTTTGCGAGCTGTAGAAACATAATGGATCTGCACAGAGAATGTATAGTCATACCATAAAAATGCATTTAATAAAACATGTTTTGTCTACACTGTACACAAACTATTTTCTGTATGAACTCTTTACCCCGTCGGTAAATCAAACGCATGCAGAGAGCGCCAGGAGAGCATGAGATCTAATGTGTTATACTGTACAAGCAGGCAATTACTGCATTCACGAATGCTTTGTTTTTAGGGGAGAGAAACGTCATCAATTCATTATTCATACACACTCCTCGCCATCAATAATAATAATAATAATAATGAGTATTGTATAGGCGCTTTACCCAATTTCATGAATCGGCTCAAAGCGGTGAGAACTGAACCCAACACGCACGCTCACGTGAATCACACGCATTCTCTCACACACTGGATATAAACACTTTACAATCACGTGGTGCGAAGGGTCAGCTCAGCTACTTAAATTTCGGAATTTAGAATTGCATTTATTTTTGAATTTTGGTGGGCTGAACATTTCCAAAGCAGAGGGGGAGGAAGCCGGAGTACCCGGATAGATCCCTCGACGATCGGCCCGAATGAACGGTGCCACATACGTGAAGAAAAAAGTCTTTGCCCCGAGTGGGTCTCGAAACATTAAAATTTTACGACTGTTGACATCACAAAAACGTTATTAGTTTAGCAAATAAAAGCGACATAAAAGGGACAGAAACCACTTAACTTTCACAAAGGACGGCACAGGTCAACGTTTCGGCTTTCGCCTTCTTCAGGACACAAACAAATGGGACATAACTTCAACAAACAAACAAAAGGTAACTCTGCGGATGTACTGACATACATACTGACGTACTTGTTCTTTTCTGTCCCACATTTAAAAAAAAAAAATCATTATTTTTTATTTTTTCACACACAGTCCATGGTCTTTTGTCACCAAAGGATGGGTGTTGTGATATTTTTACTATTTTTTCTGGTCCTTTTCTCGCCCACCGTTTTTTTTTTTTTTTTTTTTTCCCCGCGCCGTGTATGTCAGTACGTCCGCAGAGTTACCTTTTGTTTGTTTGTTGAAGTTATGTCCCATTTGTTTATGTCCTGAAGAAGGCGAAAGCCGAAACGTTGACCTGTGCCGTCCTTTATGAAAGTTAAGTGGTTTCTGTCCCTTTTATGTCTCTTTTATTAGCTTAACTTGTAAACACTTCGCAGTCATTACCGTTTCTTTTTGTTATCAGTTTAGTTAATTCTTAGTGTGATGTTCATCTTTTTACGTGTATGTGCGTGTGTTATGATTATATCATCTTACATTATTTTTTTAGTTATTTAGTTTAATGTGCTCTAATAGCTTTTGTAATATTTTGTCATAATGAGTTATTGAGCCCGTCCGAAGATGAATTGCCCCTTGCGGGATAAATAAAGTGTTTTGACTTGACTTGACTTGACTTGACTTGACTTGAAAAAAACACAAACAGCTCAGAACGATAGGTGACGACGAAAACCATAAAAATTGCCCCTTATAGAATAAACACAGTTGTCCATCCAGCATCGAGACAATGGTGCAGCATTCATTCGGGGCGCCAGCGCCAGGCAGTTCTTGACAGAGGGGCGATAACTCTCATGGCAACACCTCAATTATGTAAAACAGCGCTCATGAAAGGGTTGCAAATACGCGTCGTTAATACAGAGCTGTACGCAGTTCCCAGACATTCAGTCTGTCTGGCCATTGTGCATGCATCTGCTCCGGTCGGTTACAATGTCAGGCATGCAAGGGAACTGTTCCTGTGTGGGTGAAGATGAGTACCCCCTCGGCAATGGCGCGGAATTACATCCTCTTTGGGCTGTTATTTCGATTCCTGTGTTGCGATTATTCAGGTCAAGATATTAAGTTACAGGACTTGCGAAAACTTGTTTGTGCCAAAGAAACCCCTAGAAACGAGAATATACGTCTTTTTTTATGACCTCACGTCTGCGAAATCGGGTTACAAATGCTTAGACACAAAGTTTTTTTTTCTTTCTGTAAAGAATATTTTAAAACTGAACTTAAGCTGACGGAAAAGGAAAGGTGAAAAATTAATCGATGTCTGGAGATGGTTTAGGTGTGTATTTTTTGTGAGAACGGGAAATTGTTGATTTTGTTGTTTTGTGTGTGTCAGGTTAGAAACGGTTTTTGATGAGGGCCACGGACAAGGTGGGTGGGTGGGTGTTTTGGAGTTTAACGTCCTTTTCCACCGCGTGTGGATGATATCAAAGACGGGGTAACGAGTAAAAGGCCAGCGCAAATATTTGGCCCTAGCCGGGATTCGAACTCACGACCCGAGCATTGAAAATCCAACGCTCTACCATTCGGCTCTCCCGGCTCCCGGGCCACGGACAGAATTAAAGTAAAAATAGACATCGATAACGTGTACAAAGTGTGGAACTTTTTTTTCTAGCCTGTAAAAAAATCTTATCTGTGAATTTTTTCTCGTCTGATATTTTTCCCATTGCAACTCTGGTGAGGGGGAGCCGGGGTGGTCGAATGGTAGAGCGTTGGACTTCGAATGCTCGGGTCTTGAGTTCGATCCCGGCTGGGGCCAAATATTTGTGCTGGCTTTTTCATCGTTGCCCCGTCTTTGATATCACCCTATGTGGTGGAAAAGGACGTTAAACCCCCAAACACCCACCCCACCCGACCCCTTCTGGTGAGACTTTGGAGCCCCTCGCTGTTGTATGTACAGCATGTTGTCATATTCGAATGACATTGTTGTTTGGTATGATTTTGAGCTATGTAATTTGACCTTTTTGGATCCACATGTATATGTAACTGGGAAATATGCTCAGCAATTTGACTACCATGCGTGTCCTGAACTTAGCCACCTACAACTTGAATAAACTGTTGCGAAAAACAGTGTGATCACTCCACGGCACATATTCAGACCTTATCCTTTACATGTTCTTTCTAAGTTAGGAGAAGCCATCGGGTGTATTTCTCTATTTACAACATCAACCTTGCAGTGAAACTGCTTAGGATTCGCATACGAGAAACTTATACAGTGATTGCGTAACATGGAAGTAGTGTGTGTGTGTGTGTGTGTGTGTGTGTGTGTGTGTGTGTGTGTGTGTGTGTGTGTGTGTGTGTGCGCGCGCGCACTTAACACTTTCCTAAGAGATACGTATAGTGTAATTGTGTGTGTGTGTGTGTGTGTGTGTGTGTGTGTGTGTGTGTGTGTGTGTGTGTGTGTGTGTGTGTGTGTGTGACTAGTTTCTGGTTTTTGTGTATCATTATTAATGTCAGTGTGTCCTGTCAATTGTAAAAAAAAAAATTCCCGAAAAACAGAAAAAAAGAAACCTCTTAGGATTACAGGTATTGTGTGTGAAGTAAAGCGTTTGTGGTGCTTGTTGTCAGTGGCGCACCGCACGATTAGACAAAAATGCCATGTCAGTGACGAGGGTCCTGTTTGCTCATATTCAGACGGTTCCCCCCCCCCCCCCCTGCTTGTTTCTTGGCTAGGATAGGCATTTTGTATGTCTCTGTTACAAACGCCTCAGTCTTGCTTTGTAACGTCTTAAATTTACAGGTATCATGTGCGCAGAAAAGAGTATGTAGTGCTTACTGTCTCGTTACGTGTTATGCAGTTGGACAAAATACCACGTGACGCGGACCCGGAGCTGAAATCTGCGGCGGCCACGGAAAAATTTCATTATAATGTGCCAAAGAATCACCAGGACAGAATTGGTGCTTTTAAAATAATAGTAATAATAATAATAATAATTTTTATAGCGCCTAATCTCCATAGCCGGGGCTCTAGGAGCTTTACAAATGTATACAAAAGGTGATAAATAAACACATGAATAAATAATCAACAATAAATACGAATACATATACGTAATCAGACATACAGTCAGACATACATACACGCACTGACACCTACATACATATACCAACATCCGATACACACCTACATACACACACACTGCAAAAAACAACGGGTTGGTGTTGTCCAGTGTGCAACGATTTTACACATTAAGGCTTCTCTATGGAATCAGACTGTGCCGTGTCCAGCCACAAGCGAGGGTTTCACGTGATTATTGAAACCTTCGTAGACCTTTTTAATGATAGCTTCAAAGGAAACCTGAGACGGCTAACATCAGGCTCGTAACCTGACAGTGCTGTTTTTCTTTGTTTGCTGTTGCTGTTGATTTTGTGGCTTTTGTTGCCTTTGCTGTTGATTTTGTGGCTTTTGTTGCCTTTGCTGTTGATTTTGTGGCTTTTGTTGCCTTTGCTGCTTCTGATGTGGCGTCTGCAGCTGTTGCTGTTATTGTTGTCGCTATGCCATACGCCGTTGAACTGAGTATACGCTAGGATACGTTTCATTATATAGTTTCTGTTATTTTTTTTTTATATACTGATTTTGATAGGGACTTCGGATGGTTGTGTCTCACAAGAATCCACACATCATTTCCGCTTTTCTGTGTCAGAGCGAGGTGGTGTTAATAACTGGCTGCTTTTTTACACCAGTATAGCTTTTGGGTGCATCTGGTGAATGTGAATAACTAGGCTTAGTAATTCGTTATGCCTTATTCTTTATTCGTTATGCCGTAACGCGCGCTCACACACAGACACAGACACAGACACACACAGACACACACACACACACACACACACACACACACACACACACACCACCACCACCACCACCACCACCACCAACAGCAGCAGCAACAACAACAACAAACTGAAATTTTTTTTAATGTGCATTGAATGTCAGGTATGAAACGGAAAATCGACTTAGAACTCTGAGTTGAAACAAAACGAGAATGAAAAATTAAGATTCTACGTCAATAAAAACAACATCAGATTGGTTTGCTATGTGCAATAACTTAACAACACACACACACACACACACACACACACACACACACACACACACACACACACACACACACACACACACACGCACGCACGCACGCACGCACACACACACACACACACACACTCCACCTCATAGTCCCTCCTCCACCCCCTTCCTCCATCTCTCATCATTCTAGTGACGTAGAATCCAACCAACTGACAAAGCAACCATACAGTACAGGCACCTGAAGAATCTGCAAGTGATGTTTAAAACTGACTCCCCCAAAACTGTTGACGCCGACAGCACATAAATCATCACACAGAAGAACTGACATTAAAGCCGCCTTGAATAACAAGCGTCTTGACATAAATAGCATTCGTGCCAATACAGCGCGCAAAAACAAAGCCACGGTTTGCGGTAAAAAGATGATAGGCTGGCTCCTACAAATAAATAACGGGTCGGAGTTTGTATGAACGGATATCATAGGGAGAAAAGATGATATATGTATAGTTTGCCCAAGGCGTCCGCACCAAGCTTTATATAGAGACCCCGGAGAAACATAAATGGGCGAGCGAACGAACAGGATTACACGCATGAACTTTTGCATTATGAATGCGTTCCCGGCGTTTCCGGCCTGTTTTCCGAGAAGCTCAATGGACTGTTTGCGTACTCGCGAAGGCATAGTTTCGAGTACGATTTATTTAGAAATAACCCATTGAACTGTTCCCTGCTGCTTTAGGGGACTGTCTGTCTGGAAATAGAGTGCAGCAGCAGAGTGAGGTGAACTAAAACTCGCATCGAGTTTTGCTGTTGTTTCAGAGACATGCCGAGTAGCTGACAGAGACGACTATATTCATAATAATAATATAACATTCTTGCACAGCGCAGTGTTCCCTTCTGTTGGCTCAGTGCCTATATAACTCCTCGGTATTCGGATTGTGTAAAACGCCTTCTGCTGGCTCAGTGCCAGCCTGTTAGAGGCCGTCACTGTGCAGGCGTCTAAGTGCTCCGGCGTTGGACACTACCTTCTTTTGCTTCTTCTTCTTTTTCGTGCCCTGGACTTTAATTATAATTAATAATTATCACATTAGTATTGGCGCTTTCTCCCAATGTTTTAAGCGTCGCGAGCTAAACCCAATACGCACGCTCACGTGACTCACACGCATTCTCTCAGACACTGTACATGTACACATAACAATCACATGTTGCGAAGAGCCAGCTCACAAACTTAAGTTTCGGAATTTTAGAATTGCATTTATTTTTTTAATTTTGTGGGCTGAAAGCAGAGGGGGGAGGAAGCCGGAGTTCCAAGAGAGAGCCCCCGACGATCGGCCCGAATGAACGAGGAAGAAAAAGTCGATAACTCTAGGCCCTGCGACGACGGCCAAATCGGGCTAACCAAGACCGAGCCGAGCTAAGTGATACCCAAAGAAGGAAAAAAAAAAAAAAAAACCAAAAATACTCGGTGACAAGGAAAGTGGACAGTTGCAAACAACTTTGAGGTCCCCGTGTTATTTCACAGTTGCACAGAAGCGGCGAAAACTGTCACATTCACCAGCACAGTACATTTTCAGCCCGTTTCGAGAGTATTGCCTGCATGAGTTGTCTCCCTTGTCGCAACAAGCACGCATTTTTCGTGGCAGAGTACAAAACTGCCACGAAATATGCATGCATTCTGTGTATGCACGGGGGACAACTCATGCAGGCGATAATCTCGAAACAGGCTGAAAATGTACTGTGCTGGTGAATGCGACAGTTTTCACCGCTTCTGCTCACACTGTGAAATAACACGGGACCTCAAAGTTGTTCGCAACTGTCCACTTTCCCTGTCACCGACTATTTTTGTTTTTTCCTTCTTAGGTATCACTTAGCTCGGCTCGGTCTCGGTTAGCCCTACTTGGCCGTCGTCGCAGGGGCGTAGAGTTATCGACGGACCCGGAACACGGCTGCTGCCGGCCGCGTAACCCACCTGTACCTTATCTGTGCAGACACAATCTTCTTGTTTGCTTTTTTACATAGCGTGCGTGCAAGCACTAACCGCCTTGCTTGTAAAAGTAATCGATATAAAGTCATATCTGGCCCATCAAAATGGGTCCATGAAATCTACCCCTAATTCCATGCTTTTAAACGATAAGAGATAAACATCGTCAAAGGGAAATTCAAAAATGAACAAGAATTAAAAAAAAAAAAAAAAAAAATGACGGGCAAGCACAAAGTGTCTGCTTTTTCCTCCGATTATGTTTTCCCCTGAAAATGATATGGTTGATGCGGGTAGAATATCGAAGTGCTGTGTAACAAACGACGGACGCGTGTTAAGCTCTTTCGGAAAATGGCAGGTGAGCCCACAAATGTACTGGAGTACCTGCCTCATTATCAGAGTCTTGGCCACTACATCACATCCTCTCTTCAAACACACATAATTATACGGGTGTGACAGAGACGGGGCAAAAAGGAAAACACACAATCACACCAGTCGTTTAGATGCAATACCATGCAACAACACAGACAACGCTGTTTGAAGGATACTTACTTTGGGTGGCCGGGGTGGCCGAATGGTTAGAGGGTTGGACTTTTGATGCTCGGGTCGTGAGTTCGTATCCCGGTTGGGGCCAAATGTTTGTGCTGGCTTTTTCATCGTTGCCCCGTCTTTGATATCACCCGTATGAGGTGGAAAAGGACGTTAAACCCCCAAACACCCACCCACCTGATACGTTCTTACTTGGTTGGATGGTTGGTTGGCTGGTTGTAAATTTTTATTTTTCCCCGTTTTTTTTTTTTTTTTTTGCCCCAGTTCTTCTCCAGCTCCAGTTGTATTCCTCACAGACCTTGGGTGGAATCCACGGCGGGCTCGGAAGCTGGGGAATTGGGGGGGGGGGGGGGGGGTTGCTATTGTGTATGATTATGAGGGTGCGTGGGTAGGTGTTTAGGAGTTTAATGTCCTTTTCCACCACGTTTGGGTGATATCAAAGACGGGGCAACGATGAAAAAGCCAGCACAAATATTTGGCCCCAACCGGGAATCGAACTCACGACCCAAGCATTGGAAGTCCAACGCTCTACCATTCGGCCACCCCGGCCCCCCACATGACGATGAGGATGAGGGTGGTTGTATGATAATGCTACGGAGATCCATGTGGTGTGAATGCCACGCCTTCTGCCATAAATTTCCCGGCCTGGGACCTACGGCACCGGCGGTGTAATCATTCACATCACGAGACTGTGTGAGTGCACTACGTTTGCCGACTGGGCGATTTTAGCATTTGTTCGATTTTTTTTAAAGAGGTCTTTCTCAGACGTTTCCTGGTCGTTTCTTTGTATGGTTTGAAAGCTAAGTATACTCACTTTTACGGAAAAAAATATTTTTGATTGGAAAAATTGGGCATAGCCGCCACAGTGAGAGCGGAGATAACATGGGTTGTGGGCTCTTGGTAACAGCGTCCTCACGCGTCAGCGCCCGGGTTCTAGGTGTGTGTTTGGCAACGTTGTGCAAGGGCTCTGCATAAACGCTGGGTGAATGGACGTGAGTCTCACTGACTCGTGTGTTTCAGACTCTGATACGACAGGGAACCTCTGTTGCCGTTGGTAGGCCGCTGTCAGCATGTCCTCTTTCATGTCTAGAAAAAACTTTAACAAGGTGCCGAACGGAACATATCTGCTGTATCTTAACTGCGTGTCGGGATCATCCATCAGCTTTAATTATCAATTATGTAAGTCATAGGCACGGGTAGTGCATGGGTGGCACGCACGAACCACCTACGTCAATGTTTGGACTAGTCTCATGAATGCGTGTCAGACAAGATGTAGGCGAGATTTCTACTTTCTTAATCCCGCTACTTTCATACGTTCTCTATCCACGGGTAATCAGCAAGACCTGCCTTGAATCTCCTTTAAAAAAAGGCAGGGGCGCCGGAACCAAGTGTCAGACTTTTTATGTGTGTGTCTTTTTTACAAGACCGCGGATGACTTATGCATTCTTCTGTGAGATCTGGCTGGCATTGAAAATTCGCGTTCACAAATTTGATGGCCGAATCATCAAAATGCACAGCAATTATTCTTTGCAGAGTCCTGTGATGTGTGTAGACCGCCTTGAATAGGCTGTCGCTCCGCCACAATTTCTTTTTATGGCATAAATATCTATGGCAGACATCTTTCTGCTTCAGGGCCAATCGAAGACTGAGAGCCAGCCGTTTGTGTTGTGGTGGTTGCAGTCGCTGTGTAAACGCCCGTGAAAATGACGAGTATCTTGAATCAACGGCACATCAGTGGCAGACGTTAGGGAGGGATCTTTCTGTTGTAGCATCCCCCCACGCACCCGACGTGTCCTTTTCGCGACCACCCTGCTATACTGTCAGCCATCTTCAGCAATATCTCTCTCTCTCTCTCTCTCTCAAGCAAATTTTGAAGTAACCTGCAACAGCAGGTATGGAAACTGACTGTTACTATTTTATTGCCTCAACCATTGTAAATTCAAGTTGCACTGAGTCATTGACTCTCTCTCTCTCTCTGTCTCTCTCTGTCTCTGTGTGTGTGTGTGTGTGTGTGTGTGTGTGTGTGTGTGTGTGTGTGTGTGTGTGTGTATGTGTGTGTGTGTGTGTGTGTGTGTGTGTGTGTGTGGGTGGGTGTGTAACTGGAGAAGGAGGAATGTACAAGGAGTTTATCAACTTCGGGAGGTAGTTTGGGTGTGTGTCTGAACAATTAATCTCCAGATGAAACCCGTCTGCAACACACATATTCCTTTGCTTGTTTTTTTTTATGATTCAGTTTCTTTTCATTGTAAAGAAAGAACGTACGCACGCACGCACGCATGGACACACACGCAAGCTCAACGCGCTCTCTCCAACGGTTAAGTCTGAACAGCGCCGAAAACTGATCCCTGTGAAAATGGAATGAGATCAGACCAAAATCAGAGCAGTCTAGAGGTTTGGAGACCTCTGTTTATTTACCGTACCTCTGATTAAAACTTTATCCACGAAGTTTACTCCTGTCATAACTTCGAAGTTTACGGAGGAAAAAGTTCCCCCCCCCCCCTCTGCAAAAAAAAAAGGAGGGGGAAAAAAAGAAGCCCAAACAGCATGCATATAAATCTCAATATAACCCATTTTGAGTAAACACTGATCAGTGTGCCCAGCCATTCTGCAAGGAGGTCTCAAGCAAGACTTTGATCCTTTTGGAAAACAATCTTTCCTGATCCTATAAGTTCAGAATGTACATAACGGATTAAAATGCCACCCAGTTAAGCCACTTGATCCTGCTCTAAGTTCGATTTCATTCTTAACGATGGGAGAGCGAACAACATGGATATAAGACCGGATACTATCCTATCCAGTCTAAGAGGGAAACCCAGTCTTGACGAGTTTGTTGGTTGGTTAGTTTCGCTGCGAAGTCTCTTTTGGGTGGGAGATTTTACCAGTTCTGTCCACCGCAAAGGCAATTTTGAATCAGACATCTCAATGCTGGGTTGAAAAGAGGGGGTGGGGTTGTGATGGTGATGGTGGCAGCTGGTGTGTGTGTGTGTGTGTGTGTGTGTGTGTGTGTGTGTGTGTGTGTGTGTGTGTGTGTGTGTGTGTGTGTGTGAGAGAGAGAGAGAGAGAGAGAGAGAGAGAGAGAGAGAGAGAGAGAGAGAGAGATGGGTGGATAATTCTATAGTGAGTGGGCCAGCTAGGAAATCGAATTCACGACATTCCAATTCTGAGTTCACTACTCAGCTACCTATGTTATGTACAAGGGACATCAACATTATCTGACATTATCTGACAATCCTGCGAACATTACCGCCTGAACGCTGGTCAGATATAAACATCGTGTTAATTAATGTACTAACTGGGGTAGAAACAAGTTCTGACAACAGTCGTCAAAGAACACAGGAGTTCCAGGTGTTTGCCCGTCAAAGGTCTAACGGACTTCTTGGAAGTAACTACACTTCGTGTTCCAGACAATTGAAACTGTCCATTTCCCAACAAATGATGGTAGATCTGTGTAGCTACAACGGTAAATCTGTCTATATTGCACTGACACAGACGGACCACTCGAGTTCGGCAGACTCCATTACTGAAGCCAAGGGTGACTGAATGTTCCTGAGAATGACGATGACATTGGTGATGCAGATGGTGATGCGAATGAGGAAGAGGAGGGTGGTTGGGTGTCTGGTGGGTTTATCGTCCTTTTCCACTACATACGGGTGATATCAAAGACGGGGCAACGATGAAAAAGCCTGCACAAATTAATATTTGGCCCCAGCCGGGATACGAACTCACGACCCGAGCATTAGAAGGATATGAGGAGGATGACTATGTGGAAAAGGAGAAACAACAATAATAATAATAATAATAACAATGACATGGAGGACGACGAGCACGGAAAGAGGAGAATCGACAACGGCGATGTAAAGGAAGAGGCGTAAAAGGACGATGAGGGGGAGAATGAGGAAAACGACGACGAGCATGACCATGATGATGATGATGACAACGACGACAATGACAGAGGAGACGTCGATGACGAGGATGACGACGCCAACAACGATCGACGAGACAACACCGATAAGGAAGAGGACGGTGACGGTGACGGCGACGGCGACTACCGAGGAGATGACAGCAGTGATGATAAGCAGCAGAAGGACGACGACGACAACAGCAACGACGGTGGTGGTGGTGGTGGTAGTTGTAGTGGTGGAAGAGTGGTATAGCGTTGAGGAGCACATTACAGACTGTACTATGTGAGGATGAACCACAAAGACAGCTCCACAGATGTGTTCGTTATACTTATTTCTGTGCCCGCATGTACATACGCTAATCCACTTTCCCACAGCAGAGTAGCCATGAATATTTGGGTTGTCATAGCGCTAATGAGAGAGGATCACGGAAAGGACGTTGTAAATCTTATCCTTAGCACCCTCGGCATATCTCTTGACACGTAGCTAAGCAAACAACGGCACTACTTGCAAAGGATTCTCTGAGGTTAACGACTCTTCAAAACGTCATTGCAGTGTCACTGTTGGGTCATTCTGCCATGGCTTTGTGTGTAGGTAGGTGTGTTTTCATAAGCGTAACTGGTTAAACTTAAAGGGAACGAGTAGCCAAAGGCTGCAGGCATATAAGGTTGTTTGTCAGTCAAACCGTATGTTGATATGGGACCCTTGCAAGCGCCTACCGTATGGGGGAGCCGGGAGTGGCCGAATGGTAGAGCGCTGGACTTCTAATGCTCGGGTCGTGAGTTCGTATCCCGGCTGGGGCCAAATATTTGTGCTGGCTTTTTCCATCGTTGCCCCGTTTTTGATATCATACGTATGTGGTGGAAAAGGACGTTAACCCCCCCCCCCCCAAACACCCACCCCACCCACCCGCCTACAGCATGCTGAATCTCGTGCAGCTCACATATCTCATCTCCATCAAATGCCCGCGCCCTTTCACTGGACGCTGCAAGGGAGAGAACTGTGTCTGTGGCCGAAGGACACAAATGCAAAGGGCCTCAAAATGCCTATATATATTCCCTATTAGCCTCAGGCATCATAGTCACCCCTAAAAATGCTTCAATTACTACCATAAACAGACCACCCAAAGGCACGCACCTGACAGGGGTTTAAAAAATATTGAATGTCTCCTTTCCGCTCAGGCCTCATTTTAGTAATGCACGTCTACTTTCTGTTTAGGCACAAAGGAGAGAGAGAGAGAGAGAGAGAGAGAGAGAGAGAGAGAGAGAGAGAGAGAGAGAGAGATGATACGTGTTTTTTTTAAATTCAGGACAGAGCATTTAGGCATTTCCGCCTGTCTTTTTTCAGAACAGAGCATTTAGGCATTGCCGCCTGTCTTACATGCTGTCCTGCTATTCTACATTAAAGGAGAGAGAGAGAGAGAGAGAGAGAGAGAGAGAGAGAGAGAGAGAGTTCTGCGTCCCTTCACTAAACTGTCTGCTACACATGCCCGTCTATGGCTCTCCGTACAATTAATCAAACTTCGCAGACGAGTTGTCCATCCCTGTCACGGGACTGGTTGAATCCAATAAAACACACCACGGGAATCTGTCTCTACCCTTTCATACACCCCGACATCGCACATTGATTAGGGGCGTTTCATTCGTCAAACCCTCAGACAGGTACACTTTGAAAGCATTCAGCGCTGTTGGCGTATCCGAGCACTTGATCAACGCATTTGTCCAACAGCATTTCTATATGACCTCTAGTCCGGGATGAGAAGGGTAGGAGGGGGGGGGGACCTTCGATTCTTCATCCCTCCCAACCTCTTCATCACTCGCACGGTCGTGACACAGGGTCTATACGATGATTAGGATCACAAGTTTTGCAGGGTCGGTCGTGGGTGTTTGTCTGTCTGCCTGTGTGTGTGCATTGTATGATCTATTCATTTCTGTCCCAGCTGCAGTGTCTGTATCTGTGAGGATTAATTATAAACTTGTCTACGTGCCAGTCGTAAGATTAAGACTTCTGCAAAAATACTCAACACTGCCCAAAACGTCTACAGATAAGCAGACAGTGAGACACTGAAGGTGTATTTTTTTTTTTTATTATTATTTTTTTTTTTGGGGGGGGGGGCGGTCAGTGTCCATTAGGGAAAAAGAGACATTTAATTCTGAGTTCTAGTCTACGCATCTCGACGGACTGTGTTATGAGTCAAGCAGATAATTAAATAAGACACCAATCTTTAGGCGTAAACGCTTTGCTGTTCTGTGTCCACTTGGTGTTCACGGACGTTTAACTATTTTAAGTATCTCAACTGGGCTGCGCTCTCGTGCCTTTTTCAACCCAACTTGGTGTTTACACACGCTTAATTCTAAGTTCTCAACTGGACTGCGTTCTCGTGCCTTTCTGAACCATAGGCACGTTTCTGGTCACAGTTCCCAAACACCCACCAGTGCTGATTACCAAGGGCAAAGAATGGACCAGACAGCCAAAAAGTAGGGACTCATTTACGTCCACGTTTGAAGCCGTATATCATTACGTCTTGCTCCTACTTACTCAAGCCTACCGTGTCAATCTTACTTTTCAAAACGGCACGTCGAGTATTTGGAAATTCTCCAAACACGTACCTCTGGGCAGTCTGGCCCACGAAGTCCGAGGGAAAATGGTACGCAGACACTACTATTGTACTCGACTGTTTGATGATGACCATCTGCCTCGGCAAAGTCTGCTGGCACAAGGGTTCTCCAGAGAGCCTGCTCAAGAAGTCTTGACCTCAATCAGTGT
Source organism: Batillaria attramentaria (assembly GCA_018292915.2). Taxonomy (NCBI): domain Eukaryota; kingdom Metazoa; phylum Mollusca; class Gastropoda; family Batillariidae; genus Batillaria; species Batillaria attramentaria. Next base: position 424,133 of record JACVVK020000259.1, read on the forward strand.
TGGGGGACCACGCTGTTATCACATTACGTACTGCTACGCCTCTTTTTGCTGGCCAGGCTCATCGAGACTTTGGCGAGGGGAATGAGATTTCAATGCACTGCCGGGTCAGTCTGCGGGTCAGACACAAGGACATTACAGACCGAGACGGTCAAGACCCACGAAGTCATCTTCAAAGAAAATAAACAAAACAACAACAGCAGCAGCAGCAACAGCAAACAATTTGAATGGGCTGGAACTCGTGAACAAAATAAAACTGCATTAACTGTGATTAGGATCAACGAGAAGAAGAAGAAAGAAAAAGAAGAACAACAAGAGTGTCCATAGATTGGGACTTGTGAATAAAAAGAAGTCTGTATGAAATGGGAACCAGATGAATAAGAAAATAACAACAACCTGCGTGAGTTCTGCATGAATTACGAACAGGACAAACAACAACAACAACAACAACAACAACAATGCAACAACAGCAGTGTCCAGAAACTGGAACCTGTGAACTAAAAATGTACATCTGAAAATGGTCAATATATGCGAAAGTTTTGGGTGCAAAATGATGTTTTTAAAAAGATTTTTTTCAACTCAGACACGAAAAGTATATTTACACAGCGCAGCCATAGAACCATGCACCTAAAAAAAAAGAGGATAAGTTTAGATGTGATCGATTAAGCCTGGTGGAGAGGTATATGTACACGATCCCCGTGACCCAAACCACAGCCCAAAATCGCAGGAGCAGAAAATAGCACTTAGCTGGCTTTTTTTGTTTTTGTACACTTCTAGAACATCCGTCAGATGCTATACCCACCAGGAAAAGTTAAGAACCACTTACAAAAAAATGCATTAACTCAATGAAGATGCAATGGTTATTGATGAATTGCCTTACAGTGTCTCTGTTTGTTATAAAGGCAAACACACCAGCAGCATCCGAAACTAAAGTGTTACCGGCCCCCGTAGTGTAGTGGTTAGCACTTCGGACCATGGACCGGGAGATCCGGGTTCGATTCCCAGCCGAGACAAGCGGGATTTTTCCTACCTAGGTCGGCTCCTACCCAGAGCGGGTGTGCTATGGGCCCGATGGGGAGGCTGTTGCCACACCCACTTCACGGGTGCGACTTTGGGGGTGCTTCCCTTAGTATGACACGTCGTATGATGTGGATGATTACACACACGCAGGTGCCGTAGTTCCCGGGCCTGGTTAATGCCGGGATATTTATGACAGGAAGCGTGGAATGCGGCCCTGTCCCGCAGTCCCAAACCACACGGACCTCCATAGCATCATCTTACCATCATCCTCATCTCCATCATCATGCATAATAAAAATTGTCCCAGCTTCCGAGCCCTCCGTGGATTCTACCCATGACCTGGGAGGAACACCACTGGAGCTGGCAAAGAGCCGGGTTCGATTCCCAGCCGAGACAAGCGGGATTTTTCCTACCTAGGTCGGCTCCTACCCAGAGCGGGTGTGCTATGGGCCCGATGGGGAGGCTGTTGCCACACAGCCGAGATTCACCCACTTCACGGGTGCGACTTTGGGGGTGCTTCCCTTAGTATGACACGTCGTATGATGTGGATGATTACACGGCCGGCACCGCAGGTGCCGTAGTTCCCGGGCCTGGTTAATGCCGGGATATTTATGACAGGAAGCGTGGAATGCGGCCCTGTCCCGCAGTCCCAAACCACATGGACTTCCATAGCATCATCTTACTATCATCCTCATCTCCATCATCATGCATAATAAAAAAAAAAAGAAACTAAAGTGTTAGTCTTCCACCAGTGTGTCACCGTTTTGTTCAAATATCGCTTTGATGTGTGTCCTGATGGCTCAATTCAGATACAATTTTGGGCACTTTTCAAGCCGTGCCTCGGTGCCCCTGATGTGTACGAGCAAAATGCCCTGCCTTTATTACGTGGTCTGACTTCTTTTCAGCACAACTCTGAAGTTTAGTTACTTGATCATAAAAAGTTTACAAACTATGAACATTTTTCCAACACAGCCCGGACATGCGAGGTGGTGCTTGAATTTTCGTGACGAGTATAGCGGAGCGGACGCCTGTGGCTCTCGCGTAGACCACACAAACATCAAGACGTATGCTTGACATCGATCACACGTCCCAGCTGTAGACCCGCTACAGCTCGCGACAGCGGTAAGTATACTCAACGAGTTCTTCGGAGGGTCCGACAATGACTTGTCTGACTGCCCAATCAGCTTGATCAACAACCAGGCGACCTCAGCTCCGTCACTCCCAAGAGACCAAACACTGGGAGATTTAGTTCCCCTGACCTCGCTTCAGGTTGAGCCGACAATCCACCACTGCCGAGGGAATAACATGTCTTTTTATTTCACCCCAGGGACCTCAAGGTCAGACGCCCTAATTTGATTCTCAGCCCCCAGAAGCTTAGATGTGTGGGAAAATATCCCATCCATAACCTTTTCTGAGAATCGTGTTGTGCTTTTACTGAAGATGTTTCGGCTTTCCGATAAGCATAATCAGGGGATGGAGTATGTTGACTATCAGAGCTAGCGATCTGCTTATTCGGAAGGTCGCCCGAAAACAGGCCAGACGGACAGTTCCAAGGTTTTTTCCCCCCAAGGGGAAGTAGGCCATTCATGCCAGTACAATTAAAGAGAAATTTTCATCTTCGAGGTCATCTTTAATACAAAGATTTTTTTCTGCCAAACAGGACTGCGTATGACAGTTTCTGGAGTATTGTCGCGAACCATATCTCGTATTGTGTAAGACATTCTCTAAACACTTTAATGTTCCATTTGTGTGTTTCGGAAGGTTAACGGGAAGCAACACAAATGCACACCACTAACAAAGCAAACAGCGCAAAACAACAACAACAACAACAACGACGTCTTTATTTGCGAGAAGGAAGGTTTTCGGAAGCTGTGACACTATCCTCGAGTATTGACTAAGTAAATCTTTTCATTATAGCGAAACCACAGCACTCACAAAAGAAGAAGAAGACGGAAGAAGAAGAAGAAGAGAGGGTGGGTGGGTGTTCGGGGGTTTAACGTCCTTTTCCACCACATAGGTTGATATGAAAGACGGGGCAACGATGAAAAAGCCAGCACAAATATTTGGCTCCAGCGGGGATCGAACTCACGACCCGAGCATTAGAAGTCCAACGCTCTACCGTTCGACCACCCCGCCTCCCCAGAAGAAGAAAAAGAAGAGAGAGAGAGAGAGAGAGAGAAGAAGAAGAAGAAGAGGAGAGAGAGAGGGAGAGAGAGAGAGAGAGAGAGAGGCCCAATATGCCTGTGGAACCTTCGGATTAACAGATAACAACATCTACGCGGGTTCGAGTAACGTGATTGTCCACCATTACACCATGTACAAGCCATCTGGCGCCGTCGGGCACTGGCTAAATTGACTGTGTAGCAATGGGAAACTCGCGAAACTTGCAGAGACAGTGCCAAGGAACGTACGCATCACTCGTCTTTTTATTGTAACGCTCAGATTTGGGTGTCTTCGAAAGGTATGGCACGCGTCAGATTCGCTCACTGAGCCATAGGGATGGTAGTACTCTCTAACCAGTGAGAGCACGATTCGTAGTCAGTGAGTGCATACTTCCGGGTAGTTTAGCGCAATAAGCAGCCACATACTCTTTGATGGGCTGAGAAGAAACTGGAAAACATATTAATTACTTCTGGCTGGGGATGGAGGGGGAAAACCACAAATCTCTCTCTCTCTCTCTCTCTCTGTCACACACACACACACACACACACACACACACACACACACACACACACACACACACACACACACCACTGTCACCATGTCACCATCATCACTAAAATCAACGCCGGACAACTCAATACCAGACAAGACAAAATTAATATGCGCCTCCTTCACCCCTGCCTGCGTATGCTCGTCAACCAGAGCATGGCTCAGCATCGTAATAGTTATAGGAACCACAACTCATACCTCTCAGTTCAAGTCACACATTATTGGCCTGTACACTTCCACGAGCAGCGAACCCTAAACTATCTCAGAATATTGTGATGGGTCAATGTGGACGATATACCCTGCAAGTCCTATCATATTCTTCGCGAACGTCCCCTGCGGGAGTATCCTAGTACAGAAACAGGGAGCTAAACTGTGCGCTGGGCAAACTATCTCAGAAATACGACCTACACTAGTGCAACGCTGTGTACAAATGAGCCCTTTCTGTTTCGTATATTGCTCCCACACGGCCACTGCCCTTCGGTTGAGATGTCCCTAGTGCTCATGAAAGTACCACAGACAGTTTAGCCACCTCAGCGGTCAATGGCGTAAGTAGACAAAGGTCTGTTCCTAAAATGTGCGGCGTGTCGTGTTTTATTGCAGCTATACTGTCGTCGGTGGTTAGTTTCGCAGACATCTCCGCCATCCAACCAATAAAACATCTGAAGCAAAGATGATCACCCGCGAAGGTACCCACGAATCCCCGCTTTTCTTGTCTGGTGGTTTGCGTCGAGAACAGCTCTACTGTGGTTTGGCTTCTTAAATTGCGCTCTTTGCAAAAGAAAACTTATCAAACGGCCATACAGGAAAGTCCAGCGAAGAACGTACGGTTGCCTGACAGACATTCTGCGTTAAGGAGACACTCTCCCACTATGCGACCCCAGTCCGACGAAGGTCTCCACAACGTAACTAAGTAGTTTTCACGCTGGACCAGTCCAGTCGAACCAGTCGTACTGACGCCATCAAAGAGGCTCAACCGCAACAGCAAACAGGCGTGATCTGATTGCCCGCGGGTGTCATGTCATAAGGTGATAGTCACCAAACATGCGTGCGCCGGGTGACAAAGTCTTAACCACGAGACCACCGACAGTCCAAAGGAGCGATCTGATTGCTGTGGGTATCCTGCTGGAAGGTGATAGTCACCATGCAAGCACACGTGGACAGCTTTGCAGCGCAGAATTCCATGCCAACGGAACGGATACACGAGGTTTGGATCGGTATGGATGACCCTCGAGGGTCCACTACTTGCTGCGTGTACCGGTCCCCACAGTGGCTCGGTCTACAGTATCGCCGCCAGGAGAGCATGAAGCAGGAGTCAATGGATTGTCGGTCAGTATCGTGTAGCAAAGTAAAACGACGGCAAGAGAGACTGTGTGGTGCGCTGGAATCGTGGGTGTCGAAATAGCATACTGCGCGGTGTTTCGTGAGTCTGAGCAATATGGACTGCGATGAGGGCTTCGCACTAAACGGAGGGTGTGAGCGGGGTGGGTAGGTGGGTGGGTGTTTGTTTTGGAGTTTAGCGTCCCTTTTTCACCGCGTCTGAGTGATATCAAAGACGGGGCAACGAGAAAATGGCCAGTACAAATATTTGGCCGCAACCGGGATTCGAACTCACGACCCGAGCATTGAAAGTCCAACGCTCTACCATTCGGCCAGCCCGGCTCCCCTGGAGAGTGTGAAGTAAGATGGGGGGTGACGGGGGGGGGGGGGGTGTAAAGTTATTTGGTGCAAGAATAATAATAATAATAATAAAATGGGTACTTAAAAGACGCCCTCCCTCTCGCGGGAGCTCAGGGCGCCTTACAGAGAACACACACTCACTCACCCAGAAACACACACAACATGCCTCCACACATACATTTAACTAAAAACACATGAATACATATGCACGAGTCTTCAAAATGCCCGGATATTCCCTGTTAGCCTCAGACATCATAGTCACCCCTAAAAATGCTTCAACCTAGAAACAAAAATTACTATGCATAGACCATCCAAGGGCACGTGCCTGACAGAAGTTGTTATTGACAGTCAAATTACACACCTCCGAGAACTGAAAGAATCTGAAGTTTTAAGGGAGACGTACACGATTTTTTTTTTAAAAGAGCTATTGTGTTTTTCTCCAGGCTCTGGGAACTGAACCCAGAATCCTGTTGTGAAAAATGCCGCTTCCGGGGCTAGCAAGAAAATTAAGTTATCGCCCCTTAAAAACTCTTCCATTGTCGGGAATGAAAGACAAGAAACAACACCCTTCGTGCAGTGAAGGAGCCATTTACGCTCTGGGGATTTGGAGAAAAAGGACGCCATGTTGGCTCTTCAGTAATCAGGAAATAAATTTCCATAACGTGAAAACCGCTTAAATTGCATGACGTCGAATGCGATTTTAAGCCGCACGCACGCAAATCACCTCTCCAGAAGGCTCGAGAATGGCGAGGATCGAGTGCTCAATCAATCAATACGCTGAGGATAAAACAGAAAGGAAAAAAATTGAAAGAATAAAGAAAGAAAGAACGAAGAGAAAGAGAGAGAGAGAGAGAGAAAGAAAGAGAGGAGAGAGAGAGAGAGAGAGAGAGAGAGAGAGAGAGAGATGAATGAATGAAAGACAGACAGAAAAGAGAGAAAAGAAAAACATTTGCTAATTATAGAGGGGCCGGGTACAAGGAGAGAGAGAGAGAGAGAGAGAGAGAGAGAGAGAGAGAGAGAATTAAAACCATCTGCGATTTATAGAAGGGGAATTGGAACGGGGGAGGGGGGGGGGCAGGGGGGGGGGGGGGAGGGGTAGGAGGGGGTTGAGTCAAATCGCGATAGCACTAGGTGGCCACAGCACTACGATTTATGAAACCTCGGGTTTTTGTAGACCTAAGACAGGTGTTCAGTGCTGAAGGTCCACCGCAACACAGTGCTACCTGCCCATAGTACTACAGAACTTTAGTGCAGTGGTACGCTTCACCGTAAAGTACCAACAGTGCCTAGGCAGAGCGTACTACTACCCGTTCGATCGTAGTTCTATCACTACGTAGTGCGCCCAGCACGGAGTGCTATCGACACGCACCCACCGTGTGCCATACATTTTCGGCCCAGCTCAGTTCCTTCAGTCGTGCCCAGCAGAAGTCCCCCATCTCAAGTTCCCCCCGCCAACGAGCAGCGTGCGGATGTTTTTACCAAAGCACTGGGTCCATAAAAATCAAACGTGCCCAGAAGGGGAGTTTTACAATTGCCTGCCATCGGTCTCAAGTGACGCGGAAGAAAAGAGACCCTCGCTGTCCATTTCGCCTTCAGAACTTCTTAGAGCTAATGGCTTGCAAGACGAAGACGACGACCAGAGTGTAGGGCGCGGCTGCCGCTGGCTGTGGCGCGGGTAATTATTTGATGAAACTTATGTTCCTCCCGAGAGCGGTATGGTCGCTAATTAGCTGATTGCTCGTTGATTTCTTTTGTGGGCTTCGGGATGATTGCAGAGGCGGGCGCCAGTTGAGAAGTGGCGTGGGCATGGTCAGCACGCTGATAGTCACCACGAAAAGACTGACGTGTGTCTTTGGATCTGAGGCTACTGACCGACGGTTGACCGAAGGGCACGTGCAGTATAACGTGACTCCAGATTTTCTGAAGCACTAGCTGCAAATGCAGTGTAAGAACCTTTGAGAAATAAGCATGCCGGAGCTGGTTTTGTTCTATGGGTGTCTTTTTGTCCGAGTAAACCATGGTTGCAGTTCGCGAACTAAATTACACACAGGATATTAAAATATTTTTTAACACTATTTCTCAGTCTCAACCTATGCAGAGCACGACCCCACTCCTGTCAATCGAAAGGGCCGAGCCCCCAGAATTCAGCCAATCGCATCCCGCCGCGGCGTCAGTAATGAGCACAACACATGGCATGATCTGGCAAACTTTTTGCCAGACACTACAACGAGAAACATGGAAAGAAAGCAGTAAGTCCACTGACGTCATTTGAGGAAAAAGACAGTTACGCCAATCTCTTGAAATCACCCCTTTTCCCCATACACTGACGTCATGGACTTACTGTGTTTTGCCAATACACGTCAGAGTAAAGGGGCGGGGCCTCAGCTCTGCTCTTATCTTTCTCACAAGGGCAAAATCGTCTCCATCCTGCACGCTTTTGCAGAGCATGCCTCGGTCAGGTTAAACATGCTTCAGATCATTTTTCTTATCTGCAGAAACAGAAAACTAGCTTGGAAAGTGAAACCAGTTTGCTGCAGTTGCTGGTGCTATACATTTACGGTCACGTGATAGATAAGTACCCACAATGCTGTGACCGATCAGGTGACAAGTCCCGCAGTCGAAGTCACCAAACATAAAGACAAAACAAGTGGCCCGAGTGGCGAGAAGAATTGAATGAAAGCCAGGCGATAACGAGCTGTCGCTGCCAATTTGTCGCGCTTGCCACCAAGTACGCACTAAGCCATTCGTCAAAGTCTTCACGCCCAACTGTATCGCCAGTGATGATTGGCTGGCGGTAGGGGAATAACCTGCTGAACAATACACAGCAAATGAAAGGTGCCGTGGGGGATTTTGAACGACGGTGTTTGTTACTTCCGTTACCAGATAATGTGTGGCCTTCAGTTAGAGTAAACTTTGCCCAAAGCGGCTTTGAGGGCAATGACAGTTAAGTGAGTACTATTAAA
>JACVVK020000259.1:437500-457500 GCA_018292915.2 Batillaria attramentaria
CATTAACAAAAATAACAAGCAACAACAACAACTAACAACAACAATAACAACAAGAAAACAACAAGAAAACATAGACTTTCATTGCTTCGTATAAAAAAACAACCAAACAAACAAACAAAATGCCGTATTTTCCTACGTGGACCTCACAAGCCTGTAGGTTATATACACGAAGCTGGCAGAAAGAACGGCGTACAACAGATTAGCGCGGCTCTTCGATCGCCACCTTCTCTGTTTTCGTCATCGGAGACTGGCCGGGCGGGTAAAGGTAGGAACCCGACACTAGAATGACTGATGGTTTACTTGTGACGCGACATTATGGAACAACCAGGGCTTGAAAGCTTCCCCCCCCCCATCCCCCACCCCTTCCCGAACCCCCACCTCCCCCCTCCCCTCCCCCCACACCCTTTCTTCCTCGCTTTCTTCTTCGTGACGGGTACCTTGAGGGTGCTGTACCGTCTTTGAGTCAGCCTAAGATTCCTAAAAATAGACGACTCCACTCGGCAAGCCCCGAGGCCAATTAAGCCCCGCCCCTTTACTCTGCCGTGCATTGGCAAACCACGGTACGTCCATGACGTCATTTTATGGAGAAAAGGGGTGATGTCGAAGATGAAAGAGACTGACGGTAATGGTGTTTTTCCTCAAAATGTAATGACGTCAGTGGACTTACTGCTTTCTTTCCATGTTTCAGTCATATCGAACTACACGTACTTCCCTCGTTGTAGGGGGAGCCGGGGTGGCCGAATGGTAGAGCGTTGGACTTCAAATTCTCGGGTCGTGAGTTCGTCTCCCGGCTGGAGCCAAATATTTTGTGCTGGCTTTTTCATCGTTGCCCCGTCTTTGATATCACCCGTAGTATGTGGTGGAAAAGGATGTTAAACCCCCCAAAACACTCACCACCCACCCCCTCGTTGTAGTGTCTGGCAAAAATTGTGTTGTGCTGATTATACCACGGGACGCGATTGGCTGGATTCTGGGGGCTCGACCTTTTTTGTTGACATGAGCGGGGTCACCCATTATCCAAAAAAAACAACAACAACAACCAAAAAAAACAAAACAAAAAAAAACCCGACTGAAACCAAAATGACATTATTTTATGAGTGATTGTTCCCTGATGAAGGCCCCTGCGACGAAAATTTGGTGTTACATATAAACTAGTGTCCAAAAGAAACGATACCAAACTGTTGTCAGAATGTTTTTGTGCAAAGTGATCCCCGAGGCCTAAAAACATAGGTTTACGTATCCCACGTCCCAAATACAGCGTCTGCGCTCGGGAATACCGGAAACATTTGCTAATAAAATATACCACTCTGAAATTTCTGTATTGTTCTGCTTTTATTGTATGTCCTTGCCAACCCTTGGTATCGTTTCTTTTGGACACTAGTTTATTTAGTTCTCGTCCTTTGAGCGTGTTTTGAGTCGTTTTAGTTTAATATTTCCCAGATTCCAAGTTCTCGTTTTCTTTAGTTTCTGCTCTCCTGCTCTGTTCTTTTCTTTTCCTTCTTTTTTGCCCCCTTTCCTTGTTGTGTGCTTTCCAGTTCTGCCCCTGCAAATGTGATCAGTTTGTACAGAACACACGGCGCTCTGCGTGAAGGTGTTTCTGCCTGGGGTGTGGTTGCACAAACTAATGTGTCTTGGAAAAATTGCCCAAGCGCATACCAGCTCCATGACACTTGGTCTCTTTTTCCGGATGTCGGCATAAGCATTCCAAGGTATGAACTGTTCTTCCTCCATCAGTACCTGAACAAAAGACCTCTCCCCCGCATATGTAATGCACCTATGTTCCGCCTTTCTAAAGTTAGTTGGTTAGTTAGTTATTTAGGGCTTAACCCTTTTCAAAGAGGGACTCGAACCCCCAACCTCTTCCATGGATGACATAAACTCTATCCTTAATTGGTGAAAGGGCCTGATCTCCATGTATTCCATAAGCACTTGAGCCATTTTACCGTGTTTATGATAGAGATCCTGTTTTTTAAACTACTTTATTATCCCTTTCGGGAAATTCGGGCTGCTTCCCCCGGGGGAAGCGCGTCGCCACGGGGCAGCGCCACCCAATCCTATACTTTGCTGGGGGAGGAAAGCCGGATAACCCGAAGAGAAACCCCCGATCAGCAGCCCGAGAAAAAAAACAAAAACGGTATCACATATCACAAGCTCGACCTGGGCTCGAACTCATGCACGCTTCATCGCCGTGACATTGGTGACGGCCGTTCAGTAGCGCAGCGGGCTAAATCCGACGAACTACCTATTAGACCACCGCTCACCCCTAACCACCGATAGCTTCCTCAGCCTTTATTTGTGTTTGACTGGCTCTGACTGAAAGGACATTTTACCTTGTCAAGTTAGTTACACACTGTGTTGTTACCTGTTGTCCTTGGGACAATTGTTTTGTATCCCTGTACAAAATACCTTCACATTCATGCAAGATGTGAATTCTTGGCAAGTACAACAACAACTTGACAGACATTTCCAGCTGCCAGCTGTACGTTGTTTCGAACGTCCTAACAATTCTATGCGCATTTTTAGTCACGAAACTACTTTTTTGTTTTTTTGTTTTTCGTGTTATTGTTTTTGTTTGCTTTTCTGTGCTCCGTAGTACCGCCTTCAACCCACACACCCCATCGCCAGCAAAGCAGTAAAACACTTTCATTATTTTACCGAACATACCAACTTTCTTCTCTGCATTCTTTCTATCCACAGCCCCTCCCCTCCCTCCTTCTGTCTGTTCAAGTTCCCTAACCACCCCTGCACCGCCTCCCCCCTCCCCCCTACACCACCAAGACACACCTTTCTTCCTTTTCTAGACTTCTTAATGAGACTTTGCTAAACTCCATAATTAATGTGCGTCTGCCTCCTCCCATCCCCAGGTCACCACCCTCCCCTACCCCGTTTTTTTTTTTTTTTTTTACAACATATCATCACCATGAAGACAATGCTATGCGCCACTCCCCTTCCTCCTTCCCGTTTCCACTGTACGCATTCTTCTATCTCCTCCCCCCCCCCCCCTCGTCTCTCTCCCTCAAACTGTATCCCAACTCCCAAACTCCACTGACACCCCCCCCCCCTATCTTTCTCCCGGCCCCTCCCTCAAAGACAATACCACGCAACCCTCTCGCCTTTTTCACTCTACATTCTTTTAACGTTCCCCCCACTCTTTCTCAAACTGCGAGTGTTCCACCTCCCGATCTAAACACTCCCCAACACCCCCCCCCCCCACCTCCTCTCCCATCCCCGCCAGTCCATAGCTTTTCCATCCTAGCACATCTATCCTTCTGTAAACTGTCTTGCCTTGTTTTACGGGCTGCTTTCTTGTCATAAAAGAAAACTCTTGTCAGACTTTGTTTTCGCACGTCGTTCTGGATTACCGTTTTTTGTTATTGGCTCCATTTCTGCCGCTCGGAGAACGCCTGTGTACTGCATCAGTGTTTTCCAAGGTTGCATTTCGCGGTTACGGCTGCCCTCAAGAACGTAACGAGCTTGCCTCTCTCTCTCTGTGTCTCTGTCTGTCTGTCTCTCTCTCTCTCTCTCTCTCTCTCTGTTTAGACTTAATATTTTGATAATAATAATGAATTGTACTTATATAGCGCAAAAATTCTCACAAAGTGACTCAATGCGCGTACTCCCGCACTCATCGCTCAGACCGGCAGGTAGTGCGTTCAAGAGTGACGGGACAGCAAAGCTAACGTAGTGTTGTTCTTTTCAGTTATGTAGTAGTTTTGGCGACGGCGAGTTAGAGAACTGACCTTTGCGTCTAAATCCAATTAAAAAAAATCAGTTGAAAACAACGGTATCGAGAGTCCGGTTTGGATCCTCCCAAAAGCCCAGTGCAGCCTGAACATTTGTAACCTGCTTCTCCTTTTTACAGCCATGCTACATCTGTAAAGACTGCGGTCTCATCCGCTAAAACCGAGAAATCGTGGGGGTTGGTTGGGCGGAGAGGGTTGGGCGGAGAGGGTTGGGCGGAGAGGGGTGGGTGGGTGGGTTTTTGGGAATTTAACGTCCTTTTCCACCACGTAAGGGCGATGTCAAAGACGGGGCAACGAGAAAAAGGCCAGTACAAATATTTGGCCCCAGCCGAGATTTGAACTCGCGACCCGAGCATTGGGCGGAGAGGGGAGGAGGGGGAGGGGTCAGTGTAATGTAGTAGGGACACTGTAGTATCAGCTGCGAGGTAATTTGAGCTAGGTCTCTTTCCATTGACAGGGGTGATCGATAAAGCCAACCGTTTGGACAGAAAGAGAAACCTTGCCCCTCCAGAGGACTACAGAGGCGATTTCGACTTTGGCTGCAGAACAACAAACCAGGAAACAGTGGATCCGCTCTCGTCGTTTCTAAACTGTCAGTTTGTACAGTTATGCAAGAACCGCGCAGCTTACAAACACCTTCCTAAGTTCGTCGTTTAGTGTGGTGCCAAAAGGATAGCGTGCTCCTTGGTCGAACCCTCTGTTAATGAGTACTTTGGGACGTTTGCTCGGGTCTTCCAGGTTTAACTCACGCCACGGAGTTGGCAAGGAACGTTTGCTGCTAGTTAGTAGCGCGACGGTCAAAGGCTTTGAGAAAGGAAAACATGGTCTTAACTTCCCACCATGCGCACTCATGCTTCCAGTGCCAAACAATTTTCGAAGGTCTTTTCATCTTGGCAACTCGGTATACACATTATCATAGCATGGCATGCTAGGTTGTCTTCAGAACAGAAGTCGTGTATATACCATTACAGATGGAATTCGATTTAGGGATGAGATCCGTAGCAGATGCAAAGCTTGCAGTTTTTAGCTCTTAAAAGAGTTTTAGTTCGACAGTTTGAAATTCTGTCACTCAAATTCTGTCTGAGGTGTTTCAATTGCTCTTCGACTTTTGGAAATGGGTATTGTCGCTCACCAAATTCTGCCTGAAGTCAGTGTTTCGGTCAAGGGCCGCAGAAGTAGAAACATAAGAGGTCAAAGAAAAGGAACAACAACAACAAAAAGTAGAAGAAAAGCCTAAGAAATAACAATCGCTTCGATTTAGGGTATCCCTAACAACACCAAACACCCACACCCACACCACAACCACCACAACCGCTCCTTCCAATTTCCTTCCTATCTCTTCCTATCTGAATCCAGGCTGGGGCCAAATATTTTATGCTGGCCTTTTTCTCGTTGCCCCCGTCTTTGATATCACCCTTACGTGATGGAAAAGGACGTGAAACTCCCAAACACCCACCCATCCACCCTATCTAAAAAAAAGAAAAGAAAAAAAAATTAGTGATGCATCTATCAAAAGCCCTGTGTAGTGTTATTGTACTAAAACACACACACACACACACACACACACACACACACACAGAAATTTTATAGAACCCTCTGGACCTATCGTTAACGTGCCTTTTGAGACCACTCACGTCAGCTCCATAACAAAACACCCTCATAACTGGCGCCAGAAAAACACTTCACAAGGCAACATGATCATCAAAATTGGACCCGCTTCCGGCGAACGCCGCGCCACCAGGTGGCAGGACGCCCAGGAATACCCACACCTGAGTCTGCGGAGTGGTAAACCAAGACACTGCATCCGTTTCATCGCTGATGCCGGCTGACCAATCAAAAGAAGACCCCGGATCTTGAGGCAGGATTAAGGTTATAGCCCTTTGAAACATGACCCGGGCAATTAATGAACTTCAAACCGGGATAGCCGCTCCTAACTCGTGTCGCGTACCCCCTTAAAAGCGTGCGGGTCGTGTGTGTGTGTGTGTGTGTGTGTGTGTGTAGTGGTAAGAATGGGGGTGGGGAATGTCCAGGGTGTAATTACAGGTTTCAGAGAAAATGTTAGAGATGAAAATACACGGACTAAAATACCGCCGGCTCTTCTACGTTGTTACCCGTGGCTAGCTTTGTTTCACAGTGTTTCGCAGTGACACCTTTTGCTGAAATGACAAAATAAAGTGTATAATCATGGCTTTGATTTTGCTGGCAAATACATTCTGTCTGTTTCATTGTTTTGAAGTAGGAAGTTGGGCAACTGCAACAGACGACTCCACTCCTACCATTCAGAGGGTGCGAGCCCCCAGAATTCAGCCAGTCGCGTGCCGTGTGCCGCGGCTTAATGAACACAGCATGTGGCATGGTGTGGCCAGCTTTCTTGCACCCGGCAGACACTACAAAGAGGGAGGGCGGGTGGGTTGGGTTTTTAGGTGTTTAACGCCCTTTTTTTCACCACGTCAGTGTGGGTGACATCAAAGTCGGGGCAACGAGTAAAAGGCCTGCACAAATATTTGGCCTCAGCCGGGATTCGAACTCACGACCCGAGCATTGAGAGTCCAACGCTATACCATTCGGCTATCCCGGCTCCCCACTACAAAGAGGGAAGCACGTGTAGTTCGATGATGACCGCAACGTGGAAGGAAATCTGTAAGTCCACTGGCGTCATCAGTTTGAGGAAAAATAGCATAACGTCAATTAAAGTCTTTCATCTTGAAATCACACATTTTCCTATAAAACGTAGCAGTGTGCTTTGCCAATATACTTCAGAGTAAAGGGGCGGGGCCTTGGTCTCGGAGGCTTGTCGAGTGGAGTCGTCTATTACACTAAAATGGCGGCTCTATTTCGTAAGCGTGTGTCGCTGCCTTTGTACTACACCTTTGGGTGGCATTAAAACATGTTCAGATGAAAGTGCGTGATTGTGGAGGTATATTTGATAGAGAAGCCGGATTTCCTGTTTTTACTACTGCTCTTTCGGATTGCATCTGCAATTACACGGGCCTGTGCAAACAGTGGCAAATACACCGTGCACTCCGTGAAACTGGTGTCATCCCTGCTTTTATTGCCTTTGTGAAGCAGGGTGCAGCCTACAGTAATTTACCATTAGTTAAGTAGCCATGCAGGTGTGCAGCTGGTTATTGTCTCGGCAAATACAACGACAGCCGACCGACTGTACGTCGAAAATAATTACAGAGCGAAAATGAGTTAATGTTTGCAGTGTGTGTTCAAAACTCGCACTAGAAAATGCCGTCCACGATTTAAAGGGCAATTACTCCGCAAGCGATAGTCTCCCTTGGCGAATCCTTTTGGCAGCGTGACTGTCTGCTGACGACTGGCTTCCGTAATTGCCCGGGTTCGGCGGGTTTCGCTTGACTTTGCCTGGCTATCTCTACGGTCCCTTTATCTCGGCGTTTAATGTCAGACAACCACAGCGCGGCAACAGCTACGCTTCGCCCTGTCTTGCTCTTTAAACGATGACACCCCGGCCGCCCACCCCAACCCCCCAGCCCCACCCCCTTGACTGCATGCACGTGCGGCCAGTGGGAGTCAGAGAAGGTGTAATGTAGCCTAGCGAAGCGGGGTCAGTGTCGTAAAGTCAGTCTGGACTGTTTGGGTCTTGCTTCTTGGATCTTGGAGCTTGATCTGACTGGTTATACCCAGTAGATGGGTAACTCCCAACACGCCTGTGCCACGGGAGATCCGTCACTGGCAGTAAGAACCCTAGATAGCGGATCTACGGTGTTTGCTTGTAGGAGACGGCAGGAGAATTCTCTGTATGTTGAATGTTGAAGAGGGTGGGTGGGTGTTTGGGGGTTTAACGTCCTTTTCCACCACATAGGGTGATATCAAAGACGGGGCAACGATGAAAAAGCCAGCACAAATATTTGGCCCCAGCCGGGAACTGTGTGTTATCCCTACACCACGCTGTACACCAGAGATAGCGGATGTAGCGTGTTTGCTGGCAGGAGACAACAGGATGATTCTCTGTATCTGAATGTTGAAGAACTCACAAATGGCTGTCTCTGTCTTTGACGTGTGGGAAGTCTCGAAATCGTTGAAAGTTACCACCAGCTGATTGAAATGTGGCGGATCTAGGGTGTTTGCTGGTAGGAGATGACAGCAGGAGAATTCTCTGTATCTGAATGTTGAAGAACTGACCAATAGCTGTCCACTGCTACCTGCTGATATAAATGTTGGTTGACTGACATGAACTGGCTTGACTGTCTGGTAAGGCAGCTCGTGATTCAGCCCAAACACTCTCCGGAAACCTGAGGGAGCCTGGGTGGCCGAATAGTAGAGCGTTGGACTTTTAATGCTCGGGTCGTGAGTTCGTATCCCGGCTGGGGCCAAATATTTGTGCTGGCTTTTTCATCGTTGCCCCGTCTTTGATATCACCCGTGTGTGGTGGAAAAGGACGTTAAACCCCCAAACACCCACCCTCTCCGGAACCTGAGGAAACTGTGTGCTGTCCCTGCACCGCGCTGTGCACGGGCTAAACACTAGACTGTAACAGAAGAAATACTGTTTGACAGCATGGGGCATCGAAGCTGTTCTAAAGACCTAACCTCAGAAAAAGAATAAGAAGGAGAATCAGTCGGTCAATCAATCAACCAGTCTGCCGGTCTGGCCGAAGAAATTCTCATAATCTTTATTGATCAGGCAGACATTATTCAATGTCGGACCATCACTCCATTGTTGCGCCACGGCTTTCTTCAGAGCGGCAAAATTCGAAGTAACAAGCAATCATAGGCTGAATACCTTTTTAACGGTTCGACAGTCGATGTCGAACCACTCTTGCCAGCATCCGGGTACACGGCCCACGAATATCCTTTCCTAAAGCCTTAAAATGGAAAGCATTAACCGCGGTCATTGTGCAGGGTTTTCGTAATATGGCTACGTCACTGAAGCTTCGTGTCCCTCAAACTGAATCAAAGTGGTTAATATTGTGACTGGGCGGACAATCATGCAATTTGCTGCTAACGCCCTGGACAAACTCTCGATAAAAGGGGCTTAAGGGCCATGGATTCCGTAACTGCTTAGGTGCTTTCTCCAGATAAGGGCACAAATGTTAGGTTTCTTCATCCCCCGAAAAGCCGTGGGGGGTGCCTTTTGTAATTACCCACCACTTTGGTTCATAATTCTGTTAGGATCTCCACCCTCTCATTCTTAATGAAATCAGGGAGGATTTTTCTATACAGAGAGGCAGCTTCAATGCCAGTGCCCAAAAATAATCGACATTTTTCTGGTAAAACCCAAGCTTAATCCTTTTCCGATTCAGAGGGTTTTTTTTTTTTTTTTTGGTAAAATTTCGGACAGGTTGATAGCTACAGGCAGCTTCGAACTGTCTGCAAGTCCGGATAAGGTGTGAAATAGTCTCGATTTCCTCGGCACGACCACACTCTGCGGTCTTAAGCAGTATACCACTGCCTGGGAGACATTTAAACCCTCTTTAATTTTGTATCTGTGGTCTCTTCCCCATTTCTCTCGCCCCGCTGCGGGTCGTCTAGAATGGTAACTCTGTGCTTATCACTCGGAGGGCAGGCATCCATCAATGCCCACTGTTGCGCTCCGATAGTGGTCTCCGGAACTAAAGAGTCGCGCGCCCAAGCCATCAACTTGATTCTCCAGGAATTAGGTACCGTGCCTCGCTTCCGACCGAGATTACTGGTAAGGGACACAACTTTGAGGACGAGGTTGCCGGCCCATGAGGACCGCGACCACTCGAGTTGCATTCAGATGAGAAGGGAGACGACCCAGATGAGAAGGGAGACAAATGAACGAGCTGAGTGACTTGGGGACGGACTTCCGGGGGTTAGCCAGGGTCCATAAAACTGGCTGCCCTTGTCCACAGTTGACCCCGAGACAGTAAATTGGTAAATTGGGGACAATTCTGAACGAATGAGGGCTGGAAGTGGAAGTGATGGTGGGGGATTGGGCAGGGGGGGGGGGGGATGTTAGATGACAAAAGCATTCCTGGGTCATCTCTCTCTCTCTCTCTCTCTCTCTCTCTCTCTCTCTCTCACACACACACACACACACACACACATGATGTGTGTACTTACACTGTAATATATTGTTCACATCGGCTGAATTACATTTCGCAAATTTCTGTCAAATCACTTGAAAAAAGCTCGATCGTTCATTCGCACGTTTGATCTCTCTCTCTCTCTCTCTCCTTTTCTCTCTCTCTCTCTCTTGTTCACACCGGCTGAATTACATTTCGCAAATTTCTGTCAAATCACTTGAAAATAGCTTCGTTCATTCGCACGTTTGATCTCTCTCTCTCTCTCTCTCTCTCAATAAAGGATTGTCTTGAGTCTCTCTCTGTGTTTCTCCCTCTTAACGCATCTCACGGTATTACATGTGATAAAATTAGACTACTTTCTGCTGACGACCGCAGGGAAAATGTCGTCATTCCAGGACAAAAGCAGATCATGCCCTAGTTCTCCGTCTGCAGTCGCCGCGGAGAAAAAGTGCAAAGCTAATCCACAAAATCGTGTCTTCAAGCTGAGCAATACGATATGAACATCTTCCTGATTACGCGTATTTCTAGACCTGTTTAGGGGGCTCGTGCAGGCGTGCGCCGGGCTCGGAACAATGAACTGTACTTTACACCCACGGGCTTATACTGACTATATGCCTAGTTTACCGTCTTCATATTAAAAAATTATCGTTAGCGCAGAGTTCGTAAACAGCCATTGTGCTCCCTAACTGACGTGGGCAGATCTGGCTCCGCATGTAAAGGTCGAGGTTAGGGAGTTTAGCCCCGGGATAGAGTCTAACCTCGAACTAAACTAGATCTAGGGTTAAATTTTTTTTTTTTTTTTTTTTTTAATCAGGATGCGGGTCCATTCCAGCAAGATGCCTAAGCCGTTATAGGAGGATTTATTTCTTCCTTTCTTTGCCTCCTTTTTTTTTTTAATATATAATTGTGTTTTATTGGTTCCTTTATCCTAGTCTGGGTTAGGCCCGTAGCCGTGAGTTAAATTAACATTGACCTTTAATAATGATGATAATAATGATAATAATAATTTGTTCTTATATGGCGCAGAAAATCTGCCCAAGAAAGCACTCAGTGCCCGCTACACACACACACACACACACACACACACACACACACACACACACACACACACACACACACACACATTCGGACCCTGGAGTTTGTACGTAGGAGTAAGATCATTGCTGAAGACAAGTCTTGGATTGAAGCTGCTACAGCCGTTCGATGTCTCATGAAACATCTGCACTGTTCACACTCAAATGTAAACCCTAGGCGCTTGCTTTTTTTTTTTTTTAATACTTTTCGTTTCGTTTAGTTTGGTTCAAGTTCTGTGTGTGTACATGACCTGATGTTTCTGCGGTTTACCAACGAAAGACACATTAGTGATTATAATAATACTATTCTCAGTAATTGTTCTGTTACGCTGGGACTTTGTTGGTGTTCTCAGTAACCCGGCGTCTGTTCGATCACATCAGATCTAAATCCGTCCTTTCTCGTCTTGTCGTTCCGAGCGGTAACTTCATGCAACAAATCACATATTATAAAAGTTGCTGCCAGCGACACCTAGGTCTGAAGACTTCCTGGTAACAATCCTACACCCACGCAAAGTCTGTGCAAACTGGATAGGCGGAGAAGATTATGTTCGCGGTAATTTGAGTCTGGTTGTCTATCTGTCTATTCTCTTTCTTTCTTCCTCTCTCTCTCTCTCTCTCTCACGCGCGCACACACACACACACACACACACACACACACACACACACACACACTCTCTCTCTCCCCCCCCCCCCCCGGCTGCGGCCAAATATCTCTGCTGGCCTCTTTCCCTTGCCCCGTCTTTGAGATCACCCTTACGTGGTTGAAAAGGACGTTAAACTCCCAAACACACACTCTCTCTCTCTGTCTCTCTCTCTAAGTCTTTATCCTGAAATAAACGTTTCAGTCAGTCAGTCAGTCAGTCTCTCTCTCTCTTCGTGCCTCTTACTTAGTAGTGTTTTATTTTTAAGTAGATGTCCTTCAAGTGTAAAATTAGCAAAGTACAAAAGTGACCGTTGCGTCAGCGACCTCTGCCGTTGAAAAATCTTTAAAGATTCATGGATTCATTCATTCACACACACACACACACACACACACACACACACACACACACACACACACACTTATCACACACACACACACACACACACACACACACACACACACACACACACACACACACACACACACACACACACACACACACACACACACACACCTGTTCGTGGTGTTTTGCTCTTTCCTTTTACTTAGCATCACGTGTAGACGAGAGTCGCTCAGGCTAAAATGGTCATGTCTGTTAAGACAACGATGACTAAGACCGTCTCGTACCATCATAGCGTGTAGAGACGCCTGCATCATCAATCATGACACATCACGCTAAGAGCGGGTATCACGACATTTGGTCGCCAACAGCTGGTCGCCACCGTTTCGTCGACCGCATTTCGTTCCCTTCGACAATTCATCCTGGCTGCAATTCGTTCCCGACGACAATTCATCCTGGCTACAATTCGTTCCCGACGACAATTCATCCTGGCTACAATTCGTTCCCGACGACAATTCATCCTGGCTACAATTCGTTCCATTCGACAATTCATCCTGGCTACAATTCGTTCCCGACAACAATTCATCCTGGCTACAATTCGTTCCCGACGACAATTCATCCTGGCTACACAATTCGTTCCCGACGACAATTCATCCTGGCTACAATTCGTTCCCGACGACAATTCATCCTGGCTACAATTCGTTCCATTCGACAATCATCCTGGCTACAATTCGTTCCCGACGACAATTCATCCTGGCTACAATTCGTTCCCGACGACAATTCATCCTGGCTACAATTCGTTCACGCCACATTTCGTCCCCATGGAACGCCGGCACCCAGTAAGGTTTCTGAGTGATATCCAACATTGTTATTCTGTTCCAGCTGTGTGTGTGTGTTTTGTTTTTTTTTAAATCATTATCACTCACTGGCCGGGAATTAATCTGAATTGGGAGTTCGAATTTCTGAACACGAAAAGAGGTAATGAGAAGACAGGGTTCAATGGATGCCTCTTCACCAGAGAAAAAAACGGTGCAGGACGGTATTTCATGGCGATGTGAAAAACGGGGTATTGGCCGTGCCAGAATACATGTTGACGAAGTCAGGCACAAAGTTCTGAGGTGTTGGTCAAAAGGGAGGCACAATGAGGCACAATATGAACTGCTGGGGACGATTATTACACACAAGAATTATGTATTTATTCATGAACTCTCTCTCTCTCTCTCTCTCCCTCTCTCTCTCTCTCTCTCTCTCTCTCTCTGTGGGGGAGCCGGGGTGGTCGAATGGTAGAGCATTGGACTTCTAATGCTCGGGTCGTGAGTTCGATCCCGGCTGGGGCCAAATATGTGTGCTGGCGTTTTCATCGTTGTCCCGTCTTTGATATCACCCTATGTGGTGGAAAAGGACGTTAAAGCCCCAAACCCCCACCCCCACCCACCCTCTGTGTGTGTGTGTGTGTGTGTGTGTGTGTGTGTGTGTGTGTGTGTGTGTGTGTTTGAAGATGCGACTTCAGCTGCAACGATATGAAATACTGGGGACGAAATGTCGCAAGAACGAAATCTTCGGGAACGAATTGTCGCCGGGACGAATTGCCAGCGGGAACGAAATGTGGCGGACAAAATGTTGGCAACCAAATATCGCGACGAAATGTCGTAAAACTCGCTCAGAGCAGGCGCCTAGGAGGCGCAGAACTAGCGCGTGCAAAAGAAAACCCTACGATCGCGCATTGGTCAGGCAATACTTGCGGTCATAATGGAACTCGCGTGTAATAATCCGATTCCCCGAAAGCGAGACGAGCGTACCAAGTCTCTGACCCTCTCCAGCCCTCACGCTAATGTCTGTCTTTCCCTCACGACGTTTGGTCATCCATAAAGGAAAAGATAATTATTTTGCTGGACCCAGACTGATTTCGCTGAGAGAGTTTTCTGCTCTTTGCGTGATAGGTTTGCTGAGGAGGCGAATAAGTGATCATCGTGGTGCAAGCAGGGGTCGCGAGTCTGTTTGACTTTTTCGTGGCATGATAACAAAGATAGGGGAGACAGCCGGAGTACCCGGAGAGAATCCCGGCGACTGGCCCTGGTAAAGCTCAGATGGTAAAGTTCGCCTGTTAGGGGTGCGAATGTATACCAGTTATTTGCAGGGGGAGCAAATGTATACTGGCTGCGCGGGGCGGGGTGTAAATGTATCCTGTTTATTTGGTCTCGCGAGTCGAAGTCATTCACATGACAGCTAACTTCGTTTTATAAACGAAAACATTAAACGCATGTAGCCATCAGATGGTGGAGATACATATATGCGTGTATAGTTACTGTTGTAATTTGTAACCGTTTCGCTTTCCGGAAATGAGCCTTTCGGTGAAAAAGCGCAAGACGATGACGAGTGACCAGTATAGCCAGCGTCCATTTCATTAACACTCCCGCTGTTCATTTACCCACATTGGTCGTTTTGAATGCATATTGCCAATACAGCAACACGTGATCAGTGCGCGCCGCTGACTGGTGCAATGCTGCAAGACAGTGACTGGCGGGAAGCCTGGAGAAGAAGCCCCCGTTCTATTCCTGCCATGGCAGTGGCAAGGGTGGGCTGCAATGTTGCCGCCAGTGACTTAATTTTGGCGGCAACACTGTCTTGTAAGCCTTGCAAATGCAAATCCTGGCAACGTTTAACAGCAGGCCTTAGGGGTGATATCAAACCCATTGAAGGGACAAGTGCAAATTGTTGATTCCCAGACAGAATTCGCACTCACGATCCGTGCATTGCAAGTCCAGCGCTCTACCATTTCGGCCGGCCGCTCGTGCAAAGCTGTGTTGGCATCAGTGATTGGCGTGAGTGTGTGTGTGTGTGGGGGGGGGGGGGGGGCAATCGTATCTTCGTCGAATCGGACTATCCCTCATCCCTATCCCAAAACAAATTAATATATTAATTATCCAGATCCGCTTTTCCGATACGTCGAAACAGTTCTTTATAAAACGATTACAACGTACTCGATGTCTCCGCCAAGCCACGACAGCCAGAACTAAAATGGATGGGACTTGGTCACAACTTTGAGCGGTTGTCGAAAACTTTCGAAGAAGATAAAACACGTGGACGTTATAGCCAGTTATGTGCCAAGATGCTGGGCACCAACAAGGTTATTACATATTTTTTCATGATACCCTAGAGCCACCGGGGCTAGCCTGACAAGGGAGAGTACTGCCAACACCACAGTCCAGACCACGCCATTTGCTTGCAGTGTAATATGGAAATGAATGCATTATTTAGCTGTGTGTCTGTGATCCTCCTGACCCGAGCTCGCACCATCGGAAAGACCTTCACACCCCTATATTCCTCACCGATGGTCACAGTGCATGATATTCGCAGCAACGCTACAGAGATAATTTTTGTGGAATTAGGCCATACACAAATACTCGTATTGATCGTTTGTGTGCTGTGGTGATTCTGTTTTAGTGTCGACATATTTTGCAGGGGTGATTGGGTTTTTTGTTGTTGGTTTTTTTGTTTTGTTTTAAAGCTGACTGGTTTGTTGGTTGGTTGGTTCGGTCTGTTGATTGGCCGGTGTAGTCACGTGTTCAATTGATGTCGTTGACACAAACGATTTTGCAGACTGTACTGGAAGACAACGGGCCCACGAGAAGGAGATTTCGTACAACTGGGTAAGTGGCATATCGGAACGTTCTAGTTTGAACACGAGAACGGTAAACTAGTCTTCGGAAACATCAATTACTGTGGTTTTTTTTTTTTTTTTGTTTTTTGCTGCCCCAACTCTTTGCCAGCTCCAGTGGTGTTCCTCCCAGGTCATGGGTGGAAACCACGGAAGACTCGGAAGCTGGGACAATTTTTATTATGCATGATGATGAAGATGAGGATGATAGTAAGATGATGCTATGGAGGTCCATGTGGTTTGGGACTGCGGGACAGGGCCGCATTCCACGCTTCCTGTCATAAATATCCCGGCATTAACCAGGCCCGGGTACTACGGCACATGCGGTGCCGGCCGTGTAATCATCCACATCATACGACGTGTCATACAAAGGGAAGCACCCCCAAAGTCGCACCCGTGAAGTGGGTGAAGCTCGGCTGCGTGGCAACAGCCTCCCCATTGGGCCCATAGCACGCCCGCTCTGGGTAGGAGCCGACCTAGGTATGAAAAATCCCGCTTGCCTCGGCTGGGATTCGAACCCGGGTCTCCCGGTCCATGATCCGAAGTGCTAACCACTACACTACGGGGGCCGGTATCAATTACTGTGTTGAGCTGTATGATAAATCTTTGTGTAAACAAGCGATGGTACAAGAGGCAAACAGACTCTGTACTTGAGCTTCTACCGTCATTAGTCCCAACCTAATCAGGATACAGCGAGGGTTTCAAAGTGCTTGTGAGAGGAGTTTACTCCGCAGTTGTCACGGGGAGCCGGGGTGTCCGAATGGTAGAGCGTTGGACTTCTAATGCTCGGGTCGTGAGTTCGTATCCCGGCTGGAGCCAAATATTTGTGCTGGCTTTTTCATCGTTGCCCCGTCTTTGATATCACCCGTATGTGGTGGAAAAGGACGTTAAACCCCCAAACACCCACCCACCCCCGCGGTTGTCACATTTTGTTATAGATATGGGGCGCTTACCCCAGTTACATAAGAACATACCTTGCGGTTTGTCAATTATCATCATTCTTGCGTTGCAGCTGTTACTGTTGACGTTGTTGTTGCGATGCTGCTGTTTTTGTTGATGTTGTTCAAAATCGATTGACATTTGTGCGTATGATATTTGTTTGGCAACACAGTTTTTGTTTTCGTACAGATTCTTGAGAAAATTCATAAGATCATGCGACGACAAGGAAACGTTAGTTGAAAGTGCATGATCACGTTGATGGATTCTGAATTCACAGCACAAGCCACTCAATGTGGAAAACGTAAAAACAACAAGAACAAGAACAACAACAAGAACAACAACAACAACAACAAAACCATTATTAACGATTATTCCGCCCTACTCGAGCTCCTAATACACGTACTCCCACCAAAACATATTTTCAAGAAGGGAGGTACAGGGTGCAAAGAGGTTAGAGGAAAGCCGGCAAGTTAATTCCCGTGTAAGTACAAAAAAAGTTAGAAGAAAACAGACAAGTTTATTTCCAAGTTTCCGTCTGAGTCCCTATTAGGGGACAAACAAATAATACAAGGACAGCGTTGTCTGTTCTCATTTATCGTATTCTGAACCTTGTGACATTCTAACCTATGCGCACTGCCAGTTTGTTTCGTTCTGATGCGTCAGAAGTACGCTGAAGGCAAAGGCTCAGAGTTGGGCTAAACAGGAAATCGTCCTTGAGCCAACGTGGCTGACGGATCTCCTGCGACCTTAACTCGCCCGGAACCTGATCCAAACCCAGTCCACTCCCATTCAGGTAAATAATCGCCTCTTTTGCTAGTGTGACGGTCGATCTTGTAAATTATGCACAGAACAAAGAGCCGGAGAACTGGATTTGTTTGGAGAGCTCTTCAAGGGAGCGAAATCGATGCTGTGAAATCAAACCGTCTAAACACGGGGCGAATCGCTCAGTGTACCGAGTGTCTGTGCTGTCCGACAGCTATACATACCTGCATTGTCAGCTAGCCCAGGCGGATCTAGGCCCAATTATGGAGTGAATAAAGGGGGGTAGGGGTGAGGTGGTAGTGGGGCGGGGGTTGTCTGAAATGCTTGCAAAGCATTGACGAAGGTACATGATTAAGCGGTAAAAAATTAATCTCCTCTGGGTGTACAGGCTTTTAATTAATTATTAAACGTGAACGCCGGTGAGCTTTCATTTCGTTGTATCTAGTCATAGAATTTCTGGCGTGCAGTGTTCTTTGGCGTATTGGTATGGTCTAGTGGGATTAACGTCCTGTCAGAACTACGGATAACTATCTCAGCGCATGCCCGTAGTGTGGCCACCACTCTCAAGTAGGTGGCTTGCGCGGCTTTAAGCCCTAAAAACTCACTCACTCACTCACTTTCAAGTAGCGGTAAAGGCAGTCGACCAACGTACCAACCAACCAATCGACTAAGCACTTTCTGACAAATCGGACCATGCTGATTATAACAGTAGAATATGAGCGAAAGATTTACTAACCTTCTAGACTTTTTTTTTTACCAGCAATAAAAAAGTGTGTGTGTGTGTGTGTGTGTGTGTGTGTGTGTGTGTGTGTGTGTGTGTGTGTGTGTGTGTGTGTGTGTGTGCGCGCGCGCGTGTGTGTACGTACGCGTGTGTGCGCGCTTGTTTCTTTGTTCGTTTGTGTGTGTGCGCGCTTGCGTACTTGCGTGCGTGCGTGCGTGCGTGTGTGTGTGTGTGTGTGTGTGTGTGTGTGTGTGTGTGTGTGTGTGTGTGTGTGTGCGCGCGCGCGCGCGTGTGTACGTACGCGTGTGTGCGCGCTTGTTTCTTTGTTCGTTTGTGCATTCGTGTCAGTGTGTGCGTGCTTGTGTGCATTCGTTCGTATGTCATGGAGAAGAGAGGGCTGGACAGGACGGGGGGAACTTAACGATGTTGTTATTTGCATCCTTTCACCATGCAACCACACAAACAATTAACCCTGACAGTCCCCTGACGCTTTTTTTTTTTTTAATGAGAGCCAGTGTTTGTCCAGCTCACTAGTGTTCAGCACGTATTTGCTACTCGAATCTGAACGTATATGAACCTAGCGAGGATTTAAAAGGAGAGTTAATCGATAATCCGTGAGATAGCTACAGCCGGCTTTTGCTCTAGGGGAAAAAAAAAAAAACATTCATTAAATGTATATATATGTACAGAGAGCTTCGGTAAAGAGTGGGGCATTTAAGAACCATTTACACCAGTGTCCCAAGGAACGCAGAAAAAAAAAAACAACCGACTCCAGTGTCCCTTTTGGCGTTGTCTGCCTGTCGTTGGCATTTTGCACAGCGGTGAAAAGCCTGCCCGAAGCTATACGTGGGCTAGTAAATGATAGTGTTTTGATTATTTCCGTATAATTTGGACCGGCCCTTTTCGAAAACTATAAGGGCTGGGAGTGTGTGTGTGTGTGTGTGTGGAAATGATGTTTTCCCTTAGGTCCGTTTATACTGAAATGATACGTTTGCAAATTTTTCTCTGCGGAGGTCTTGACTGATCGATGCAAACGAAATTCTATCCCGTGGACGTTTTGCAAAACTGTTTTTGCGAGGTGTAGAAAAGGAAACTAATTATTATGCATGCCGCCTCCCTTGGGCTAATGTGATCACGGTGCAGGTCTGTGTCTTTGTAGAAAACGGGGAAGATGCGTGGGGTTTTGGCAGGAAATGCAAATACGGCCGTGTATAAGCATGCAAGTTAACTGCTTGAATCAAGTGGTCATGTGTGTGTGTGTGTGTGTGTGTGTGTGTGTGTGTGTGTGTGTGTGTGTGTGTGTGTGTGATTTCAAACATGACTGAAGTCTGCGAAACAACAACAACAACCACCCCCTAAAAAAAAAAAAAAAAAAAAAATGAAATAATCAATTAATTAATTTTAAAAAATTAAAAAATAATTAATTAAAAGTTTAAAAATATTACAATAAAATAAAATAAACAAAAAATAAATAAACAAAATAAAATAAAGAAAAAAACAACCCAAAAACCAACAGGCTAGCAGTTGTCCAAGCGTCCTTCTAGCCAGCTGGTATTCTGGTCGGTAGACACGAACGGATGAGTTGGTCCTTTGAGTTATTCGCACAGACACAACCTTTGAGCCGGTAACCTATAAAAGCCGACCAGACATCAGTCATCCACTCACCCAGCAACCTCAAGCCACCCGCATCACCCTCAACCCCCAATCCCACCCTCTCCGCTTCCCTCCCCCGCCCCCATCCCCCCTCTCCCCCTCCCTACCCACCCCACTTCCCCTACACCATGTTTGGAGCATGTGATACCACTGTGCCGCTTGGGAGAGACGTAGAGAGCGGCAGGTTGAGTCAGAACCGTAATGTGATTGCCGACACAATATTGACCTGCACACAGGGACATGGCGGGGGAACAATTGCAAACTGATACTGTTGTCATAACCGTCCAGCCATTAGGAAAAAAATTCATGATGCTTCTGGGACGGATATATGCCCGTACATAATACCAAAGCTCAGACGCTGTGGAAAGGGTGTTCCACAAAAGTCTGCCAGACATGCTGAAGCACACATTTTATGACCTTTTCGTGATTTTCTTGATATAAAAAACCCAAAA
>JACVVK020000259.1:462500-480000 GCA_018292915.2 Batillaria attramentaria
CACACACACACACACACACACACACACACACACACAGAGATGTATACATATGGTGTGTGTGTGTGTGTGTGTGTGTGTGTGTGTTATATCAAAGACGGGACAACGAGGAAAGGCCAGCACAAGTATATGGCTCCACCCGGCAATCTACCGCTCGCCTGTCCCGACTGACATTCTCCCACCACCACCAACAACACTTTCGAACCCTTACTCTGCATGAACCAGCCAGCACACTGGTGGGTGGGTGGGTATATGGGAGTTTAACGTCTTTGTCCACCACGTATGGGCGAATATCAAAGACAGGGCAACGAGGAAAAGGCCAGCACAAATTAATGTTTGGCCTCCAACCGGGATTCGAACTCTCGACCCGAGCATTGAAAGTCCAACGCTCTACCAGCTGGGCCATCCCGGCTCCCCACCAGCACACTGGTTGTACGATTACGGATACTAAAGCTTGCGTAGAAAAGGCTGTGAACGTTTTCACTCACATCTTCACTTAAAAATTTAAAACAACAAAATTCAAATTACTCAAAAAAGTCTCATCTGCCGACATGCTCTGGCGACACGGCCTGCTTAGCAGAGCCAAATCCTTCAGATCAAGGGCAGAGAATCAGGCAGTGAGCGAGAGTGACCTCCCCGTAAGTTCCGCCTTATTTTAACAAACAAACAAACAAATCAAAACAAAACAATACAAAACAGACCGATCCCTCCACCCTGTACGATCCCCCCCCCCTCCCTGCGTGTTTCTGTGACGCACTGTGAGCCTCTTACGGCGCGAAATAGAGTTAACCTTTTCTCCCCGCCATTTGGACAGCGGCCCTGAGAGACACAGAAAGAGGACACTGCCGACTTAGACGGCGCTGACAGCCCGAAGCCAAGCTCTTCCGATTGTTTCGCCTCCAGTCGGTAGTTGGAGCGTCTGTACGCCAACCAACCAGTAATTATGAGACATCCAACTGTGCCCGCAGACATTAGACGGGGCAGTCAAAAGAGCAAGACATCGAACGGAGAGGTGGGAGAGGGGGGTAGGTGGGGAGGGGGGCTGCGGGCTAGTTTGGTACGTCGTGTTTTCGGTAAAAGGCTGCGCCTGAGGCTAACACTAGTAACAGTGCCGTTGACAATCTAATGGTCACTGTCGTATGGTTTGGTGATGAATGGACACGTCTAGTGCCATGTCTTCTGCGGAATGGTAGGCGGCGTATACCCGGTACCTGGCTGGCATCGACCCGGAACGCGCCTGTCGAAATCTCTAATAGGAAGCGTGGCCGTACTGGCCATTGCATCGTTACTGGTTTCGCGGAATAATGACGGACGTTGCCTCCGAACGGAATCCTTGCGACAGGGCACCTCGTATACCCTATGGTCGGCAATGTAGTACGTGGCGTACCCTAGCTGTGTCTGGCAGTACAGTACGTGACGTACCCTGTGGCCGGCAACACAATGCGTCACGTACCCTGTGCCCGGCAGGGGGAACCGGGGTGGCCGAATGGTAGAGCGTTGGACTTCTAATGCTCGGGTCGTGAGTTCGTATCCCGGCTGGAGCCAAATATTTGTGCCGGCGTTATCATTGTTGCCCCGTCTTTGATGTCACTCGTATGTGGTGGAAATGGACGTTAAACCCCAAAACACCCACCTACCCACCCTGTGGCTGGCAGCACAGTACGTGACGTATCCTGTGTCTGGCAGTACAGTGCGTGACGTACCCTGTGGCCGGCAATACAGTACGCGACGTACCCTGTGGCCGGCAATACAGTACGTGACGTACACAGTGGCCGGCAATTTCGTCATGACGTACCATGTAGCCAATTTTAAAAGTGTGGGCGTTTCATCCATAGTGACACGAGACCCTCCATACAGCAGTGTGCGATGCTGATGGAAGAAAACAACAGAGAGAGAGAGAGAGAGAGAGAGAGAGAGAGACTCGTTACTTCGGTGCTCATGAAACATGCATGTGTACGCAAATTTCACGATGTTTTAAAATTTCCATTTCGTAACCCGCCCGCAAACTCAGTTTGCAGTGGACACTTTCAGTTGGTTGTTTTTTTTTTTGCTCACCGTCACGAAAGCCTGAGGCGATTACATGATTATTCGTACCTAACTCGAATGAAGGAGAGGAATACTAACTAGGCGGCGACTTCTGTAAGTCAGTAAGACAACTTAATTATACTGATAGATTGCGTTACAGCCTGACAGCAGCGGACGAGCAGACGAATCATGCAGAAGTAAGCCAGAGAGCGACTGAGCGACAGAACTGACACAGACAAGAGGCAAAAGCCAGACGTTTCCTGATGAAGAACATTCGCGAAAACCAAAGTTGTATTGGATTAGTAATATCGCATGAATTCTGGGCGATAGGCGTAAGAATAAAAGAATGTTTTTCAATCTCTTCAAATGGAACCGTCAGCCTACATGTTCGCTTCACGCTCAGTGGCCAATGCCACAGGCTACGCAACACACACAGATTTAAAAGAAAACGCTATATATTCCTGTTAAACATTACGCTGCATGCGTATGACACCCTAGAAATGCTTTAACCCCCCCCCCCCAAAAAAAAATAAATAAATAAATAAATAAATAAATAAATAAAAATAAAAATAAATAAACAAATAAAAATAAATAAATAAATACATTTTTAAAAAAATAATAAAACATTAATAAATAGAAAATAAATCACAAAAATCCAGCAGCCAAAGATTCACGTGTAGAGTACATTTCAACAAATTTCAATATTCCGCGGTCTTCTGCAGTGCCAGCAGCGACCACATCCCCCCTCATTCCCTGTCGTCTGCTAGCTCTTGTGCCAGCCGCGTATGAATACAAATAGTCCAGGCTTATTTTCCCCTGTTTTTACTATTACTACCTTATTTACAAAGCCAACAAATAAAAGGGGCAAAAATTATGTACTGTATTTAGCGGACTTCTTCGGTTACAGACCACTAATAGCTTCCGGGTCTTGTAGTAACGACTACGCTAA
Organism: Batillaria attramentaria; assembly: GCA_018292915.2. Lineage (NCBI taxonomy): Eukaryota > Metazoa > Mollusca > Gastropoda > Batillariidae > Batillaria > Batillaria attramentaria. The sequence goes on from JACVVK020000259.1 coordinate 465,472, forward strand.
ATATGGTAGAAAATCTTTGCCACTTTTAAAATTTGTGTGAAAAGTGAAAAAAAATGGCAATCTGGTGGTTTTTGTTGGCTTTGCAAATAAGTTTCATGCCAGGTAATGGTAAAATTAGGGAAAAATGAGCCTGGCTTGTGGACTATTTGTATTCATGCGCGGCTGGCACAGGAGCCGCCAGCACACGACCGAGGAATGAGGGGGTATGTGGTCGCTGTCAACATTGCCACCACCACCACCACCACCCCCCCCCCCCCCCCCCCCCCGGAATATTGGAATTTGTTGAAAATTATTCTACACATGAGTCTTTGGCTCCCTACATGGTCCACCCCTTGTCGTGGGGTAGTGGCTTGTGTACCTCAATGACCCAGAGAACTATGCCAGCAGGAGCACATGCTCCTGGCAGGGTCACCCAAGCTGGACAGGTCGAAGGGTAGAGGTCAGACGAATGTGGACCACCTCTCCAAGAGGCTAAACGGGTTTGCGTAGGGTTAACAGCCCTACCTGTAAAAAACACTAAGTTACTGAAGCATCGACAGCAACAAACCGAGACATTCACCTGGGCGAGGAAGGGTCTCCATCCCGGAGACCTATGACGCATTGCAGTGAAAGCCGAAAGGAAGCTGCAAGGCCGACCCCCCTTCTAACACCCAGGACAACAACGAGAGTAGCCACATGGAACATCAGGACAATGTATGAAGTAGGAAGGACCATACAAGTAGCAAGAGAGATGAAGAACTACAAGATAGGAATACTGGGACTGAGTGAGACAAGGTGGCTACAGACAGGACAGCTGAGATTTTCATCGGGAGAGCAATTGCTGTACTCTGGACACACAGAGGATGGAGCCCCCCACACTGAGGGCGTGGCCCTGATGCTGGCACCGGAGGCACAGCGGGCACTCATCGGCTGGGAACCTGTCAACTCCCGCATCATTACAGCCAAATTCATCACCAAGAAAAAAGACATCAAGCTGAACATCATCCAGTGCTACGCTCCCACCAATGATGCGGAAGAGGAGAAAAAAGATGACTTCTACCAACAACTGCAGACAGTGATAGATAGAGGAGGAGCCAAGGACATGACCGTACTGATGGGAGACTTCAACGCCAAGATTGGATCAGACAACACAGGCTACGAGGACACCATGGGAACACATGGACTGGGACAGATGAACGAAAATGGTGAGCGCTTTGCAGACTTCTGTGCCCTGAACCAGCTAGTGATAGGAGGCAGCATCTTCCCACACAAGCGCATCCACAAGGCCACATGGAGATCACCGGACTATGTCACGGAGAACCAGATTGATCACATCTGCATCAGCCGGAAGTTCAGGAGATCGTGGCGGGATGTGCGCGTGATGAGGGGTGCCGATGTATCATCAGACCACCACCTTCTTGCAACAACATTGAGACTTCGGCTTAAGAGGCACACCAACGCCAACAACACACGGACCAGGTACAACGTTGGACTACTCAGGAACACAGACACACAAGCAGCATTCCGGATCAGCCTTTCCAACAGGTTCCAGCCACTGCAAGACCTGATAGAAGACAGTGAAATGGACATTGAGACACACTGGGAACACAGCAAGAAACTCTGGCACGACACATGCGAAGAGGTCCTTGGCAAGAGAAAGACCCAACATAAGGAATGGATCTCTGCTGATACCATCCAGAAGCTGGAAGTTAGAAAAGCGAAGAAAACTGCACTGAACACGAGCCGAACAAGAAGAGCCAAGGCAAAGGCACAAGAGGAATACACAGCAGCTGACAGAGAAGTGAAGAGGAGCACCAGGAAGGACAAGAGGGACTACATCGACAACCTGGCCAGTCAAGCAGAGGAAGCAGCCCGACAAGGGAATCTAAAAGACCTGTACCAGGTGAACAAGAAGCTCGCGGGCAAATTTCAGCAGACAGACAAACCAGTGAAGGACAAGAACGGGCACCCACTGACAACAACTGAGGAACAGCTGAAACGATGGGCAGAACACTTCAGGGAGCTGTTAAATCGCCCCATCCCTGAAACACCACCAGACATCCCACCAGCAGAGACAGAACTACCCATCAACTGCGACAAGCCCTCTAAGGCGGAGATCAGGAAAGCCATCATGACACTGAGAAATGGGAAAGCTGCAGGGCCGGATGAGATACCAGCAGAAGCCATCAAAGCAGACACAGAGACAGCCGTCAACATGCTGCACAGCCTATTCAGCAAGATCTGGGAGAAGGAAGAGGTGCCAGCTCAGTGGAAAGAAGGGATCGTCATCAAGCTGCCAAAGAAAGGGGACCTCAGGGACTGCAGCAACTACCGAGGGATCATGCTCCTGTCAGTGCCAGGCAAGGTTCTCAACAGAATTCTACTGGAGAGGATGAGAGAGGCAGTCGACCCCATGCTCCGAGACCAGCAGGCGGGCTTTCGCAGGAACAGGTCCTGCGCTGACCAGATTGCCAGCCTACGCATCATTGTGGAGCAGTCGCTGGAGTGGAACTCCCCCCTCTACATCAACTTCATAGACTATGAGAAGGCTTTCGACAGCGTAGACAGAGAGGCACTGTGGAAGCTGCTAAGGCACTATGGAGTTCCTGGGAAGATCATCTCCCTGATCCAGTGCACCTACCAAGACATGAGCTGCAGGATTGCCCATGCTGGCCAGTTGTCAGAAAGCTTCGAGGTGAAGACCGGAGTCCGCCAGGGATGCCTGTTGTCCCCGTTTCTCTTCCTCCTGGTCATCGACTGGATCATGAAGACCACTACAGCAGGCAGGAAAAACGGGATACAGTGGACACTCTGGACGCAGCTGGATGACCTCGACTTCGCGGACGACCTGGCGCTCCTGTCTCACAGCCACAGCCAGATGCAGGACAAGACTACATGCCTGGAAGCCACATCAGCCGGAACAGGGCTCAAGATCAACAGGAAGAAAACCGAGCTGATGAAGATCAACACCACTGCCAACACACCAGTCACAGTCGGTGGAGAGCCCATCAGGGAGGTGGAGTCTTTTGTCTACCTGGGGAGTGTGGTTGATGGACAGGGAGGCACAGACCGAGACGTCACAGCCAGAATCGGCAAGGCAAGGGCAGCAATGGTCATGCTGAAGAACGTCTGGGCATCCAAAGTTGTCAGCATAAGAACCAAACTTCGCATCTTCAACTCCAACGTGAAGTCAGTTCTGCTCTACGGATGCGAAACATGGAGGACAACGAAGACGATGCAGCAGAAGATCCAGACATTTCTCAACACCTGTCTGAGGCGCATCTTCAACATCCGATGGCCAGAGAAGATCCGGAATGAAGAGCTGTGGGAGCGAGCGGGGCAGGAACCAGTGGCCAAGCAGATCCTGCGGAGGAAGTGGGGCTGGATTGGACACACCCTCAGGAAGCCAGCATCCAGCACCACACGCCAAGCCCTGACATGGAACCCGCAGGGGAAAAGGAAGAGAGGCCGGCCTCGCAACAGCTGGAGGCGGGACACTGAGGCAGAGCTATGTAAGCAGGGGACCAACTGGACTGGAGTGGCAAGACTAGCCCAGAACAGAGTGCGATGGCGAAGGGTTGTCGATGGCCTATGCTCCACGTGGAGCCAAGGGCCTAAGTAAGTAAGTAAGTGAGTCTTTGGCTGTCGGATTTTCGTGATTTGTGTGTGTGTGTGGGGGGGGGGATTTTCCTGTCGTTGACAGTCTCGTCTTTGTGTTGAGATGAGATTTCCGCGTACCGTTTCGATGGCAACAGGGCACGGTGAGTACGAAATCACCACGAAGTGTCGAGTAGTGCAGCGAACGCCATGCACCGGCCAAAGCCCATTTTGCAGATTAACTCCATGCCGTGTCATATTTTCTTTCCCTTTTTCTTTTCTAGCTTTTTGACTTTGAAGGAGGTAAAATAGGAAACCTTTCAGACAGCCGTCTGGTGCGCATCAGAAATCTAGAAGAAATCTAATCAGAATCCGAGATCGGGAGGACATTTCTGCCACAGGAAACTTGACATCCTGTCCCACTCCTCCCTTACCCCCAAACTTCCCAACACACACACACACACACACACACACACACACAGAGGCACACATGCACGCATGCTTGATCTAACCTAAAAGGATGATGGTCAGGAAGGGCAGTTCTAAGCCACACAAAGTCTGATGCAATTTCGAAGACGACACGACACTGGGGAAAACATCCCCGGCAGATAAGCTGGTCGGGCTTCTTAAGGCCGTTCTTAACCGGGCGAACCACCAGTCTGGCGAACTTGTTCGGCGAACTGAGTATGGTATACGAACAGGGTAAGCGCGCACACGTACGTAGTTCCAGAGGTTCGGCCGGACTAGTTCTCTTTCTTAACCGACCGTTAATGATATGCATACGTAATCGCCCGAACAAGGCGGACTCCGAAGTTGAGACAATCGTAAACAACCAAAATGGCCGCCTTCGTAGGTCGAGACGACCAGGCATTTGCGGTAGTTATCGTTTTGAGTGAACTCTTGGAAGCCGAGAAAGAGGAAAAAAGAGGAAAAGAGCGCAAGAGAGGGAAATGTCAAGTGAGTCGATAGCCGCCAATCCGTCCGCCATTTTCCTCAACTATGTACATGCGCACAACAGCTCTCCCTGAGCAGCCAATCAGAGCGCAGGATCGGCAAAAGGATCGCGAGGGTTTCCACGACACGCTATGCAGTCCTCGAACATAGTTCGGCGAACCTTTCGAACCAGGGTTTGCGCACAAGTATTTGGTTGGTTAAGAAACAACGTGCGCGAACCTAGTTCGCCGTACTCTTCGAACCTAGTTCGCGAACCAAAATTCCGCCCGGTTAAGAACGGCCTTTAGACGGAGCGCAGACATTGACAGCCTGGACTTTTGTGACCTTTGCCCACTTCATTCCAGTTGTTTGTGTATGTGTGAGGTGAGCACTTGTTCTCATTTCATTCCGTGCCATTGAAGTTCAGCGAAATCGAAGGAAAGCGAAATAGACACAACCGGTATAAATAACGCCGTTGACATATCGCGTTATGCCGACAGATGTATACTTCATTTCAAAATTAAATTGTACCGTATTGTACCTATAACATTGTCGAGTGTTTAACAGAACAGAAAATTTTAAAAGAACATCCATACAACACCCACGCACACACCCACTCACCCACAAAACGCACAAGCAAAGTAACACACGAACGCACAGCGGCATTTTACTCCAAAAAATAAAAAAAAATGTATCCCCTTTGTAAGTTTATTCGTCTCCTGCCTCTCCTTGAAAGACTAGTGTAGAATTCCGCTGACGCTACACGATACAAACCACACAACGTATCATCAGTCCGCGCACCTGAACCACCGCGTACCCACAGATGCTTGCGAGGATATCAGCCTCCAATCCCTGGCGATGACTGTCTGGCATGGTATCAGGATCGGCTGACCTCATTAACGCATCCTGCCACCTGCAGTCAGCCTCAGAACAGCCAGACGACACTGGTGTCACGGACAGGGTGTGTGTGGGGGGGGGGGGGGGGGGGGGGGGTGGAGAATGGGGAGGGGGGTGGAGAAGGGGGAGGGGGGAGCCGTAGACATTGGTGTAGCCAGTGTTACTAACTTGAGATGCTGCTGAAAGTGACTGGACAGCTTGCTGGCAATCTGTGGGCCGTAATGGCCCCTCTGTCTGACAGCCTTCATTGACAAAGATGCGTCCGTATGGTCAGTGACTTGGGTTTGTATACTGTTATTGTGATAGCTTATTATTATTATTGTTGTTCTGTTTTTTTTTTTTGGGAGGGGGAGGGGGAGGTGTTTGTTCGTTCGTTTGTTTGTTTGTTTTTTGGGGTGTTTGCTTGTTTGTTTGTTTGGTTGGTTGGTTGATTGGTTTGGTTTGGTTTGTTTGTTGTCTTTTGTTTTGTTTTGTTTGTTTCTTTGGTTTTTTGGGGTTTTTTTTTGTTTTTCTTTGTTTTGTTGTTGTTGGGTGTTTTTTTGTTTTGTTTTGTTTTTGTTTTTGTTTTTTTTTTTTTTGGGGGGGGGAAGGGGGGGGCATTTTTGTGTTTTGCTGTGTTGCACAGAAAGTTTGGGTAAGTTCAACATATATTCAGATATTTCAACTAACTTCAACTCACACCGTGGTCATTTTGTCATTATCGCCCTCGTGATCTCTATTGTTGTTGTTGGTGGTGGTGGTGGTGGTGGAAGTGGTGTGTGTGTGTGTGTGTGTGTGTGTGTGTGTGTGTGTGTGTGTGGACGTTATGTACCTCTTTAGGGACGTCTTTGGGATCAACACAGCAGCACACCAGTTTGATTCTTACCTCACTCTGCCGTCAGATGGTAAACGGGCCTACGTGCTTTTCAAATCCATAGCGGTTAGGCCCTGTAACGAAACGCCGGACGACAGTACTGGTTCTTTACAAATAACTCGACAAACTTTAGGTCCCCTGAAACGGAGTTCGACGGAAACGCCCACCTCTCTGTCCAGACATGCAACGTGTTGAAATAAAACCACACAAATTGGAATTCTTCTTCGTCCCACTACCGTAGAAGGGGAAATGCGGACTGCTTCCCCCGGGGGAAGCGCGTCGCCATGAACCGGCGCCACCCATGGTTTTTTTTTTTTTTTTTTAACCCTGCATGCGTGTGTTTGTGTTTCCAACCCACCGGCCATTTCGGCCTACTCTTTTTCGAATGATGGAGTTGGGATCTTTATCGTGCACACTTGATGGTACGTGCATGCGTGTGTACACGGACCGAAACAGGCACCAAAAGCGAGTCTGCACATGATTTTGACTCGATTTAGTGAGGAGAAATCTCACACCAAAGTCCTGCCCGGACCGGGGCCAGCAGCTAGCACCCTGCCTATACCCAGTCACCCATCCAAGTACTAACCGGGCCCAGCGTTGCTTAACTTCGGTGTTCAAGTGAGAACCGGTGTGTCCAACGTGGCAAATGCAAAATACTAGCCGGCAGCACTGCTGCACCCATAGAAGTCGCGGGTAAGTGGGTGGGTGATTGGGAGTTTAACGTCCTTTTCCACCACATAAGGGTGATATCAAAGACGGGGCAACGAGAAAAAAGGCCAACACAAATATTTGGCCCCAGCCGCATAGAAGTCGCCAATCTGGTTTCCCTGTATTGAAAATACGCTATACAGACATGCAACGTGTAGTAATACTAACTTCAGACGTTGCTGAAAGTGACTGGACGGCTTGTTAGCAATCTGTGGGCATGTAATGGGATTGTGTCTTACGGCCTTAACTCCTAAAAGCACATGTAAAAAAATCGCGTGTTTACTTGAAACCTTTATATCAGTGGGAGCCATTTATTATGCAAATATTATGCAATTTGCAGCAGTGAAGCCCCACTCTTTGCGTAATAGTGGCTTGAAGTGGCTCCTACTGGTGTGCAGTGGCTTGACCTTTTTTTTTTTTAACCAGTCTTACCATATTGTGGTAGGGGGTGGTTGGGCTGGGCTCTTAAGAGATAAATATTGATGAAAATGTGTCTGCACGGTCAAAGTGACTTAGTTTCGGACGGGAATATCATCATTAACACTTTGGGTTCGTGAAAGCTCCATTAGAGAGAGAGAAAAAAAGACACCCCCCCCCAAAAAAAAAAAAAAAAGAAAAAAAAAAAGAAAGAAAGTAAGAAAGAAAGAAAGAAAGAAAATGTATTTCTCTGTGCAGACTAGTAGCGTATAAAATTAAATAACACAAAGGAAAAAAGATTGGCCGACAGCAACGATGTAATCGCAAAAAAGACGTCAACCTGGTTTACCCTGCATGGAAACAAATTACGCTGCACAATCCAGACATGCAACGTGTATAAATGAAATCATACAAAATGAAGACGACTAGCCGACAGCAACGATGTAACTACAAAAAGACCCCCTAGACGTCAATCCGGTTTAGCCTACAGAGCGATAGACGATGTCCGTCGTAGGAGAATGAAAGTCACGCAGGCAGTCTGTGCGTGACCGTGACTTCAGTCAGACACTTTCACTGTGTGACAATGATTCACTCTTACCCAGACTCAACCTCTTTTTCCTTTTGCTGAGCCACTAAAACAACCATAGGTGCCGTAGGCACGTTTTTCTATTAATGCCGCCAGGCCACCAACGGGCGATAACCGCGGAGCCAAGATCAGGTAATGGGGGACTGTTTCGGTCGTTCAGACACATCGTCCAATACAAGAGGCCGGGAATTTCCGCTGAATCGTAGACTGAGTTTGGTCGCAACTATAATTCCAACCCCCCCCCCCCCCTCCGCAACCGACAATACAATCATCACAAATCTCACAGGCCGGCGGCTCGGACCAGTTGCGCCATCCATCAGCGCTAAATGAGAGAGGGAACCAGTCCAAAAAGGATGGGGGAGTTAGCTGGAATAGCCACCCAGTCCTATTATTCTTGCGTTCTTCGAGACTGGAGAGAGGACGAGAGTGACTGGACCTGAGGGTTGTGCGAGGGAGTGAGACATCCAAACAGTACAAATCAAGCCAGGGTATTCGCGTGCACTGTTAATTTGTTTGGTTTGTTTTGTTTTTCCCCCAAGCTTGTCAGGTCGCTGAACTGAGGTCGATATACTGTTTCCTAACCCTATACCTCAGTCCTTTTCCGTAGCTAAGCGTAAGTAGTAGTAGTAGTAGTAGGAGGAGGAGGAGGAGGAGGAGGAGGGGGGGGGTCTAGTAGGAGGAGGAGTTGTAGGAGGAGGAGGAGAGGGACGAGGGGGAGGGGAAGCAGGAGTATGAGGAGGAGTAATGGTAGTAGTAGGAGGAGGAGGTGTAGGAGGAGGAGAGGGAGGAAGGGGAGGAGGAGTAAGAGGAGGAGTAATAGTAGTAGCAGAAGGAGAAGGAAGTGTGGGAGAAGGGGGAGGAGGGGGACGAGGGGGAGGGGAAGCAGGAGTATGAGGAGGAGTAATGGTAGTAGTAGGAGGAGGAGGTGTAGGAGGAGGAGAGGGAGGAAGGGGAGGAGGAGTAAGAGGAGGAGTAATAGTAGTAGCAGAAGGAGAAGGAAGTGTGGGAGAAGGGGGAGGAGGGGGACGAGGGGGAGGGGAAGCAGGAGTATGAGGAGGAGTAATGGTAGTAGTAGGAGGAGGAGGTGTAGGAGGAGGAGAGGGAGGAAGGGGAGGAGGAGTAAGAGGAGGAGTAATAGTAGTAGCAGAAGGAGAAGGAAGTGTGGGAGAAGGGGGAGGAGGGGGACGAGGGGGAGGGGAAGCAGGAGTATGAGGAGGAGTAATGGTAGTAGTAGGAGGAGGAGGTGTAGGAGGAGGAGAGGGAGGAAGGGGAGGAGGAGTAAGAGGAGGAGTAATAGTAGTAGCAGAAGGAGAAGGAAGTGTGGGAGAAGGGGGAGGAGGGGGACGAGGGGGAGGGGAAGCAGGAGTATGAGGAGGAGTAATGGTAGTAGTAGGAGGAGGAGGTGTAGGAGGAGGAGAGGGAGGAAGGGGAGGAGGAGTAAGAGGAGGAGTAATAGTAGTAGCAGAAGGAGAAGGAGGTGTGGGAGAAGGGGGAGGAGGGGGACGAGGGGGAGGGGAAGCAGGAGTATGAGGAGGAGTAATGGTAGTAGTAGGAGGAGGAGGTGTAGGAGGAGGAGAGGGAGGAAGGGGAGGAGGAGTAAGAGGAGGAGTAATAGTAGTAGCAGAAGGAGAAGGAGGTGTGGGAGAAGGGGGAGGAGGGGGACGAGGGGGAGGGGAAGCAGGAGTATGAGGAGGAGTAATGGTAGTAGTAGGAGGAGGAGGTGTAGGAGGAGGAGAGGGAGGAAGGGGAGGAGGAGTAAGAGGAGGAGTAATAGTAGTAGCAGAAGGAGAAGGAGGTGTGGGAGAAGGGGGAGGAGGGGGACGAGGGGGAGGGGAAGCAGGAGTATGAGGAGGAGTAATGGTAGTAGTAGGAGGAGGAGGTGTAGGAGGAGGAGAGGGAGGAAGGGGAGGAGGAGTAAGAGGAGGAGTAATAGTAGTAGCAGAAGGAGAAGGAAGTGTGGGAGAAGGGGGAGGAGGGGGACGAGGGGGAGGGGAAGCAGGAGTATGAGGAGGAGTAATGGTAGTAGTAGGAGGAGGAGGTGTAGGAGGAGGAGAGGGAGGAAGGGGAGGAGGAGTAAGAGGAGGAGTAATAGTAGTAGCAGAAGGAGAAGGAAGTGTGGGAGAAGGGGGAGGAGGGGGACGAGGGGGAGGGGAAGCAGGAGTATGAGGAGGAGTAATGGTAGTAGTAGGAGGAGGAGGTGTAGGAGGAGGAGAGGGAGGAAGGGGAGGAGGAGTAAGAGGAGGAGTAATAGTAGTAGCAGAAGGAGAAGGAAGTGTGGGAGAAGGGGGAGGAGGGGGACGAGGGGGAGGGGAAGCAGGAGTATGAGGAGGAGTAATGGTAGTAGTAGGAGGAGGAGGTGTAGGAGGAGGAGAGGGAGGAAGGGGAGGAGGAGTAAGAGGAGGAGTAATAGTAGTAGCAGAAGGAGAAGGAGGTGTGGGAGAAGGGGGAGGAGGGGGACGAGGGGGAGGGGAAGCAGGAGTATGAGGAGGAGTAATGGTAGTAGTAGGAGGAGGAGGTGTAGGAGGAGGAGAGGGAGGAAGGGGAGGAGGAGTAAGAGGAGGAGTAATAGTAGTAGCAGAAGGAGAAGGAGGTGTGGGAGAAGGGGGAGGAGGGGGACGAGGGGGAGGGGAAGCAGGAGTATGAGGAGGAGTAATGGTAGTAGTAGGAGGAGGAGGTGTAGGAGGAGGAGAGGGAGGAAGGGGAGGAGGAGTAAGAGGAGGAGTAATAGTAGTAGCAGAAGGAGAAGGAAGTGTGGGAGAAGGGGGAGGAGGGGGACGAGGGGGAGGGGAAGGAGGAGTATGAGGAGGAGTAATGGTAGTAGTCGGAGGAGGAGGTGTAGGAGGAGGAGAGGGAGGAAGGGGAGGAGGAGTAAGAGGAGGAGTAATAGTAGTAGCAGAAGGAGAAGGAGGTGTGGGAGAAGGGGGAGGAGGGGGACGAGGGGGAGGGGAAGGAGGAGTATGAGGAGGAGTAATGGTAGTAGTAGGAGGAGGAGGTGTAGGAGGAGGAGAGGGAGGAAGGGGAGGAGGAGTAAGAGGAGGAGTAATAGTAGTAGCAGAAGGAGAAGGAAGTGTGGGAGAAGGGGGAGGAGGGGGAGGGGGAGGAGGAGTAAGAGGTGGAGTAATAGTAGTAGTAGTCGGAGGAGGAGGTGTAGGAGGAGGAGGAGGGGGACGAGGGGGAGGGGGGGGGGGAGGAGTAATAGTAGTAGTCGGAGCAGGAGGAAGAGATGGAGGAGGAGGAGGAGGAGGAGTACATATAATAATAATGATAATAATAATAGTAAACCTTACATTAGCTCTAGGCGCTTAAAAAAAATAAAAATATATATATATATATATATATATATATATATATAGAGAGAGAGAGAGAGAGAGAGAGAGAGAGAGAGATAGATAGATATAAAATATAGGTACAGATAAATAAAGGAAACATATAAACAAAAACACATAGAACAGCGCAGATCATATCTTATCACCTTAAAATGCGCGAGACTCGCAGGTCTATTGAAAGTTTGCAGTATTTCTAACAATGGAAACCCTTCTTCATTGAAACAAAATCATGCACTGCCACAAGGCATTGGAGTAAGAGACAGCAGGGGATTAAAAAAAAAAAAACACCATTAAAATAGCGTGTGCACAGTACTGCAAACATTTAAGAAAACAAACAAATAGAACAGAGCAAATCACATCTGATCACCTTCAAGTTTCGCAGCTCTATGAAAGGATGCAGTGTTTCTAAAAATGGAAACCCTCCTTCATTGAAACGAAATCCGGACACTGACTAGCTGCGGCCTTAGTGAAATGGAAGAGGTGTCCGATGATTTTCAATTACCCGCTGTGGGGATTACGTAACCGTTGTGACATTTACGCAAGTACATGAGAAAAAGTCATTCGACGAGCTCATTTCGACCCTGGAGGAGGAGTATGCCGCTGAGCTCTGGCATTTATCAAAACGTGTTTGATCATAAGTTCCATTCGCAAAGAAAGGAAGACAAAGATTTCTTCGAGCATCATGCTGAGCAACCTAACGTCATTTCATTCTTTTTTTTAGGGCGAGGGGGGTGGTGGGGGTGGTGGTGGTGGTGGTGTCCTAGAGTTGACCTTGTCCGCTGAATATTGCCCGTAATCCGTAATCTGGAGCAGGGAGTCGGGATAGCCGAATGATAGAGCGTTAAACTTTCAATGCTCGGGTCGTGAGTTCGAATCCCGGCTGGGGATATTTTTTGTGTTGGTCTTTTTTTTCGCTGCCCCATCTTTGTTGTCACCCATACGTGGTGGAAAAGGACGTTCAACTCCTGAACACCCATAAGCGGTACTTGTTTATGCTCGCTAATTGTTGACTTGTACGGCTTGTATTGCAACAAACCTGTTTAAACCAACAAGGCGTGCCCAGAAAACCATCTGTTGATAAATGGACGTTGCTGTCCCAACCAGTCATTCCAAAAAACGCTCAGTCCGGTCTTCATCCTCCAGACTCTCTCTCTCTCTACTACTACTACTACTACTACTACAGCCTGCGCAAAGCGCCACTTATCCACTCTAGACCGCCAGCATAGCACGTTAGCTTTTGGCCAGTGGGGTGAACAGTCGCAAAAAAATGCCCACTCTGACGGCTAATGACCCTTTCGGCGAGAAAATTGCTGACAATGGGTCGTCATCCATCATCGCCCATCACGCAATAATGACACGCTGCGCTGTGCCTCAGTGTAGCTCTTTGCCGTCTGGAAGTAGAAGCTAGGATCTGGACTGACAAAGCGTAATGGGACTAAAATGGACCGTTCTACCATCATTTCGTTAAAAGAGCCTAATCGCCGTAGATTTGACGAGCACTTACGCTGTTTTACCATTTGACGGGTTATTGCTGAACACCGAGCGGTTCATCATGCAAGACAAGCACTGCCCAAACACTGTGTGTGTGTGTGTGTGTGTGTGTGTGTGTGTGTGTGTTTTATCTGAATAAAAAAAATGTTTCGTTTCCGACGCGCTTAAAAAAAAACAAAAACACACACACACACACACTAAAATCGCATCAAGCCGCATCCAAACAGCAGAATATTCCTTTTTTTTTTTTAAATCCATCAGTCCCTTAATGTAAATCAATCCCAAAGAGTATTTTTCCTCAAAAACATAATAAAATAAAAATTCAGCCACGATTTCCTTTAACCTGCGGTGCCACAGATAATAGAAACGTTCTGCTGTTTGTTGACAGAAACTGATTCCCGCTATATTTACTCACAACCCTCTCAGGGCCCTAGCGGTCAACCTAACCCCCGGAATTTCAATGTTAAATGCGTTTTTGACAACCTGGCAGGATATGGAACACAGCTTTTTCCACTGAGTCAGTGTCACAGAGAGTAATGCTGTAGCCGTGTTACTGCTGAACAAACAACTCCACCATCCCCCCCCCACCCCCACCCCTCTTCTTATTCTAATATTCTTCGTCTTTCCGTCAAATATTTGTGCTGGTTTTTTCATCGTTGCCCCGTCTTTGATATCACCCTATGTGGTGGAAAAGGACGTTAAACCCCCAAACACCCACCCACCCTCCTCTTTCAGTGGCGTGGAGTTGTAAACAGCTCAAAAGTACTTTCCACACAAAATGTACAAGGGAATGAATTCTTTTTGACAAGACATCGACCTCCTGTTATGCTCGTGGAATGAGTACCCAAAGTGTACAAACTTGGTCCGTGACTATAAAAGGAATATACAGGAAAAAAAAAAGGGTTTCCAAAACAAAACAAAACAAAACAAAACAAAACAGTGTGTGTGTGTGTGTGTGTGTGTGTGTGTGTGTGTGTGTGTGTGTGTGTGTGTGTGCGCGTGTGCGTGCGTGCGCGTGCGTGCGTGCGTGCTTGCGTGTTTGTGTGTGTGTGTGATTTTGTTTTGTGTGCTTTGGTTTGTGATTGGTTTTGATTTTTGGTGGGTTTTGTCTGGGTGTGTTCTGTTGCTTGGTTGTTTTGTGCTTTGCTTTTGTGCGTGCGTGCGTGCGTGTATGTGTGTGTGTGTGTGTGTGTGTGTGTGTGTGTGTGTGTGTGTGTGTGTGTGTGTGTGTGTGTGTTGTTTTGTTTTATTTTGTTTTGTTTTTTTTTGTTTCGTTTTGTTTTGTTTTGTTTTAACTGATGCAAGTAAATCATTCCTACCCTTTGGGGGCATCGAAACACACACATAAGGAATTATTTAAGCATTTTGAGGCCTCAAACATTTCTACTCTTTAATCAACGATAACAGTTTTTGCTCCCGAAGACTAAGAAAGACAATATCCTACTTTATCCGTACTTCCTGAGTACAGGCGATCAAGTAGCATCACTGCGCCATATTAACGGACTGATCTCATGCTGGACACTTTTAGGTCGCGTACTCCTAAGAGACAGAGGGAGTGGGGGCAAAAAAGGGATCGGTCAGCCGATGCAGGACATCCATTCCAGCAAACCCTGCCTTTCTCTGCCTCTCACTAAATGTAATTATTTGGATCCCCTGTAGCTTGTTTGCGAAGCACTTGCGTGCCGTCATAATTCCTGCCCTCCTCCCCCCTCCCCCCTTCCTCTTCCCCTTCCCCACCCCCT
>JACVVK020000259.1:485000-545000 GCA_018292915.2 Batillaria attramentaria
GTCAGCTCCCCCCCACCCCCCTCGTCCTCTCTCTCTCTCTCTCTCTCTCTCTCTCTCTCTCTCTCTCTCTCGCACGTGTGTGTGAATGCGTTTTGACCTAATGGACGGTTTTCTCTATGGTGTTTGTTTCTTGTAGTTTAGTGCATAAGTTTCTGTGTTGAATTTTTTTTTCTTTCTTTTATAGTTTGCTCCTTTTGTTTTTTCCTTGGTAGATAGTCTCTGTTGTATTAGCAACGGCAAGTTTGCAAACTGGCGAATTTCTGTCAAAACTTTTACCGTTGATAAATAAAGTTTCATTATCATCGTCATCATCATCATCATCTCTCTCTCTCTCTCTCTCTGCCGTTACATATCACTCAACCCAACGCCACTTGTAGCCTTTTTGCTGATGATGCAACGATTGATATTTCGGATTCAAATGTGAAATCCATCAACCAATCTTTACAACAAAGCCTACACGATGTTTCCAACTGGTGCAACAATAACTGTATGATCCCTAATCCGTCTAAAACTAAATGCATGTTAATTACCACAAGACAGAAACACCAACTGAATCCGCCCCCATTACAACTTTGCCTTGGCTCTCATCATATCGAACAAGTTCATGTACACCGTGTGCTGGGGATCACAGTAGATGATCAGCTAAGCTGGCAAGCGCATATAAATAATACGTGCAAAGTGTTGTCCAAAAATCTGTTTCTACTATCCAAACTTAAATACTTTACCGATGAACCCACAAGAAAACTATTTTACAATGCACATATTCAGCCACACATAGACTACGCGTCCACCGTTTGGGACGGCTGTAGTGAGGCAAACTTTAAAAGAATAAATTCGCTCCACAGAAGAGCGATTAAACTGATTATAGACAAAAGCATGTGCTCACTTAGCACCGATGACAAATTTAAATCGTTGGGTATCCTGCCCCTGCGAAAACAACTCAGACTTAACAAAATGATACTGATGCAAAAAATAAAACTGTCAAAAACCCCCGCATATCTCGCAAGTCTATTCAAGCACTCTCAAGTGCCGTACCGAACACTGAGAAACGATTTCGTGGTGCCGAAGCCTCGTATAGATATTTTCAAAACCTCCCTCTCTTACTCAGGGGCACACGCATGGAATACACTTCCAAAAGACATCAAATCAGCACCCTCGCTTAGATTATTCAAGACCAAACTAATAAAACATCTGGTGGACAGCTCGTAATGGGCTTGACAATACATCTACTCTGTAGGATTTTGTAGTTCGGGCAAAAAAAAAAAAAAAAAAAATTCCCAATACTTATTCACATCACGCGTGGTTTTTTTTTTTTTTTTTTTTTCTTTAAACTGTAAAAACATCGCCTCAAGATTTGTTTGCATTGCTCACCTATCACATCCTTTGTTCCCCCCCCCCCCTTTTTTTTTTTTTTTTTTTTTTTTTCTTTTTCTTCTTAGTATTGCTTGATTTATGTATGTAGTAGCATGGTCGTGTGTGTGTTGTGTGTATCATTGTGTATGCTCTACCTAGTTAGAGCTTACTTTGCTTACTTTGTATATACATATATCAGTAGCCTAGCAAGGACAAGATGTAAGACAGGTCTGCGTACCTAATCTTTTATCCTTGTAAAATAAAGTTTCGTTCGTTCGTTCGTTCGTTCTCTCTCTCTCTCTCTGTGTGTGTGTGTGTGTGTGTGTGTGTGTGTGTGTGTGTGTGTGTGTGTTTATCTCCGTACTGATGTACGTTCCCAAAGATACACTTTCGGTTACAAATTAATGGAAATCTCGGAATATTCACTAAAGAATGACAAATGCGGAAGCTTCACTTCATACGAATCATCACTTGCAAAAACAGACGAGAGTATCTTCCCTTGAACTTACTCCTTGACGAGAGTATCTTCCCTTGAACTTACTCCTTGACGAGAGTATCTTCCCTTGAACTTACTCCTTTGTATTTCGCCATGAACCACGGCAAAGTTTTGAAATCGTGCATTTGACCCAAAATTCAAGTTTGTAAATGAAAAACGGTGACCTATGATTAGAATCACTGCTTGGAAGAGCCGACGCCATACCACTTGGTACTTTTAATACGTGTACTTTTAAACAAATCAGCATGCCCCTCCTCCCCCCCCCCCCCCTTGTCGTGGGTTCTCTCCGGGTACTCCGGCTTTCTCCCCCTCTGCTTTGGAAATGTTTATCCCACAAAAGTTGAAAATAAATGCAATTCTAAATGCCGAAACTTAAATAGCTGAGCTGACCGTTCGCACCACGTGATTGTAATGTGTTCATGTCCAGCGTGTGAGAAAATGCGCGTGATTCACGTGAACGTGCGGTTTGGGTTCAGTTCGCGGCGCTTTGAGCCGATTCAAGAAACTGGGTAAAGCGCCTATACAATACTCAATTATTATTATTATTATTGTTCGTACATGAATTATAACACGAATTATAGGTATTGTTGGCGCTTCCAGTGGAGAACAGCTGTCAAAGATTGCGTGCCCGAAAATGTCAACCACTTGTGGAAAAACGCAGTGTGGTGAACGCTGAAGCGGCTCTTCCTCTTGGTCATGAATGCAAACACAGATGGACCTCGCGTCCATGACAAGCTGGAGGGAGAACTGGCTGACCGTTTTAGCTGCCTCCTTTGCTTCTCCGCCCGTCTGACAAGTACCACCGCCACCACTACGTCTCCTGCATATTGATGACCGCTCACCCCCGCCAGGGGTCGCCACCCTGTCACAGCCTGTACACCCACCACATCCGGTCATGCGCACTCCGATAACGCGGCCGTGGAGATGACGTAGGTACTAGTCTCACGTTTGATTAGGTCTCGCGGTGGATGGCTGATGTGAGCTGTGGTTGGTCTCTCATTGCAAAGTGGATTAATTGCACGTTAACGTGGGTTCGTCGTCCTTTTGTTGGTCTTTACACGACTGCCTGTGTCGTGACCGCTTTTACAGCGTCCGACTACGACGGCCGGTGGTCTAGTGGTTCAGATTTTGTCACCAGTGCGAGAGGTCAGGTTCGAGTCCCACTCGGTGCGAAGAATTTTTTCTTCTTCTCGTATTTGGTACCGTTCTTTCGGGCCGATCGTCGGGAGTTCTTTCCGGGTACTCCGGCTTCACTGAAATAGTCTCAGGCTTACCATACCCTATGCATCGCCTACACTCCGGGCGACGCAGAAAACGTACAGCGACTTCGCTCGGGATTTCTAACGGTTGCAGTGTCGCGGTAGGATCGTATAGTTGTCACGTCTTTGATTCCAATCCAAGTTGCCACCCAAAAGACACACAGTCACCCCCCCCCCCTCCCCCCCTTAACAGCCCGCTTTGTGAATATAGGGATCTGAATCAGGCCTCCTGAGTCAGATGAATCGGACTTCTCTTACACTAATATGATGGTCTTAGCTAAGTCAAGCTAGTCTCCACGTCCACGTGTCGCTCCGCCATGCTCCAGACCTCTTGTGGCCTGCAGGGAAGCAGTCCGAGTTTCATGAAAAAGCAAAATTATAAGGTTTTCAACATTAAAAAAAAAATTAAAAAAAATCACGCTACGTGTAAGTGAATTAATGGTTATCTGAGACACAACGTTAACAACGCGCACGTTCATCATTGCGCGCGCAACAACATTCACTGCAGCACCGGTCCCCGTAGTGTAATGGTTAGCACTTCGGACCATGGACCGAGAGACCCGGGTTCGAGTCCCAGCCGAGGCAAGCGGGATTTTTCCTACCTAGGTCGGCTCCTACCCAGACCGGGTGTGCTATGGGCCCAATCGCGAGGCTGTTGCCACACAGCCGAGATTCACCCACTTCACGGGTGCGACTTTGGGAGTGCTTCCCTTGGTATGACACGTGTTATGATGTGGATGATTACACGGCCGGCACCGCAGGTGCCGTAGTTCCCGGGCCTGGTAAGCGCCTGCATATTTGTGACAGGAAGCGGGGAATGCGGACCTGTCCCGCAGTCCCAAACCACACGGACCTTCATAGCATCATCTTACCATCATCCTCATCTCCATCATCATGCATAATAAAAATTGCCCCAGCTTTCGAGCCCTTCGTGGATTCCATCCATGACCTGGGAGGAACACCACTGGAGCTGGCAAAAAAGAGTTGGGGCAGCAACCCCCCCCCCCCCCTCAAAAAAAAAAAAAATAAAAAAAATCAGTGCAGCATTTTCAATCTGCAGACAAGATAACGAGAAAACTCCGCGTGCTTGCACATGCCAAAGAGAGAGAGAGAGAGAGAGAGAGAGAGGGGGGGGGGAAGCAAACTGCAGTTCTGTTCCCTCGGACTCCGGAATAGGAAAAGCCTTGAAAGGCACGTTTTATCAACGACTTCCCTAATGACAGTGGAAGGGGGACAGAGGGTGTCAGTGAAATTTACTTGCCATTGAAGGGGGAACCCGTCGCTGCATGGAAATAGTCTATCAAATGTGCTTCTGGCGGCTAAACTGTCTTATCACGCGCGTGCACGTGCGGGCTTGCTCGTCTCTCACACGCAAGAGTGTCATTTTATGGTGTGGGCAGACCCATTCTCATCAGGATGATGGCAGTCTCGGCGCGCCACTGTCTTCTTGAATGGCCGACCGGCATGTAAGGGGGAAGGGAAGACGCGAGACTACGGCAGCAGACCGGCGCGCACCCAGCCATATCTATCTCTTGTACATTTGCATGCTGGTGCAATATACCACCGTGCTTTGTTTGACACCTCCTCTCGACCTCGTGACCACCCCCCCCCCACACACACACATACACACACACACCCTACCCCCCCCCCCCTCAGTTTTTGTCCCAGCTGGAAGTACACTGTATTCTAAAAGAGTGACCGGGGTCACATAGTGCGTGATGACTGGCGAGTTTAAAGACTTACCATTCAAAGGTGGTTGTTGTTGTTTTTTCTGTCACTGACTTGCTCACAACAAGGCAATGGATAGTTATACAGGAAAATAGAAGGGTAACTTTTTTAGACGTGACAAAAAGGAGCATTTTGTCGTTATTTTGTGAAGAAAGACGTTAATTTCCCAACTAATCAACCAACCAACCAGACAGTCCCATCCGCCGCAGACAGCTTGTTCACCTCGCAGACACGATGAGTGTGTTAGGTAGCTGCGGCGGTGTCTGCCATGGACCCTCGTGCGTGGAGTAAGTTTGCTGGTCTCAAGGAGTTGCAAACTAACAATATTGATCCGAGGTCGTAGTTCAACATCCCACTGCAGGCCTGGGAGTAGGAGCTACAGCAACTGCTAATTATCTGTAATTAGCAATTATCGATAACTGTCGATAGCAAATGCGACCAGTGCTGGGCCCGTATGTAAAAGTCGAGGTTAATTTAACCCACGGCTACGGGCCTAACCCAGACTAGGACAAAAGAAACCCAAAAGCAAAATTGAATTAAAAAGGAAGCAAAGAAAGAAAGAAAAAATCCGTCTATAACGGCTCAGGCACCTTCCTGGAATAGGCCCGCTTCCTGATTAAAAAAAAAAAAAAATTTAACCCTAGAGCTAGTTTAGTTTGAGGTTAGACTCTAACCCGGGGGGCTAAAAGCCCTAACCTCGGCTATTTCATATGGGCCCAGGTGTTGCCTGCTTTCTCCGCCTAGTCACAGCGTCCGTAACACGTCTATATATACTGATAGATATGGAGGGTTTCCTGCCAGAAGGTCCTCTCAATACAGGCAGAAAGACAAGAGATAGTGCGTTCTGTGAGGGAACCCTCGAATTATGCTCCTCTACCAAACATCGTGCGTTGGAGAAAAGAGTTCTCCGAACACGTGAGACATGCGCTGCCACAACTGTTAGCTGTGTCAAGTCAAAATATCTGAGGCGTGTTTCTAAGTCAGGGTCGGCTGGTTGTATTTGTAGACATGTGTAGAGTGACAGCTCGCCGGGATAAGTAAGCCACCTGACAGAAACGCCTACTGAATTAATTTCTCAATGTCATGCAGAGACTGCAAAATTTGTAGTACGGCCGCTATGTCCAGAGTGTTAGGTTCACTCGCTAAAAGTTTAGAGCTGCGTCAGTGTGCCAGTGTGTGTGAGTGTGTGTGTGTGTGTGTGTGTGTGTGTGTGTGTTTGTTTCAGCACGTCGTGCGTACCTTCAGCTGATAGAATCCACATCAGAGTAAATCTCATGGTGGGAATTTTCATGTAGGGTGTTGGGTGTGTTTTTTGCTTGTTTGCTAATTTGTTTGGGGTGTTTGTTTGTTTGTCTTTCAAGTAGCTATCATACTCATGTCTCCATGTTCTTTCTGTCTGTGCAGCTGTACTGTTATGCTGTTATAATAATAATAATAATGAGTATTATATGGGCGCTTTACCCATTTAATGAATCGACTCAAAGCGCCGCGAGCTGAACCCAACACGCACGCTCACGTGAATCGCACGCATTCTCTCACACACCGGACATAAACACATTACAATCACGTGGTGCGAAGGGTCAGCTCAGCTATTTAAATTTCGGAATTTAGAATTGCATTTATTTTTCAAGTTTGGTGGGCTGAACATTTCCAAAGCAGAGGGGGAGGAAGCCGGAGTACCTGGAGAGAACCCCCGACGATCGGCCCGAATGAAGGACCGCAGAGGCACCAAACTTGGCATGCTGATAGACAGCCGTATGACCTTTCAAAACATACCATAATGGTTGACCTTGACCCAAGGTCAAGGTCACTAAAGCTGTCTGTTTGGTAATTTTACACTGGCATTTTCTCAGAGTCTAGAAAAGCCAGAGACAGCAAACTTTGCATGATGATACACATTGACATCAGCCTTACTGACATACCTGTATGCAGTGACTTTGAGTCAAGGTCAAGGCCACGCAAGCAGTTTTGCGGAAAACCTTCCAAAACCTTAACATTGGTCTTTTCTCAGAAACAATGAAAAGCAGAGGCAGCAAACTTGGCATGCTGATAGACAGCCGTAAGACCTTTCAAGAAATACCCTTTCGAAAGACCTTGACTAAAGGTCAAGGTCATCAAAGCTGTCTCATTGGAAATCTAAAATTGCCATTTTCTCAGAATGTAGGGGCAGCAGAGGCATCAAACTTTGCATGATGATAGACATTGACAAAACCTGTACCGGCATACTTGTATTCAATTTCCTTGAGTCAAGGTCAAGGCCATTCAACATGTTTTGCGGAGACTTTACGTTAGCATTTTCTTGGAAACAACAAACTGCAGAGGCACCAAACAAGGCACAATGATAGAAAGCAACGAGACCTTTGCAGACATACCCATTTGAATGACCTTGACCTTGAGTCAAGGTCATTAATACTGTCTGTTGTGAAATTTTACATTACCATTTGTACAGAAGCTACAAAAACTAGGGCTATCAAACTTGGCATAATGATAGTCACTGATAAGCTCTTCACTTACAGATGTCATTTGAATGACCTTGACCCAAGGACAAGGTCATAGAAGCTGTCCTGGAAAAAAAAGTTATATTGCAATTTGCCGTTTTCTTAGGAACTATGAACACAAGAGACACCTTACTCCACGCAAGCTAGTGATAAGAGCTTTACAAACATACTCTTTTGAAATGACCTTGACCCATCTCACAAGTGAGCCAAGGAGGCTTTGTTGTTGTTCTTCTTCTTCTTCTTCTTTTTTTTTCTGTGCAGCTGTGGACCTTGCTTTTCGGACGCTCAGTCTTCTCATCGAGAGCCCAACTATCATCCACCTGAGCTATCGCGAAAGCCACCAGATTTCCGTTAAAAAAAATCACTAGCGTAAGATCCACATGATCAATCTTTGGATGCGCTCAAACACTGAAACGCCAAAGCCATGACTGTACATTCCAACCAGCTACATCAAGGGACATATACACAAACTCAGCTGCTTCCTGAACGGTCCAGAATAAGGCTGTTTGTTTTGTCTTGTTTTCACAGGGGCAATCAGTGCGCATAAAAATATCACGACACCCTTACTCTGTGAGCGTACATCCAGCGTGTCCTTCCCTCCATCAGGTGTAACAGATCTCTTGTAATGGGTTAATGGTCTGACATACGATCCAGCATGCCCACAACACGACCGACCTGAGGAGGAGAAACAAGCAGCACACGACACTGGAAAACGGGGAGAACAAGTAGTGCCAATAAACAGGAACAAAGGCAGAATCAAAGCGACATGCTCGGAGAGGAAAAACAAATAGTGGACGAGGGAAAATCAACACGCTTCTGCAGAGCGCATCTGGTCAATGTTGAGACAAGCAGAGACACAAGGAACAAGGGAACCGAATCTCAAAACGGTTCCAGCTTTTTCTGGCAAGCGCAGGAATGTGCGACCGAAAGGCTAGGACAGCAGTAGGCCAGCTGCATAAAAACTGAAAGTGGTTTGTGGTACTGGTAGTTCAACTTCAAGCCAAGGAGACCTTGGACCGGGAGACCCGGGTTCGAGTCTCAGCCGAGGCAAGCGGGATTTTTCCTACTTAGGTCGGCTCCTACCGAGAGCAGGTGTGCTATGGGCCCAGTGGGGAGGCTGTTGCCACACAGCCGAGATTCACCCGCTTCATGATGTGGATGATTACATGGCCGGCACCGCAGGTGCCGTAGTTCCCGGGCCTGCTTAACGCCGGGATATTTATGACAAGAAGCGTGGAATGCAGCCCTGTCCCGCTGTCCCAAACCACACGGACCTCCATAACATCATCTTACCATCATCCTCATCTCCATTATCATGCATAATGAAAATTGCCCCAGCTTCCGAGCCCTCAATGGATTCCACCCATTACCAGGGAGGAACACCACTGGAACTGGCAAAGAGTTGGGGCAGCAAAAGAGAGAGAGAGAGAGAGAGAGAGAGAGAGAGAGAGAGAGAGAGAATGTATCCCCCCCCCAAAAAAAAAAAAAAAAAAATAACGTAGAAATAGTAATGAAGACGATGCAGGTTACCAAGAAAGAAATGGACAGAGGGAGGGAAGGGGTTAAGTTGACTGATTCAGCTGGGTGGGAGCCGGGGGGAAGGGGAAGAATCGGGGAGGGGAGGGAGAGGGGGAGGGGGCGGGTTGGAAACAAAGAGTCTGGGAAGACCAGGCAAAAGAGGCTTCTGACACGGGTTAAAAGTCTGTCACTCCTTCATCCTTGACGTCTGACCTACTGCGCCACCGGCCCCCCACAAAAAAAAAAAAAAAAAAAAAAAAAACCCTGAGACAGCCTGTGGTGGATCTTTTGTTTGGTGTTTCTTCTTCCCTCCAGCACGTGCTCCAGCTTGTACCTCATCGCTTACCATCTTTCCGCAAGTGGTTGACATTTTCGGCACGCCATCTTCGACAGCTGTTCTCCTTCGGAATCGCCAACAACACCTATAATTCGTGTGTGATAATGTACGAACAATGGGGGGCGTGCTGATATGTTTAAAACTACACTTGTTAACAGTACTAAGTGGCGTGGCGTCGGCCCTTCTGAGCAGAAAATCAGAAGCTGTCAACGGTTATAAGAGTGGGGGAGTGTGGTAAGCATTGGCATTGACAGGGGCATTATTGAACTCCGCTGAGTTTGCTGAGGTGGGTATGTTGGAATTTGCAGGCATCCTCGCTGGCTGGGCAAGCATTGTGGATGGCCTGCGCCCAGCGGGATCAGAGTTTGTGAAAAAGCATGAGAGGCAGATTGCAGGAACACTCGCTACAATCTTGTGTGTGTGTGTGTGTGTGTGTGTGTGTGTGTGTGTGTGTGTGTGTGTGTGTGTGTGTGTGTGTGTGTGTGTGTATGTGTGTACACTTTGATTTGTGTGTGTGTGTGTGTGTGTGTGTGTGTGTGTGTGTGTGTGTGTGTGTGTGTGTGTGATTAGGAGTTTAACTTCCTTTTCCACCTTTGATTTGGATGTGTGATAAGATGCACATGATGATATACAGCGAAGGGAGGATTCAAGTTATCTTTATCTTATCTTTAAGTCTCGGTGAACATCATGATAATTATCATCGGCCATTTTCTCTAAAGTTGGTTGGTTGGTTGGATAGATGGAATTACGCCCTTAAGAGGCAGGTTAAGGGGACGAGGGACAGCTACCCTAACCGAATAGTTCATCTGAACACAGCAATCACACTATTCAATGAAGACAGCCTGCCGAGTCGGCCACGTGAGTTTTACCCCTGGTAGTGATTGTCAAATTACAGTTTTCGCTGTTTTCTCTCCTCGGTCTTTACAACTTCCATCCACCCGCTTATACACTCCTCCACACTCCTCCACTCCCGCGGGTAGCCGGGTGGCCGAACAGTAGAGCGTTGGACTTCTAATGCTCGGGTCGTGAGTTCGTATTCTGACTGGGGCCAGATATTTGTGCTGGCTTTTTCATCGCTGCCTCGTCTTTGATAACACCCGTATGTGGTGGAAAAAGACGTCAAAACCCCCAGACACGCACCCACCCCCCATCCTCCACCCCCGCCCCCCACCCCTAGCTCTACTTTTCAAAGGATGAATCGTAATAATTCTCATTCTGAGTCACAATTTCCGCTTCATTTCGTCAGTCACAATTACACTCCAAGCAAAACTCCAAAATGCTTCTTTCCCCGCGTGTCCGTTTTGTTTACACACGCTCCGATCAAACGATTTGAAGCGTGTCTCCTGCTGGATGAGCACCCGCTCGCTGTGAACATGGACACCCTTCGATCAATGATTCTCTCGCCACGGCTGACCGACCGACAAACAATGCATACATTAACCGGCCAGTCACCGTGTCTTGGTGGATGTTGACTGACGTCAGTTTCATACAGTGTGGTTTTGGGGAAGAATGGAGGCAGTTTCGCTGGTTTTGGGGGCTCACTAGTGTAGCAAAGTGAGTGTTATTCCTCCGTCGTATCTGTGTGTGTGTGTGTGTGTGTG
The DNA here is from genome assembly GCA_018292915.2 of Batillaria attramentaria. Taxonomy (NCBI): domain Eukaryota; kingdom Metazoa; phylum Mollusca; class Gastropoda; family Batillariidae; genus Batillaria; species Batillaria attramentaria. Next base: position 495,791 of record JACVVK020000259.1, read on the forward strand.
TGTGAGAGAGAGAGAGAGAGACACTGTGTGTGTGTGTGAGACACTCTGTGTGTGTGTGTGTGTGTGTGTGTGTGTGAGAGAGAGAGAGAGAGAGAGAGAGAGAGAGAGAGAGAGAGACACTGTGTGTGTGTGTGAGACACTCTGTGTGTGTGTGTGTGTGTGTGTGTGGTGTGTGTTGTACAGAAAAAAATTAATATTGTCATTTTCATAAAAACTACAAAAGAAGAAGCACCAACTTGGCATGTTGATAAACAGCGACAAGAGCTTTCAAAAAATACCTTTTACTCGTGGTCAAGGTCACTAGAGCTGTCTGTTTGGAACGTTGATATTGGCGTTTTCACAGCATCTACAAAAGCCAGAGGCATCAAACTTGAGTCAAGGTCAAGGCCATACAAGATGTTTATGGAAATTATTTTTAAAAAAAGTAACTTTGGCATCAGAGACACCTAACTTGGCACAGTGATAAGACCTTTACAAACACACTCTTTTCAATGACCTCGACCCATTTCACACGTGTCTCTCTAATTTTTGTTGTTGTTGCTGTTGTTTTTTTTCAATGAGACTGAGAAAGACGATGGAGGATGTAAACACACGCAAAACGTCTTATCATATTTCTATCGATTTCTTTTTTTAATTGATTGATTGATTAGTTTCATTTGATTTACTTGTTTATAATTTTTGTTCCCGATTGTCAAACGTTACAGCAATGCATCATTTTAATATAAAAAAATGCATCACTGCAAATTCTGTTTCATGTAGAACACAGCACATCCATTTTATTCGTCTGAAATATTAGAAAAATATTAATTACAAAACAATATGCGAATGCTTTCTATCATAGAAACCCACACATAATACATTTCTAGATACCCGTGATCATAAGAAAATGAAAAATCTGCCGCTCTGCAGACTGGTCATTTCCCAGCATATGATAAACGTTGGTCCTGTACTCAGGTACTGATATCGCGGGCCAATCTCCGATAAGCTAAGTGCAGCGCTCTGCTTGATGGATGTTACGGACGAGCTGAACTGTCTTTGACCTTTCACCCAGGATTAGCGATATCCGAAGGGAAATCGGAAATGTAGTCAGCGTTGATGTGCACTGCTGACCGGCTGGGATCAATTTTTCAGTTTCCTTGTCATGCGTGAACGAACAGATCTACTGTGTTATTAGTGAGACAGTAGGATTTCGTACGGAGGACTTCGTTGAGCAGCGTAACCCGTTTACATGTAAATTAGGCCCACACGGCAGAGGCCGCGAGCTGCTGCACGCTGCGATTAGCTAATGGTACCCGTACGTGCCTAATTTACATGCAAGTGGGTTACGCTGCTCAGCGAAGTTCTCCGTACGAAGCCCTACTAAGTCTCACTAATATTTTTGGGACAAGCGTGACGTAAGCGCGTGTTTCTTTTTGTGGATTTTTTTTTAAATCAAAGGAGGTGGAGCAGGCATTGTAATTTCCCTTTTATGGGATTGAATAAAATATCTTATGTCTTATGTCTTATGTCTTATGTCTTATGTCTTATGTCTTATCAAGTACGACTAGATCAAACTGCCTTTTTAGGTGACTTCATACCCACAGAAAGAGCGGACACTTAAAGCCACGGATTAAGATGATTAAAGTGGTAATTTAATCTTTTATAGGGATAATTAATATTTTAAACTTTACGTGATGCTCTTCTACAAGTGACTGTGCAAGCGTTGCTTTGAAACAAAAACAAAAAGGTCATCTGCACGATCTCTCTCTCTCTCACACACACACACACACACACACGCGCGCGCGCACGCACGCACGCACGCACGCACACACACACACACACACACACACAAATGTATTCTTGCTTACTTGTGAGTTTTTGTTGTTGTTGTTTTTTCAAATAGTTTGCGCATGAATCTACAAGTGATAAATATTACCGTTGCTTCAGTCCTTCCGTGATGAACAAAGTTGATTCCCATTTGTCCTACACGATCAGACCAGTTACCGTACAAAGTCCACTCCATCAGAAAGGAAATGACGTTCCCGCTCTTCCTCTGTCACTCGATATTTCGCTCAGTATCAGCAATTTTCTCTCGGATATTGCCATTTCTATCACCCTCTCTAGAGTACTAATTTCCATCGGAGTCAGATCACTTCGCTACGAACCATTGCGCTAATGTACCACGACGGTAACTAAAGACCCTTCGATTTTTTTTTTCATCTGGCTTGCAATTATTCGGTTCGTGTTTCAGTTAGGCAGATTAAAAGTCTTCATGATCGTTGTTGTTGTTGCTGCTGCTGTAGTCGTTGTTGATTTTTTTTTTTTTTTGTGGGGGGGGGGGGTATTCGTTTGTTTGTGTTTTGTTTGCTTGTTTGTTTGTATTTGTGCGCCTCTCTCTCTCTCTCTGCTGTATACCTTTGTACCTCGACCACTGTTTCGTTAACTGTTCACTTTACCACCTCTTAATTCAATTCAATTCAATAATCTTTATTGTCCCAAAAGGGCAATTTGTTTTGCGGCTGTAAAATATATTACCTATAATGAAAATAAAAATAAAAGTAAAACAAGATAGGGTATTAAGTTGGATTAAATTAAATTAAAAGGTAAGTAAAAACAACAGCTTTTCTCATTATATATATCACAATTCCTCACTCTCTCTTCCCCCCCCCTCCCATCGCCCCCGTTCCTCTCTCCAAAAGGCACAGCTGCCACACCCCTCACGCACACACCAAGCGCACAATCTTACCCTGGTGATGATTGTCATTCATCGTGCCAATATCAAAAAAAATAAATAAAAAAAATCGACTTCGACTTGGACTCTCTCCCTCTCTCTCTCTCTGTACCGCGTACGCGTGTGTGCGCCACGGACCATAGCAGCTATACTCCGTTTTGGTCGTATACTTTAACTTCTGCCGAGCAAAGTCGGAATCGAGTGTGGGATGGAACAGGCACGCGACTGGCTCCTAGCTTGGGCCTGACGGGCGGGCGGGACAAACTGTCGGATAGGCCTGCCATATCGTATATTTATACTGACACGCCACTGACCCCTACGGTCGAGCCGCTGGGCACTAACAGGAGGCTGTTTTCTTTGACCCAGATATTACGGCAACTCGACACTCCTCCGCCACGAGAGAAGATGTTACCTGGCTGGTTCGCTAATCTAGATCTAAAGAGTGCGGGAAGGAGTGCGGGTAGGACAACTGAGGCCAGGCAGATATTGTTACGGGCGCCTGTGTTGTTGTCCTTGACCCAGATAGTCCGGCAACTCGACACTCATCCCCAACGAGGAATCTTTACCTGGCGGCTGGTTCGTTAATCTAAAGTCTAAAGAGCAACGGAACTCAATCCTCCACATGTCCAGTATTTTTCTTAGGTATGTGCGCCTGGTTTCTATTTTCCTCCATGGCCTATGACTGTGGCATTACTATACCCATATGTCAAGTTATTTTATGTATGCTTGTAATACATGCACAGTGTTGTCGTCCTTGTCATTGTGTAGTTTATATACATGTATATCAAAAAGAGAATTTAAAAAGAAGATGAAGAAGAAGATGAAGAAGAAGAAAGAGCAACGGAAGAGACGAGGCCGGGCAGATCTGTTACCAGCGCCTGTGCCGTTTTCCTTGACCCGGATACCCCGGCAACTCGACATTCCTCCGCCTAGAGAAAAATATGTTACCTGACTGGTTCGTTAATCTAAGATCTAAAGAGTACGCAGGAAAGGGACGAGGGTAATGTTACGGGCGTCTGTGCCGACCGGCGCTAAATGTTTAGAGATCAACAGATGCACACAGTTCTAGGACGCGAAGCGTGCTTTGGAAACAGCGCCACGCCATTACACGCTTCGTGAGCACCAACCGTTATCTTCCGCTCGTATTTATTTTTTAATAAAGCGGGAAGGGAAGCCACGGGTACCTGACAACGCCGAGGGATGACGACGGACTTGATGCGGGTACTGATGCTGACTCCGCTGTGGGCGTTACTGAGCACAAGGGATGCAAGCGCTGCGGCTGGAGGATGCATCGATGTTCAGCTTGAAGGTGTGTGAGGGTACTGAGGCGAACAGGCAGACATGCACGCGTGACAATGGTGCTGCCGGGAACTGACAGAGTCTCTCTCTCTCTCTCTCTGTCTGTGTGTGTGTGTGTGTGTGTGTGTTTGTGTGTGTTTGTGTGTGTGTGTGTGTGTGTGTGTGTGTGTGTGTGTGTGTGTGTGTGTGGTGTGTGTGTGTGTTACATACGTTTTTGAATGTCAGTGACGACTTTGAAGTTCTTACTTGGCGTACAACCAATATCATCGGCACATGTCACGTATGTTTTGATTTGCCAGTGTTTATCATGTGTACTCTTCCTTCATTTCCTTTAAATACTAGTTAATACTTTTGTTTGTCTTTTTTTCTTTTCCCTGTTTCCCCCTTCTTGATGTTTTTTTTTTTTTCAACACCCTTTAATGTGGAATAGCAGGACAGCATGTAAGACAGGCAACATTGCCTAAATGGTCTATCCTGAATTTAAAAAAAAAGTTTCATCATCATCATCATCATCATCATCATCATCATCTCTCTCTCTCTCTCTCTCTCTCCTCTCTCTCTCTCTCTCTCTCTCTCTCAAATATCTATTAGCCAACAAATAACAAACAATCATAAAAATAGGTACCACACGTTCACATAAATATGGACATACTAGTTCATACATGCGATAATAGTGTGTGTGTGTGTGTGGTGTGTGTGGTGTGTGTGTGTGTGTGTGTGTGTGTTGTGTGGTGTGTTTGGAGTTTCTTGTTCCAGGTTTACGTATGTTCGATCATTTGGCTTTTTTTGTTTAGTTGTTTGTTCTAAAAACGGCAAGTTTGAAAATTGGTTGCAAGACCAAAACTTCCACCGTTTTCAAATAAAGTTATTTCAAAGTTTCAAAGTTTCTCTCTCTCTCTCTCTCTCTTGATTTTGCTATTTTGTGTTTTTTTTTTTTTTTTTTTTGCAACAGCATGATTGAAAACTGGTCTTCGGTTCAACGTCTTTTCGTCGTTGTAAAACAGAGCAAACCAGATACGAGGCCATGTGCTGACATTAGATTTCAAACCAAGCTAGATAATATGCGATTATACAGAACGATTGTTAAGATTCATTCATTCTCTCTCTCTCTCTCTCTCTCTCTCTCTCTCTCTCACACACACACACACACACACACACACACACACACACACACACACACACACACACACCGTCACTCCGAGTCAGCGCCTAGCATTAAAATCTGCACCACTGTGGAAAGTTTTGCAGTCTGAAGCCGGGATTTGATGGTTGAGGGGGGGGGGGAGAAGGTTTCGGGGGGGGGGGGGGGGGGGGGGGGGGGGGGGGGAAGAAGACAGGAGGAGAGGCCGGGGGATGCGGTGGGTCGTCAGTGACGCATCCACTTCAAACCCTACACCTGCAACAAAGCGCAAACTAAGGACCTTTCCTCTATGCATGTTCGCCTTCTTTCCCTGCACAGTTAGCTGGTTTTTCAACCCCGCAGAAGCCGCCACGGCACCGCCCTGCACGAGTAATGGTGGTCTCTTGAAACTACCACCTCGACGAACAAATTAACGTGCTTGCGCATGGCAATTTATCGCCAATGACATATCAGAGAGACACAGGGAGGCGACATGACGTCTGCGTAATCGTAGTCCTCCTTTGTTTAGAGAGGTTGGTCATCTTGTTCTTTAGAATTCAGCAGGGCCCCGGAACTGGAATGATCTTTTCCCAATGCTAGGTTCAGTTAGCGTAACATCCAGTGACAGAAACATGTTGTCAGACGGCCGAATAGCATGGGAACGTGTTGTGTGTGGTGTGTGTGTGTGTGTGTGTGTGTGTGTGTGTGTGTGTGAGACACTGTGTGTGTGAAAGAGAGACACTGTGTGTGTGTGGTGTGTGTGTGTGTGTGTGTGTTTTGTGTGTGTGTGTGTGTGTGTGTGTGTGTGTGTGTGTGTGTGTGTGTGAGAGAGAGAGAGGGGGGGGGAGGGTCGGGGTGATAATCTGCATCTTGAAGTGGGAGTTGTTTCGTCGAAGTTCAGCTACTTGCTTTGAACCACAGGTAGCTACTAGAAAGTTTGTTCCTGTTTAAAGATGAGCACGGAGGACAGAAGTGTCACGTGAATAGACCATGGGATTTACGGACAGGCATGACCAACCCCACTGAATCGACTGCCATCAGTGAATTATCCCGTCAACACACCATCATCCTTCCAGGTTGAATGTAACCAGTAGCGTACGTAGGAGATCTATAGTCTTTAATGTAAGTGACACCGTTGAAATCACCATGGGGGAGTCGGTGGGCTCAACGGTTTGAGCGTTAAGGACTCGAGATCGAAAGGTCCCGGGTTCGAATCCCGACAGGGTCAAAATTTGTACAGGCCGTTTTCCCGTTGCCCCGCTTCCACTGACTGTGAACTGGACCTGTTTGTGTTACTTGTCCATTACAGTCAAGGATACATAAAATGTGGCCGACCTGGCGGTCTGACTGGATTGAAAAAGTGTTCAGCTGGACTGTGCAGTTGGGGTAGCTATCCCCATCCCCCATAACCTGCCCCCTAGGGCCGTCTGCAATCACCTCGTTGTGGCGTGGACGATAAACCCCAGCTAACCATGCAAGCAACTTGAAATCAACCATGACACTGGCATCAGTTGTCCATCGTGACTCTGTGAACAATTTGAAGGGGGTTATAATGCTATCATTCTAATGTTCACAGACTGTCCTGGGCTGTTTTCTCTGATCTGTCATCACACCACTTACACTCCTAGACAGTGACAGCGTCTGTAGTGCTGGCACTGAGCCAACAGAAGCGTACCCGACGACGCAGCGACTACTCTGAGCGTTCGAGTAGTGTAACAACAGTCGTAAAATTTGAATGTTCGGCCGTTCGCGCCGCATAGTGTAAGTAACATTGTATCGCATTAAGAGCATGTACTAATCATCAAGATAGAGTATTTCGAGCGAACAGGTGCACTCACTAGCGAAACATAAGTTGGTCTAGCAAAGATGGGAATAGCCCATTTAATTAAAAAAGCCACACAAACAAACACCGAAACGCGTCGTTTCTTAATTGGATGAAATCAGATTGGTTTAGGGAACACTATCAGACTACTCGACTCCTAAGCCAAACACCAGATCTTAATCCCTTTGCACACGTGACACGCTTGTAAGGCATCCGCTTGTGTATTGCGCATTTTAGCTGCCAGCTGTTCCACGGACTCGGTGCTGGACAATACACAAAGAGCGAAAGCGTCCGGGCAGCGGCGATTGGCTGGCGCGGCGAGAAAAAAAAGATAGGACAATGTTCTTCTATTCACTGGCGAGCCGACGGTCGGCTCTTTCAACAGTCCCCTCCGGCGAGCCGATCTAATTTTTGGATGAGAGTACATTTTCCCTATGATGGGCCTGCAAAATCGCTGCGTCGGACTAGCCTCTTAGCACAGTCAAGCCTCCAAGAATCTCAAACACTGCCCTGCCTGTGTTTTGTTTACACTCAGCTTGATACAACATTTCCACGGCTCAGCCGTATCCCCCCTCCACTTATTAGCGCCATTTATTTTTGCGTCAGAGAGATAGGTGATGGTACAGCGGCACGTGCAACAGCCGTGCTGTAGTTTGACGTGTGCCTCCTGGTGTAAACAAGCGCCTAACGAATTAAAGGTAGAGGGCGTTGACAGCGGTGATCCTGCACGTGGTCTACGTTCATGCGCCTATAGCTTAGTTCTATCTTGTACTACAGTGTGTGGTGGCCGAATGGTAGAGCGCTGGACTGCTAATGCCCGGGTCGTGAGTTCGTATCCCGGCTGGGGCCAAATATTTGTGCTGGCTTTTTTTCATCGTTGCCCCGTCTTTGACATCACCCGTAGGTGGTTAGTTCAGTGAGTATTGAAACTAGATTAACAGAAGTATACAGTGCCTTTTATCACTGACCAAGTGAATTCTTTCCGAGTGGAAGACAAGCGGGGTTGATACCATTATTAATAATACATAGTTTTTATAGAGCACTGCTCTCCAAATGCAAAGGACTCGCTGCGCTTAAGGCACACACACACACACACACACACACACACACACACCACACACAATTTTCACACACAATTTTCACACACTCTAAACATCCAATTTGGCGGGTGGTGCAGCGACATCAGGCGACCTAAACCTATTACTGACACATCAGTCAGGACTCAGCAGGAGTTAGCCAACAAAAAGGCTTGACGGCACAGGCAAGTCTTCGGATGGGATTTACACATGGGCAGTGAAGGCTGAACGCGGAGGTTCGAGCTGGCAAAAGCGTTCCAGTACAGTGCGGGGCCAAGAAGCTGTTATTGGTTGTTATTCTTGTTGTTGCTGTCAAAAGTATGCAAACACTTTTCTGAAACATTTATGACCTCGGAGGCGAGTTTGAACAAATAATCCAACAACATGTTATAGTTTCAAGTAACCAAAAAAGGACCCCCCCGCTAATACTACCGATAAAACCATACAAGTTTCATCTGAGAGGGCGGGGAGGAAAACCACCACATATCTGACAAATGCACAGATCTCATATGGGCACTTAAAAATAAGGCAAATATGATCTACTCTCTCTGCTAACTGTAGCGTGTTTTCAAGTGTTTTGTCCTATTGCGCCATTTTGTGATTAACAAGGACAAGAGTTTTCAAGATTTTCGCGCAAAAACAAAACAAAACAAAACAAAACCAGACAACTTAAGAAACACTGGAAGGAGTTTGTTTCAAGCAAAATCTGAAAATAGAAATACTTCCTCCCCCCCCCCCCCCAAAAAAAAAAACAAAAACAAAAAAAAAAAAACTTGAAACTTCCCGAATAATAATTTTAAAAATGCTGTCTTCTCCTTCAATTCAAAATCTTTTTTCAGGCAGAAGATATTCATCAAAGTAATCCAAACACTCTACCATGTATCTCGCCACTCGTCCATCACAAATAAAACTCCATTGTGCCTAATAAACAGCAGTGCCGTTATACCCACTGTCAACAGGTTATTTTAGATTGCCTTCTATTCTGAGTAAACAAGCAAAGTACTGTTTCGAGCACCGTAGAAAGAACATTGCTTACTTGAAAGCGAACGGTGCTGTCTTGGACTATATTGACTGCGTCTGTGAGAGAGTGTATTTGCTTCTAACAGTTCTCAGTGTGTTTTCGTGCATTAGTTATACAATACCGTTTGCAGGCGCGTAGGAAGATGCTGAGAGGAAGGGGGGCCCACTATGTCGTGTGAGCCATATGGCCGGGGTGAAGAAGGGTGTGGTGTGTGTGTGTGTGTGTGTGTGTGTGTGTGTGTGTGTGTGTGTGTGTGTGTGTGTGTGTGTGTTGACTGCCAAGAATTGTGTCCTGCGACAGAGGAGCAGGGGGGCCCCACCACTAGTGGGCCCCCTCGCCTCTTATCAAAAGCAAGGGGGGCCCAAAGATATTCGGGCCCCCCCTTCCAAAAATCCAACGGGGGCCTGGGCCCCCAGGGCACCCGTGGTTCCTACGCCCCTGGTTTGTGACTATGAGAGAGTAGTTTACTTTGAAGAGTTCTGTTTGCGTGCGTTAGCTATCCTTTACTGTTTGTTTGTATGTTTCTTTCTTCGTTCATCCTTAGAAATCTACCCTTCCTTTTATTGCTCGGGATATAAAGCTTTGGGGCTGAATCACTCACTCACTGAATGGTGTCTCTTTATGGGTTCGTTCGAGATAGATTACTAGACGCAGTACAGCAGTTAGGGCGTGTGCGTGCGTGCGTGCGTGTGTGTAGTTCTGTGTGTGTGTGTGTGTGTGTGTGTGTGTGTGTGTGTGTGTGTGTGTGTGTGTGTGTGTGTGTGTGTGTGTGTGTGTGTGTGTGTGTTCAAGGCTGTGTGCTTGAATCTGTGTTTGTGTTAGTGTTTGCGTAAGTGTTTGTGTTTGTATTTGGGTGTTTGTGTATGTGTTTATGTGTGTGTTTGTGTTTGTGTTTGAGACGGTGTATTTGATCTGTGTGTTTGAGACTGGGTTTGTGATTGTTTTTGTGTGTTTGTGTTCGCGATCGTGTTTGAGTTTTGTGTGTGTGTGTGTTTTGTGTTTGTTTTGTTTTGTTTTCTTGTCTGGCGGAACCGGGGTGGCCGGATGGTCGAGCGCTGGGCTTTCAATGCTCGGGTCATGAGTTCGAATCTAGAATGGAGCCAAATGTTTGCCGTGCTGACTTTTTCATCGTTGCCCCGTCTTTGATATCACACATAATAGTGGAAAAGGACACTAAACCCCTAGACACTCACTTCTTGTTGTTGTTGTTGTTGTTGTTGTTGTTGGTGGTGGTGGTGGTGGTGGTGGTGGTGGTGTGTGTGTGTGTGTGTGTGTGTGTGTGTGTGTGTGTGTGTGTGTGTGTGTGTGTGTGTGTGTGTGTTGGGAGGAAAGAGGGTTGTTTGTTTGTTGAGCGTTCCAGCATTTTTATTAAAAAAAAAACAAAAAAACTCGACCTGCTCTGCTTTCTGCAAGCGTTGTCGAGCTTTAACGAGATTTTGGAAAAACTCGGCGGGTGCACAGCGGCTCAGGCTGACGAAACGTTGCGTCGGCAGCAAAATAAGCAAAGTGCATGTGTATGAGAGCGGGCCTGGGTGCAGGCAGCGAGTCATGATGCAAGGCATTCCGTGCATTGAGAGAATCACGTGTACACCTGCACTATGTCGCATTGTTAACGGACAGAATTTGGTGAAGGGGAGAGGTGTGGAATAGCTGAGGGGTGTATCATGGTTAGGGTGGTGGGGGCGGGGGGGGGGGGAGGGGGGGGGGTGTGTGTTCAGTTGCTGGAGGATGTTAGGGGTTGGATGTCTATCATGTCGATGCACTCTCTCTCTCTCTCTCTCTCTCTCTCTTGTAGCTTTTGACGTGCGCCCGCAGTCAGTGTGTGTGTGTGTGTGTGTGTGTGTGTGTGTGTGTGCGCGTGCGTGCGTGTGTGTGTGTGTGTGTGTGTGTGTGTGTGTGTGTGTGTGTGTGTGTGTGTGTGTGTGTGTGTGTGTGTGTGCATGCCTGCATACCTGCGTGTGTGGTGAGTAAGTGAGTGAGTGAGTGAGTGAGTGAGACAGACAGACAGACAGACAGACAGACAGACAGACAGACAGACACATTTTAAATCAAATAAAAACTAAAGTTACGAACAACGAACAGGCAGACGTTCTTCTCTCACCTGCGATTGAATTGGCAAACTTAAATAGGGCATGGCGAAATTTTTCAAATTTATAACAACTTCAACCGTTTATCACGTCCACATATACATCAACTTATGCATCTCACTCTCAGTGCAAACCACAAGTCCGAACAAAGGCTACGTCAGAGTATATGACATCGTAGCCAGCCGGGCGCCGAGTCCTCACTCGTGTATGAAGCCCATGGCCGAATACTGATAAAAGAAGTGGCAGCATTATGATTAACTTTTCCAGCGTTCTTCCAGTGCAGAAGATTTACCACTCCCGTTCTAATTATACAGTGCCGGGCAGACAAATTTTCTCAGGGATTTGAACTAGCCCCCGGGGAGCCCTTCAACCCCCGTCCCCCCCCCCCCCCCCCCCCCCCCCACCATCCGTCCACCACCACTCCGCCATCTAGTTCATGCCCTCGTTTATTGCTGTGGGATATGCGCAGCGTGGTAATATGCCCTGAGTGAGCTGATACGAATCGTCATTACCACTGCCAGCGTGCACGATTACGACCACAGTGAAACCTGTGTATAGGACAGCTGTATCAGGACTAAAAATGAAGAACTGATGAGAAAAGTAGCTGACTGCAAGAGGGTGTTTAGAGTGTCGACTTTTTTTTCTTTTTTTTTTTTGTCTACATCGAGGTTGACTGGGTAACGTCAGTGCAAATTTTGGCCCTGTCTGAGTCCGACCTAACCCCCCCCCCACCCCCCCCCCACTTCCCTGCACCTCGGATCTCTGGTCCAAAACTAAGCCGACAAAGCCACCCAACTCTCTCTCTCTCTCTCTCTCTCTCTCTCAATTACTTTACGTCAAAATGAGGCAGGAAATGATCAAACACTCACTCATGACAACGCGATATTACGTTTGATTGATCGCATGCTTGTTTGTTTTATTCTTCTCTTTATTTGTGTGCTTGCTATCATTGTTTGGTTTGTGTTTGTATGTTTATGTGCTTGTATGTTTAATAATAATAATAATAATGAGTATTGTATAGGCGCTTTACCCAATTTCCTGAATCAGCTCAAAGCGCCGCGAACTGAACCCAACACGCACGCTCACGTGAATCACACGCATTCTCTCACACACTGGACACATAGTACAATCACGTGGTGCGAAGGGCCAGCTCAGCTATTTAAATTTCGGAATTTAGAATTGCATTTATTTTTCAAATTTGATGGGCTGAACATTTCCAAAGCAGAGGGGGTGGAAGCCGGAGTACCCGGAGAGAACCCCCGACGATCGGCCCGAATGAACGGTGCCACATACGAGAAGGAACAATTCTTTGCCCCCGAGTGGGACTCGAACCCCTCACCTCTCGCATTGGTGACAGGTCTCTTAACCACTAGACTACCGACCGCCCCGGTGTTTGTCTGTCTGTTTTTGCTGTTCTCTCTCTCTCTCTCTCTCGTTTGGTTGTTGTTCATTTTACGTGCGTGTGTGTTGCTCATTTCGTTTTTGCTTGTTCTTGTTGATTGGTTAGATAATTGCAGCTCTCTCTCTCTCTCTCTCTCTCTCTCCTCTCTCTCTCTCTCTCTCTCTCTCTGTGTGTGTGTGTGTGTGTGTGTGTGTGTGTGTGTGTGTGTGTGTGTGTGTGTGTGTGTGTGTGTGTGTTTGGGCGGACTTGGGGGGGGGGGGCATTCATCCCACTCAGTAAATAGAACAAATCGCGCTTGCCTCGGCTGGGATTGGAACCTGGGTCTCCCGGTCCATGGCCCCGTACTACACAGCGGGGGCCAGTAAGATCGATAGTAATTACATCAGCTTTTCCAACCTCTTCCTCCCCCTCACATCTGCCCAACACAAACACCTGACATCGCCTCCCCCATCCGGGAAACAAAACAAAACAAAACGAAATAAAAATATCCCCCCTCCCCCCAAAGAAAGAAAGAAAGAAAAACAACAACAACAACAAACCCAACCAATCAAACAAACCGTGCCAATACAACCACAACAGAAAATCCCCTCATACAATGGGTCAGGTCATGTCGGAACTATCTTCAATGTTTCTATGTGGTCTCTAATACAGAAGAGTACGGCACCCAAAATAATAAGACCAATGTATTTAATACACCGAGAGTGACACAAACTGATAAAGGTATAATTATGTAATGCATATACATTCATGCACGATCAGCAACCCGGCTTCGCGCCTCGGAATAGTGATATTAACAGTGTAATACAATGCGACACGACACAGTAATGAAGCACAAGCGGCACGCGTAAGATAACCCAGAAAGATACATTCTGCTGATACTGACTGTGTACTCGTATAGCTAATCTCACCTTACGCAAGGTGACCAGTCAGTTGACTGACGCCATTCATGTGGACGCTGATTCGGACGGTGTAAGAAGAAGTGAGAGGTGAAAAAAAGAGTGACGGACAAGGTCCCGTGAAAAACAAAATGGCTGCTCAGTACGCCGAAAACAAAACGAAAAAGGTCGCAGTTATTGGAAGGTGAGCCCGCGCTTTTCTGTTACTGCTGTTACTGACGCCGGTTGTGTCTATGATGATAATGATTGTGATAGACATGGCGATGTGTGCTGCTTATGGTACGACAGTATTCCATTAGAGGGATTCGGGTGGCTAAAACTGATGGTTGAACATCGGACTCAAGTATTAGGTATGTAGCAGAAAATTCTTGTGACCATCATGCATTAAACGCTTAAGAACAGAAAGACAAATGTTAGCAAATAAAAACATTTTTAATAACCATAACAGAGTTATTCAAGGTTCAGAATTGAGCTTGATTGACAGAGGAATTTCAGAATTTATTTCGCTTGCATGCTGGAAACTTGTGCCTACGTTCAGAGGGCAACCTCACATAATGTGCCCTGCAATCTTGTTCCTCCCGCATCATGTTTTCTTTCTGGACCCTCCCCTCTCCCCTTCCCGCCACCCATCCCTCCCGTATAGGTGGGTGTGTCTTTATAAAAGTAATCTTTCCAATCGACGTTGACAGGTTGTCCAGAAACATGGTTATCTCGTTTAGGATACCACTGTGTTTTGAAATGTAACCGTCCGTCAAGCAGAGCTAATGTATCCACATGTCCTAGGTTTATACTGTCCCGTAGACCAGTTTGCATCAGCTGTCCAACGTTACATTTTTTTTCCACGTAGTGCAGACACACTTAGCCCCGAAATTAGTCTTTGTCGCTTGCGCGGCGTTTAGCCTGAAGATCTCACTCTCCCCCTAATGTATTCATTTCTTTCCTACACGACCACAGTGGCCTGATAGGCAGAAGTTACCGCTATGCTTTTCGCGAGCGGTGGATACCGGGGTGGAGCTGTACGACCTTGATCCCGAGCAGGTGGCAAGGCCAAAGCGGACATCAAAGATCAGCTGGAGGTGCTGGAGAAGCAAGGCCTCTGCTGCGTGGAGCGCTGTCAAGGGAGGAACAGTTTAACCTCATCACGGGTGTCACCGATCTCACTGCTTGTGCGAAAGGGGCCTTCTTTTGTTCAGGTAAATCTCATTCAAAAACTCGCCCCCCCCCCTCCCCCTCATTTTACCGTATTCACAATGCTGCTTATTGTTGCTGTGCTGAAATGTATTGTTAGCGTTCATTCCGCGTATAGTCTGCAACTCGCTGTCACTCAAACTCCGCCCTCTGCCTACACTGTCCCAGTTGAAATCTGGGACCTTCCTTTTCCATTAAGACTGTGGCAGTTAGCTTTTGTTGATTCGTTCTTTTGTTTGGCCCGTTCAAAGTTGTTGATCCCCCTTGCACCTGTCCGCTCTGTTTATATGTACCAGTCAAAGTAGGTGTGTGTGCTGTGTGTGTGTGTGTGTGTGTGTGTCGTGTGTGTGTGTGTGTTTTGCGAGGCGAGTCCTGTTTTCGGGAGAGCGGCGCTTCATCAGACATTATTATTATTATTTATTAATTATTATCACCATTATCATCATTATCGTCAGGAGTGTGTCCCTGAACACCTGAACATCAAACGGGACGTGTGGAGCAAGGTGGATCCGGTGGTCACCAGTGACGTCATTTTGTCCAGTTCTTCCAGCGCCCTCTTGCCGTCTGACATCTCGGAGGGGCTTACTCACAAACAACGGTTCCTCGTCTCGCATCCGGTGTGTGTGTGTGTGTGTGTGTGTGTGTGTGTGTGTGTGTGTGTGTGTGTACTGGAGGAAAAAGCGATATTTTTATCATGGGTGTTCTTCCGTCTGAAGTTTTATTGGTCGATCAGCTCTTTGATATGGAACAGCAAGATAACAACAACAACAACAACAACAACAACAAGAAAGACCCCCAAAAACAACAACAACACCAACAACAACAACCCCCCCCAAAAAAAAACCAAAAAAAAAACAACAACAACAACAACAACAACAACAAAACAAGCAAACAAACCAAAAAAAACAAAAACAACAACAATCAAACAGACGACAATAACACATGGCCACCGACAACCATACATAGGAAGCCTCCAAATAAATAAGGATAAATTATCCTTTGATCTTTCAGGACGTACCACCGTCACACATCACTGTCTAGGAAGACTGAGTGAATAACTTCACCTATAACAAAACTACACTGTGCAGACTAACCCCCCATTCTACGCACCACTGGTCGAGCTGTGCCTGCGTCCGTGGACAGATCCTGACGTGGTGCCCACCACTCGCGAGCTCCTGAGCAGTATAGGCCTGGTTCCCGTGCTCGTCAAGAAGGAGGTGCCCGGCTTCGTGCTGAACAGGCTGCAGTACGTCCTGCTTGGAGAGGCCTGGAAGCTCATCCGGGTATGCACCTTAATAGACGACTCCACTCAGCGAGACCTGAGGCCAAAGCCAAGCCCCACTGATTACTCTGTCATGTTTTGGCAAAACATAGCACATCCACTGTTGTATTTTTCTCCTGCTATGTCGCTCTCTCGGTGCACTCGCAGAGAAAACCACGGGATACAACAGGATAGAACTCCAATATTAACAGAAGATGCGTGGAGAAGAACCCAGAACGCTGTGCAGGGCTGCTTATATACTAACAGGTCAAATCAGAACATTCCGCAACTTACTGACAAGTACGGAATCTTTCCAAGGTGACGTAATCTACTGACGTTACTGCACCATCATGTTCTGGGATGGTCTAGAAATTTCCATCGAAATGCAGTGACTTTTCGCGATCTCTACAACATCCACGACATCATTGTATGGGGAAAAGGGGTGATTTCAAACTGTAAGAGATTGTCGTCATGGTCTTTACCATCGAGTGACGTCAATTGATTCACTGCTTTCTTTCCATGTTTCACTCAATGATATCAAACCACAACCTCGTTGTAGTGTCTGGCAAAACGTTTTCCAGACCATGCCATACCAGTATGCCGCGCCGGGGAAGCGTCTGGCTGAAGTCTGGGGAGCTCGAACCTTTCCATTGACTGACAGGAGTTGAGTCGTACATTTGTCACGTTCGATCTTGGAAACGAGAGTGTGCACTGACACAATGGACTCTTTTTGAATGATTGCAAGCTTGTACAAAATCATCACGATTCAGTCGAAATGAATGACACCACGAGGTTGAAACAAAATGGACAGGCAGTTTTTTCCGGTGCTGCTCTCATTCAAACGTTTCGACGATTGCTTCCGAGATAAAGTTAATCTCCGTTACTTTACCGTTAGGACTTGCTACTGTTGTACTTACCATTTGTGCAGGATGAGGTCATGACAGCCACTGACCTTGACAAGGTCATGTCATGTGGGCTGGGAACTCGCTACGCTTTCATGGGACCATGGGAGACAGCCTACCTCAACGCTGACGGTTTGTGTGTTTTGTTTGTTTGTTTGTTTGGGAAGGAAGTTCTGTTCTTGTTTTTACTAGTTTACCCTCATGCCCGACAGTTTCTGCACTATCGGCCATCGAAGAAGAAGCACCACTACTTCTGATAAACTTTCTACATCATCGGACTCGGAGAAAAAAAAAAGAAAAAACTGTTTCGCCTTCCTATAATTCTATGCCGACAAATCGTTTTGAGCTGTTTTGGTAGACACCTGCACAGACATTTGTTGTAATAAATTGTATTTTCCCCCCAAAAAATAAATTAACGCACCTTACATTTTGATGATAAACCATTGTCTTTGAAACCAAGCGTCAGTCACACGTGTACACTGAGATGTTTGTCTTGTGCAGGCATGTACAGCTACCGTGGCCGCTAAACCCAGACTCAGCGTCACACGTGTACACTGAGATGTTTGTCTTGTGCAGGCATGTACAGCTACCGTGGCCGCTAAACCCAGACTCAGCGTCACACGTATACTGAGATGCTTGTCTTGTGCAGGCGGCATGTACAGCTACTGCGGCCGCTAACCCACGACTCAGCCTCGTCACACGTGTACACTGAGATGTTTGTCTTGTGCAGGCATGTACAGCTACCGTGACCGTTACGCCGACATGATTTTTGGGATCCAGCAGGACCAGCAGGGCCCACCAGAGAAGATGGAAGGTCCGGTGTTGGACTGGATTCAAAAGGAGATGGAGGCTGTGGCCGGGCCGGTTAGCGACCTGCAGAAACGGCGCCAATGGCGAGACCACAGGCTGGCGAAACTGGCTAAACTGAAGGCCGAGATGGACGATGCAGACAAGGAACAATAAATTAGATTACTTTTAGGGTAGTCCCATAGCTACAGTCTATCAGTTATTGACTGACCGGCAAGGGTACGTACTAGTAATCGGAGCCGTAGTAACTACAAATTCCTGTCTATTGCCGAAATCAACCGTTCTTCAAATCATGCATGAGCAGCGTAAGAGCTGCGACCATCTTGCTATCAGTATACATACAGAGGCGATAGTCTTGTCTTGCACTTTTCGCTACCCGCTGCTTCTCTGCCAACAGGTCCTACGGTCCCAAATCAATGGCTCCGCTGTTTGAGTAACCCCGCTGCCTCTCCGCAGACATCTCTTTTGATCTGTTCAATAATTCAAGCCAGCACTCTCACGGCCTTTGCAGTTTTACTCAAATTTCAAAAGTTCAGAACACGCTCGGTAGGACGAACGAACGAACTGTATTTTCCAACGGAAATACAATAATAATACAATAAACAAGACAATTTCAATTAACCTTTTTATTTCGTTAATAATTGTTA
This sequence comes from Batillaria attramentaria, assembly GCA_018292915.2. NCBI lineage: Eukaryota > Metazoa > Mollusca > Gastropoda > Batillariidae > Batillaria > Batillaria attramentaria. The sequence continues at coordinate 514,029 of JACVVK020000259.1, forward strand.
AATTTGTCTAGTTTGTCGTAAATAAAAGCGACATAAAAGGGACAGAAACCACTTAACTTTGACAAAGGACGGCACAGGTCGACGTTTCGGCTTTCGCCTTCTTCAGGACATAAACAAATGGGACATAACTTCAACAAACAAACAAAAGGTAACTCTGCGGACGTACTGACATACACGGCGCGGGGAAAAAAAAACAGTGGGCGAGAAAAGGACCAGAAAAAATAGTAAAAATATCACAACACCCATCAATAGTTTGTCGTATTTTTAGTGTGGACGTTTTGGGTGTCGAAACGCAGTCACCCAAACCAGTTCTAACAGGATCCAGACCTTCATCAATAAGTGCCTCCGACAGCGATCCTCCGCCTCCGGTGGTTCGACAGAGTGCCAAACCTAGGACCTGTGGACGAGGACGAATCAGGAGTGTATCACAGCTCAGATCAGGAGAAGGAAGTGGCGATGGGTTGGACACACCTTGCGGAAGAGCCAAACTAATGTCACCCGACAAGCACTTGACTGGAACCCACAAGGAAAACGAAAAAGGGTGCGCCCAAAGCAGACATGGAGGCGTAGCCATCAGGACGAGCTGAAAGCCGCCGGCCAAACCTGGAAGGCTTCAAAAACAGCAGCCAGAGATCGCAGGAAGTGGAGAAGAACTGTTGCGGCCCTATGCTCCACAAGGAGTAAAGAGGAATGATGATGATGATGAAACACAGAACACAGCTAAACATCACTAAGCGAAAAGAAATTCTGCTTAAAGATAAATCCCCCCCCCCCCGCCACCCCCCAAAGGAAAATAGTGTGCATGTGGTGACAAAGTACCAGCGGTGATGATCGTGCTACCACTCTTTCAGGTAACACGCAAACACGCTGACTCGCGCTCTCCGCACGGTCTGAATTCAAAAGTTTCTCACGTGGCTGCCATTTTCTTCGTCCATGACAACGCAAGGGGCCCATAACTCCACATTCCGCAATATCTGCAGCTCACAATGGCTCAGCGGGTACGCCATCAAGAGATGAATCTTCTTTCAGCACGTTTGTAGAGATTGATGTAGAAAATGATCTCCAAATGTGGATCGGCAAAGCGGCCTTGCTTTAGACCCTGAACCTTTGATGTCTTCTCAAGTGTTTTTTTTTTTTTTTTTTTTTAAGGCACGGGCAGCTAGGAAACATGGAGTACGGGAAAGGAGGTTTTCACTGAAGTTCCTTTAATGTACTTGGCTTAGTGGGGTTTATGCCATCTTGTTCATTTAGTAAGTACCTGACGCTTTCAATTATCATCAAGTAAAATGTGTTTTTCTTCAGTGGTGACAGAAACAATTTTGAAGGATAACTAACTTGACAGTATGCATGCACTTACAGATTAACGAAAGAAATGTTCCCTTAAAACATAAACAATGATTTATGTGAATTACTATGGGCCCTTCACTTCTGTTTAGCTCAGTCGCTGCGAACTGAACTCAAGACGCACGCTCGTGTAAATCACACGCATTCACTCACACGCATTTCACTCACACACCAGAACGTCAACCCGTAACGAATCACGTGGTGCAAGGATCATTCAACTTAAGTGAATATAAAACCTTGAAAGTAAATCTGGGAAAAGCAAGTTTTGAGGAGAAAAAAGAAGGGGGGAAAAGGGAAAGAAATCACCATTGTCTTACTGTATACAGTTCCAGTGGCATGCTCACGATGGCCAGGCGCCTCCATAATGAGCCATGACAGACAGATGAACATAACGCGGTGTTGCGTCCCAGTTTAACGAACCAAACGGCCTGTGGCGGCGACTGCAGGACTGTGGTGAGTGGAAACATGGAGTCGCATTTCAAAAACAGAGTTATCCTGAATAATAACACACGAGATAACATGACGTCACGCCATGCCTTGACCACGCCATCTGTGGAGGGCGGTAAGTAACAGGAGAAAGGGTTATTTTTCTTGGTGTCCGTATTGTTGAGGCCACTAAAATGTGGCAGTCAGTGACCGGACTGAGGAGATGGGTAATCAAAGGATGCGCTCCATCACTTTTTGTTCGAATGATGTTTTTATTCCAACACAAACGTGGTGGAAAAGGACGTTTAAATTCCCAAACACCCACCCTTTTATACCAACAACTTTATTTATTTATTTTTTTTTTTGGTCTTCTGAGTGGCAATTGGAGTAATGCCTAATGGAGATTGAGAGCATGACTGACCTACGTGCTCTGTTTCTTCTTCTTCTTCTTCTTCTTCTGCTTCAACGTCGCTGTCATCATCATCATCATCATCATTAATGACATCATCAAAGGCATCATCAAAAATCATCATCAGTTGTGTGTTTTTTTTCTTGTCTTCTTCTCCTTCTTCTTCTTGTCACTATTTTATTTCGTCCGCCATCTTATCCCGCAGCAGAAAATGAAACAAATGTGCTTCCGCCGGACTGAAAATAAGACAAAAATCGAAACGAAATCAGATCTGCCAACGTAGCAAAAGCTCACTTATATAAGTCGTATGTTGTTTTCAGTTTCACATACTTCAATGCTCCGTTGCTGTTTCTTGCAATCTCTCTCTCTCTCTCTCTCTCTCTCTCTCTGCAGCTGCCAGCAGAGTCTATCTTTGTTGATTTTCTACAAACGAATGTATGACGCACTACCCTGATCAGGTTGCATGCCGGGAGCGCGTGAGGTCACGTCTTGTGGTCAGATGTCCGTTCTCATACTCCGCCGTTCAAGTCAGGAATTAGCTGAGCTCAGGGAGCGCAACTCCCGTGCATCGCGAGTCTGGTTAGTTCAATTAGCTCCCTCGATTGGAAATTTGTCGGCGTGTATCGGCTGTCTTTCACCTGGCGCGGATCGTCTTTCCTTGTTGTGAAGAGGTTAGGTCCCTTGTTTTACTCTTGCCTGCAGACGACAATAAAAAAACAAAAGTTCGGCCGGAGAGGAAATTTGATGTTCGGACTAATGGGATTTTGTCTTCAAGTCTAGGTGCTGACCAGGCTTTTATTCGAAAATGTTCCACGCTGGAAAGAAATGAAAAGTACAATTTAATACGAGAGGCGTCTGTCTGGTAAACACTATGGCTGCCAGGAATAGAAAATAATCTCAAATTACTTTAAATGTTTTGTTCAAGGGTCTAATCTCCTCAGGCGGACACTGCAACTTGAAAATGTTGTTGGTTGACAACAATCCTCACTGGAAGTCCAAATCAAGTTGAAGTGCGATACTGTACCAACCAGTCAAGCCGCGCGTGGCGTGAGTTGTGTGGCGCTGGCGTGGGGTCAAGCTGTGCTGAAACTGTTGACAAGTGGAAGAAAAACCCTTAGCCGTGCGTGACTCCCATCAGTAACGCCTAGTTAGTATAGTTTGCCCTTAAAGGGGTTATTGAATCAATGTTTACGCTCACAAGTCGTTCTTATCTGTTTTCGTGGTATCTGTCGTCACAACACTTAGACATCTGGGCAGTGACAGCGTCTGTAATGCTGGCACTGAGCCAGCAGAAGCGGACTCGATGACGTGGCGACCACACAGGAGCGCTCCAGTAGTTCAACCACAGTCGTAGAAATTGGATGTTCCCGTGAACGCTTGCGTAAAGTGTAAACAACATTGTATCGCAATGTACACATCATTAAGATAGACTATTCTGAGCGTACCGATGCACTCATGAGCGAAACTGATCCGGAAAACAAATACCCAAAACATACCTTGGCTTAGTAAAAATGGAATTTAATGGAGTTAGGGTTATTGTCGGACGACCCCGTTAAGGTGGGTGGGTGGGCGTGTGTTTGGGGGGTTTAACGTCTTTTTCCACCACATACGGGTGATATCACAGGCGGGTAACGATGAAAAATCCAGCACAAATATTTGGTCCCAGCCGGGATACGAACTCACGACCCGAGCATTAGAAGTCCAAGGCTCTACCACTCGGCCACCCCGGCTCCCCGCGGTTTCGTTAGGGTTAGGGTTACGCTTAACTCGTGGTAATGGTGCAGTCGCTATGCTGAGGTGCAAATGACCTTGGGTGGCGAACAATACCGAGTCAGCTTCAGTAACTGTGACTCCCGTTAGTTACTTTCCCTGACCCTATGGTATGGTATGGTATGGTATGGTATGGTAGACTTCTCCTCGGCGCACGTATCCATCTCTACTGAGATGCTCATGGCGCCGCAGGGCTGGAGGACGAAGCAATGAAAGCCTGCTGCCGCTAAGCTCTACTTTATGTGCAAACCTCCACCCTGCTGTTTACTCTGGTGCGTGCGACAGTATTTCTGTTTTACCACGCCACCGGCCACAGCCTACTCTTCTTCGAAAGATGAACGTGGGATTTTTAGCGTGCACACTTGATAATTGTGCGTGCGTGTGTACACGAAGGCGAGACAGGCACCGTAAACGAGTCTGCACATGGATTTGACTCGATATGTATGGAAAAATCCAACCATATTCCTGCCCACCGGGGACTCAAACCAGGCAGCACAGGATCCGAAGTCGGATGCCTTAACCACCAGACCAAATCCCCGTTCGTCAGTGACTCGGGTACGCTCAATAATGCCTTTTTGCGTGGGGAGCTGACTGACAATGACGTACGTTGTTTGGTTTTTCACGGCAGCTACAGACAACACCCTGTGCTTAATTGTACTGAATATCCCTAACAGGGCATTGTTACAGTGTGTGTGTCAGTGTATGTGTGTTTGCCTGTCTCTCTCCCCGGACTTTTAATCCCTGGCGTCTGCAGGAAATCCAGTCCGCCCACACGCCATTAGCTGCTGATGAGAAGCGGAGGCTGCTAGTATGCCTGGGATAGATCGTGGCTCAGACAACCTAAATCTAATTGTCTACGAGAACCTTTCATTTTTATCGCCCAATACGATCGCCTCTTCCTGTTCGCTCAACACTTTTGAACGGGAGGATACTCACGGCGCTGTCTTCCAGCCAATTACCGCCCCTGAAATGTGTTTGCACAGTGACCTTCTCCTGACTCTGGTCGGTTAAAGCCCTGGTCTTAGGGACGTCACATTCGTTGTGTGTCCGGCCAGCCGGCAGATAATGAGCACCCTCAGGTCATTCTATGGCTCATCGGTAGAAGATGTAAGTTCTGCATTCCTCTGTAAAGAACAGTTGTTTAGACACACGCAAGCATGAAGGATGGCCTGCGACTAGGAAGAGCGAAAGTGGGGAGGAGTCTGAGACGCCTCAGAGAGCAACGATACGATTGGCTGGCTGACAGTGCGAAGCGCTTCTGGTTGGTCAGTCCAAAAAAATACTGAGTTTGGCGCGAGCATGCGCAAGGGCAGATTTTACGTTGTTTTGTTGTTGTTGTTGTTGTTGTTGCTGTTGTTGTTTTTTTTTGGGGGGGAGGGGTAGGACATGTTTGAAAGTACTTTAAATTCTGGAGGAATAGTCAGTGTCCTTAATTTAAATGCCAATTGTAAAATGAGTCAGATCACTTAAAGACAAAGATACGTCATAACACTAATGTTGATTTTTGTCATCCCATTCCATCAGTCTCCTTTTCCTTCGTAAACAATTGTGGTAAAACTGTAAGAAAAGATACGGAGCAATTAGTTCATTTTGATACTTCAGCAGTTCAGCGCTGACCTCTCTGCCCCATTCTCTCTTGTACTGGCTCATCCGAACTGTCACTGAAGCTGATGTATGTGGACAGGCCAGAAACCACACATGCTCGACGTTCTTCAAATCCCGCTACACGTATCTGAGCAGAGCTTGCAGAGCCAGTACAGCACAGGAGCTACAACATCCGTGCAGGCAATCAACACTTTTCCATAACGGTGACAGGTAAAGGCCTTTTACCGAGAAAATGTGGGCATTCTTGGAGTCTTTGGCAAGCCAGGGGGCCTTGTTTGCGGTATCCGCTCTGGCCGATAGTATCGGCGAGAGGCGAAGAGAGGGAATAACCTCGCAGTCGTAAAGACACCCAGCAGAAATTCCTTCCGAATGTGAACGTATGTGTGCACGGGGGAACAGAATGTACAGAAGATAGGTTGGTTGGTTGGTGTTGTATTCAACTTCTGTTTCCCACCAACTGCGGGTGATATCATAAGGGCGGGACAATAAGGAAAATGCCAGTATATATTCTAGGTTTCCAGCCGGGGTTTGAACTCATTACCCGAGCATTGAAAAGCCAACGTTTCATGGGGTAGGCTGCCAGTGCCCGCACGGAACCTTGAGCCCGAGACATGCGTAACGAGGTTAGGTTTGGTTAGTTTACGTCACCGCCACGAATGAGACGCCACGAATGAGACGGCATTAACTTCAGGACAAGTTATAGGGGAAAAGGGACATGTAGCACAATTGGACAGGCCAGCTGAACACTGTTCAATTCAGACACACTGGTCGGTCACAAGTGGTTAATCATTGGCTATGTGGACAAGTTGCCTGAACAGGGTAGAGCGTTGAACTTTCAATGCTCCGGTCGTGAGTTCGAATCTTAGCTGGGGTCAAATAATTATCTGTGCTGCCTTTTTCTCGTTGCAACGTCTTTGATATCACCCATGTGCGAAAGAAAGGACGTTTAACTCCCAAAAAATAACCTCCCTACACAAAAAAATCGTTTCACACAATCGGAGAGCTTCGTTAGAAATAGGCACATAGCAAAAATAACAACAAAAAAATCCTGCCTATTCTCAGCTGTCGAATTCGTGCATTGACAACGCACTCGCGGAACAGTCTCTGGTTACGGAAAGCGTTTGAAACGAATATACTCCTATTTGCCATGTTCAGTTTGGGTGACTGTTGGCTGTAGCTGTGGAAAGGGTGAAAGGACGGTGACGTGCGTTTAAAGCCCTCGCCAAAAAATCGACCGCATTGTAACGAAATGAATGTTTGTCTTTATTGCATGAAATCTCACCTGAGCTTCTAGAGTGGTCTATTTCTAGTTTACGAATGATTTGGTGGTGGCGTTTTCTGGCCATAGTTAGTTCCGGAGAGCGTTCACGAAAGAATGGAGAATTTGAGAGTCAAACGTTTGAATGCAAGTTTGCTCATTTCATCAAACGGACACTTTAATTGACAGTGATCTACACCTTCAACTTTTAACAAAATTTTCTTTGCAGATTCCACTTTGGCTGTTCGTCTGGCTGTAGCTGCGGCTGTCTTGATAAACCACGAAATTCTTTCAGTGTCCGAATCACGTTGTAGACACCAACGCCTGTTTGCAAATACAAAACCTTGAACACATTAATTTCTCGTGACATGAAGAGGTCTCTGGATCTCCACCCGCTACAAAATCAGTACAACGATTACCCCACTTCAAACTGCTTCGTGAGAAACTGGCCACAAAAGTGGTGTCTGGATCACATTACGGAAGCAAAACAGCTTCTGAAAAACATTTTCTGAGTAGTTTTAAATGTCAGTGTCAACTATATTTTGCTGGTCTGGGTGTTGTATTTGTTTCTGAATTCTGCACGAATCAGATGTCACTTTTTAATTTCTGGTTTTGTTAGGCTCGTGGTGCGAAACGAAACTTTTTTTTTTTTTTTTTTAATCTTATCTTGAAATATAAATGTGATCAAATTGCGTTTCCTGGTCGTGATGTTACTGTGTTGCTCGTACAGTTGTGAACAGTTAATCACCTCGTTCTTACGTGTCATTGGCGGCAAATCTTTCCTGTATCTACCCCATAGCTTTCCCCCCTTGCAACCCCACCCCTTACCCACCATCCCATCCTTTAACACACACACACACACACACACACACACACACACACACACACACACACACACACACACACACAGAACCACACACACACACGCACGCACACGCCCTCACTGCTGTTCTGCGTCTAGTAAACTATCTCGAACGAACGCATAAAGAGACACCATTCAGTGTGTGAGTGATTCAGCCCCAAAGCTTTATATCCCGAGCAATAAAAGGAAGGGTAGATTTCTAAGGATGGCAGCCTGCTATCTGAGTGCTACGTACGTGTCTTACAGTGGGTGAGTCGGCTGACTCGGTCGTGCACTTGTTCAACGCCGGAGCGAAACCTGCTTGAGTTTGTAACATAAGACAATGACAATGAGTTTTGTGTTTCTTTTGTTACTGGGTATAGTTTATCCAACAACCAAAGAACGGCGACAAGAAGAAGAAGAAGAAGAAAAAGAAGAATGATAATAATAATAGTATCGCCGTTCTGTTTCAAAAAAAAAAAAAATTCACCTGGCCGGCTGTAATAATACATAAATCAATAAAGCAAATAAAAGCGACACAAAAGGGACAGAAACCACTTAACTTTGACAAAGGACGGCACAGGTCGACGTTTCGGCTTACGCCTTCTTCAGGACATAAACAAATGGGACATAACTTCAACAAACAAGCAAAAGGTAACTCTGCGGACGTACTGACATACACGGCGCGAAAAAAAAAAAAAAAAAAAAAAAGGGTGGGCGAGAAAAGGACCAGAAAAAAAATAGCAAAATTATCACAACACCCATCCTTAGGTGACAGAAGACCATGGACTGTGTGTGAAAAAAAAAAAAAAATGTTGGGCAGAAAAGAACAAAAAAGAATAGTGAAAATTAGCAATCACAACACCCATCCTTTGGTGACAAGGACCATGGATTGTGTGTGAAAACATAACCGTAACATAACCCTCTGAATTTTTTTCACACACAATCCATGGTCCTTGTCACCAAAGGATGGGTGTTGTGATTGCTAATTTTTACTATTCTTTTTTGTTCTTTTCTGCCAACATTTTTTTTTTTTTTTTTTTTTTTCACACACAGTCCATGGTCTTCTGTCACCTAAGGATGGGTGTTGTGATAATTTTGCTATTTTTTTCTGGTCCTTTTCTCGCCCACCCTTTTTTTTTTTTTTTTTTTTCGCGCCGTGTATGTCAGTACGTCCGCAGAGTTACCTTTTGCTTGTTTGTTGAAGTTATGTCCCATTTGTTTATGTCCTGAAGAAGGCGTAAGCCGAAACGTCGACCTGTGCCGTCCTTTGTCAAAGTTAAGTGGTTTCTGTCCCTTTTGTGTCGCTTTTATTTGCTTAACTTGTAACCACTTCGCAGTCATTACCGTTTCCGTTTTCATAAATCAATAAATCAACCAATAAAAGAATTATTATTATTATTATAACTTGGTCTAGTGGTTAAGAGACTTGTCACCAATGCGAGAGGTGGGGGGTTCGAGTCCCACTCGGGACAAAGAATTTTTCCTTCTCGTATGTGGCACCGTTCATTCGGGCCGATCGTCGGGGGTTCTCTCCGGGTACTCCGGCTTCCTCCCCCTCTGCTTTGGAAATGTTCAGCCCACCAAATTTGAAAAAATAAATGCAATTTTAAATTTCGAAATTTAAATAGCTGAGCTGACCCTTCGCACCACGTGATTGTAATGTGTTTATGTCCAGTGTGTGAGAGAATGCGTGTGATTCACGTGAGCGTGCGTGTTGGGTTCAGTTCGCGGCGCTTTGAGCCGATTTGGGAAATTGGGTAAAGCGCCTATACAATTTTCATTATTATTATTATCATTATTATTATTATTATTATAACTTGATTCGCGGCCCTCACAACACAAGAACTCTCTGCGCTAAACGCAACTGACAGCCTACCATCCATAGGTCCCCTGTGTTCTGACATCAGTAGTTACCACCTGTTGACGAGCGCTACCTACCACGTGCTTACCGAAACACCACAGAACCTGGCTGGTAGGGTACACTATAGGTGCGAGGACAGGCTGGAATGTCTTTGGACCTACAAGAAAATTACCTGCACAAACTCTTCAAGGGTCGCCCGACACTCGCGAGATGCGAAATTGTGATAACACCTGCAGGCATACACCGTATGGTTCCTGGTGAGTCGTGTGGTGGTTGCTCTGTCCTGACTCGAAATGCTGTCCAATCTCAAGACTGGTAGAGGTGTGTCTCAAGCACTACGCGGGGTGGGGTGGGTGTTTTAGGAGTTTAACGTCCTTTTCCACCACATAAGGGTGATATCAAAGACGGGGCAACGAGAAAAAGGTCAGCACAAATATTTGGCCCCCACTCGGATTCGAACTCACGACCCGAGCATGGAGAGTCCAACGCTCTACCATTCGGCTATCCCGGCTCCCCGCACTACGCGGAGGAGATGCTCTCTGAGGCAGGAAAACCAGACGAGAAAGTCGTTCACAGATGTTCGGTGAATGTGCATAGAATGGAAAATGAATGACATTGCGAACGAGAATATCTAATATATTCCGTCGGGGGTGTGCAGATTGTAATCTTATCACACAGTGGCGGAAAGGGGTATGATGCAAGCGACCATTGCATGCACAGTCATCCACAGGGCTAGTTCATACAATCAAAGCAATCAACTCGATTTTTAAATGTTTGTTTGTTTGTTTGTCTATCATTATTATAGTTGTTGTTGTTGTTGTTGTCGTCGTCGTCGTCGTTAGGTTTTATTCTTGTGAATGATTTTCTCGTGTATATAATTTTACTCACAATCATTATGTCGTGTTTAGGATGTTTCATGACTGTGTGTATGTAACGTGTATGTGACGTGCATTTAATGTGTATGTGATTTGACATATATTTAATGTGTATGTGATTTGACATATATTTAATGTGTATGTGATTTGACATATATTTAATGTGTATGAGATTTGACATATATTTAATGCGCATGTATGTAATGCCACTCTGCTATTGTGAGGCGCCCAGAGCTCCAGCAGGATGGGCGCAAAACACAGCCTCATTATTATTAAACATCGCTTTTTGAATTTTCTCGCTTGGTTTATTTTCTAGAGGTTTTCAACGCCAACGTGACTGGTCCACTTTATACATATGTAACATTGTGAAACTGGCTGCTATTCGGAGACAGAGCACGACAGCACAGTCACCAGGAAGCGATTCGCGCCAAGGGAGGAATGAACCTATAGCGCATTGCTTGTGGTTCACCCTCTTGTTGTTGGCGCGTATTTTCAAAACAGCGCCGGGTTTCGCAAAGGTTAAATGGTTGACGGGTAAAACATGCTGAGTCCCTCTGCTAATGTCACGCGTAAATATCAGAGATTATAAACAGGAAGGAAGGAAATTATTGAGGACACAAAAAGATAGAAGGTTGAGAGGATGTATGATTGGAGAAGGCGTGTTTGTTTATTTGCTTGTTTGTTTTGATTTAACCCAATGTTTCTTTCATAGTGGTGTGTGTGTGTGTGTGTGTGTGTGTGTGTGTGTGTGTGTGTGTGTGTGTGTGTGTGTGTGTGTGACGCTGCGCCAAAAAGTGCGGAACACATGATTTTGTGATTGAAGTGCGGCAGACATGATTTTGTGTAAATTGTTCTGATGTTTTGGGGAATTTGTAAGACAGCAATGCTCGTTTGCAGTGCACGCGGACGCTCTACTGAGAACACAAAACAACCGTCAAAATGTTCTGTGTAGACGTCTGCATAAACCACACACACACACACACACACACACACACACACACACACACACACACACACACACACACACACCAGAATACATGGAGAAGAGATGGCCCACTGTCTGCAGAGAGCGAATCTCGACGTAGAGCGAGTGTTTGCGTTACCGCATGGGGAACAAGTGTACCATTGTGCGAATATTTGCTAAATGGCAGACACGTCACATTTACTTACCCACACCGCAGCCAAAGCAACAAAGGTGAGTGAACTTCTAGTCTAAACCCTGGGACACCTTTCCCAGATTTTTTTTTTACACACCCTCAAAGCAAGCACACCGACATCTGTGCACAACCACCCCAGCATCACATATAGGTGTGACCTTTTGGGATTGTTTTTAGTCTATGATTATCCATGCTTGCATTTCTACAATTTTGATTTTATATATATATATATATATAGACTACTCTTCTGTATGCCACACAAAGAACAGAGAGCAAAAAATCGTCCAAAAACAGCTTTAATACTCCACCGTGAACTGTATTTCTCAATGTGCAAATTAATGTAAAACTGTATGTGCATATGGAGAAGAAAAGCTTCAACTAATATTGCGACTTTTGCGTGGGCTTTGAAGAGTAATGGCCACAGTCATCTGCATCACTGCCATGTCAAAAGATTAGGAACAGTATGCAAATTCCTTGGACTCATGGACTTCTTGAACGTAGGACATGCTCATGAATGTAAATGGTCAAGGTCACCATGAGAGTTGAGAGTTATGACCACAGTCATCTGTATCACTGCCATGTCAAAAGATTAGGTACAGTATGCAAATTCCTTGGACTCATGGTCTCCATAAACGTACGTAGGACATGCTCATGAATGTAAATGGTCAAGGCCACCATTCGTACGAGCAAAATTCCTTCCAGATGCCGGTCACTATTTGCATGGGCAATGTCGCATGCATCTGCCTCCCTGGTGATCCCAATAACTATTAATTAGCCTTTTCTCGCCATTCGGCAGTCCGGAACGGGAACCCAGCTTCTATCCTGACTGTCTCTCATTCTGCTGCGGTCATGCAAAACCAGGAATTATCGTTGAGTCCGAGACAGATACGTCGCGCTTGCCGGCAGGTTCCGTGGCGTCCTCAGGGGAGCATAAAATCGCCTCGGGTCACCTGAGGTCAGCACAGATTGCTGTTTCACACGCCCTGTCAACCGGAACGTTACCGCCCGACACCACGGGTGTGTAAGCAAAATGGGTGTGAGTGCTTCCGGTGCTATCTGCTTGAAATGTAGCACCGCCAGTTGGACAGATTGTTTCCAGTGGCGCCGAGTGTTTCCATTTTCAAAGTTTAGTAGCACCGGGTGTTTCCATCGGCGTGACACTGAAAAAGCGGCAGTTTACCAGCCAGACAACAATTCTGGCTGACGTGTTAACTACAATGCAAAGACGTGTGGGTGCTCATGTTTCTCACACACACACACACACACACACACACACACACACACACACACACACACACACACACACACACACACACACACACACAAGCACGCACGCAGAGAGAGAGAGAGAGAGAGAGAGAGAGAGAGATTAGGAACAAAAGCGCCGCTAAAGCCGAAAACATGCGCCCAATCGGGTCAATTTCAAAGCAGGGGAAGTAAGTAAAGCTGAGAGCGCTACCTAGATCTGTGTGCTTTTGCATGCCATTGGACAAGTCTGCCTTGCCCTACATTGGCTACAAGCCACAGTGGATATGGTTGAAACACCTAACAGATCTACGGGTATCTCACCATTCATAGGGCCCCCATTCCCCTCTCACCGGCAGGAAAATGGTCGGTACAACCTAGGCCATATGAAATCGTGATTTTAGCCGCTCTCGACCATGGTTTCGGGTCAATGGGACACTCATTAGGTGAGCATGCAGCGATACCCACAAGGGATGCAGCGTCCAACCAACACTAAAATATAATTATAGATCTCAGCGTGAGAGCAACCATCGTGGAAACTTTGGAAGCGGAGTAGCACCAGACACACCCGCATCCATTTTGATTACATCCCGTGGACATGCACTGCGAGGACCCCGCCAGTCCGCGATGACCCTTACACAGGGCCAGTATCATTAGCGGGGAGCGTTATCTGTTATTCGCCTGTGTGATCCAGTCTGTCTGCGTGCGTGCCTGTGGAAGCTATGCGATAACATTATGATGCAGGTGTGTCATAATTAATGAATAATAATGAGTATGACTTCGGATAATTATCAAGTTCAACCTTGACACGGAGCTGAACAGATGGCAAAGAGTTTTAAAAATCATTATTTGAAGGTAGGGGTCATTTCGTCCAGTTACTTCATTCTAAGTATTGGCCTTTGTTATGTTCTTTCTTCCCTGATAGAACATTGTTATGTTCCTCATACACGTGTTTCTTTGTTTGCTTATTTGCTTGCTTAATTGCCTGGTTGGTTGTTTGGTTGGCTGGTGATTGGTTGGTTGTCTGGGTGTGAGCGTAATGATAGAATTTCTCTCTCTCTCTCTCTCTCTCTCTCTCTCTCTCTCTCTCACAGCGTATTTCAAAGGGAAATACATCTCCAAACTAAAAGCTACGAACACAAAAAACCAAAGTGACAGTTCATTCATCTTCCCTGGAAACTCGCCACCATTTTACTATACGTTTCAATTAAAAACAGCGTCAAGCAAAAACCGCTACCTCTCTCCACAAAAATAAAACAACAAAATTGAAAGGAAGCGAATTCCAGAGAGATGGGCGGGGGAAAAAGTTGGCATTAAACTTGAACACATTTTCAAGTCCCAGCGGTGCTCCTCCATGGCTTCCCTTATATATCAAAACTGCAGGCAATATCGTAAAAGGTGCTGTTGGGGATGAAAGGGTCAAGTTCGTATTCACATGGTGCAAATCTGCTTGCAAGTGTTCTGTTTACTACGTATGTTATGTGTTTCTAATTTCTGTTAACCCTTTCTACGCTGACGCTGCAATCATATGTCTGACGCTAGCTGCCTGGAGCCCCCGTGGCCATTAATATTAATAATAATGACGAACCCATATAATGAACTCATTGTACTCATAGAGCGCAACATTCTCACAAAGTGAGTCAATGCGCGTACTCCCGCACTCATACACACACACACACACACACACACACACACACACACACACACACACACAGAGCAGCTGAATCAGGAGGAGGTAAGCGGACCTAGTCGAAAGCCAGCCGGAACAGATGCGTTTTCAAGTCCGACTTGAAAAGATCTATGTCCGACTGGCCTCTCAGACCGGTACTGAGGTAGTGGGTTCCAGAGTGACGAGGCAGCAAAGCGCTCGCCAACTGTTTTGAGTTTTCGACGAGGAACTTGCAGCCGTTTTATCAGAAGAAGAACGAAAGATGCGTGCTGTTTGGTGGACCCACTCCTTTTAACTCGCACGGAAAACGAAAACAACACCACCAAAAAAAAACAAACAAAAACAACAACAACAACAACAAAAACCAACCACAGAAACCGTGTCAAAGGGAGATAACTCCGAGAAAATCTGGTCGGTAACTGCTAGCAACGGTGGAACATAACAAAGATCTCGCACGCTACTGAGCGTTGCGACTATGGTCGTAGCGGGTCAGTGGGGACTGAAATCTTCGGTGAGATTGAGTTCAGAAATGCTCTGTCAGCCAGTGTCGTCCTACGTCGCCTATCGGCCGGATGCATTTCGGCGACTTTGCTGACCTTTTTTCAAGACCGAAGTACACAGAATGATGGACCCAAGCAAAGAAGCAGCTGTGGACGGGGCTAGCCCAGGGCAGCCTGTCAGGTTTGTAGACTTTCGATCCTAAAAGATCACATAGCGGCAGATGTGTTATGACCGGCTTGTGGTCGCTGCAGAGGTCATCCGGGCTTCAGCGGAAACTGTGCTATAAGAGTCTGCTCCACGCATTTCCGTGGATTTAAAACTGAAAACTGCCCACGGGTATTGAAAAAGACTGGGCCCCTTTCTTGCAAAAAGAAGAACAAAGAGAAAGGGTGGGTGAGTGGGTGCTTGGGAAGGGGTTTAACGTCCTTTTCCACCACAAACTACGGGTGATATCAAAGACGGCGTAACGCTGAAAAAGCCAGCACAAATATTTGGCCCCAGCCGGGATACGAACTCACGACCCGAGCATTAGAAGTCCAACGCTCTACCATTCGGCCACCCTGGCTCGCCGCAAGGAACAAGGAGATACGTGGGGCTGAACGTGATTGCAGTTTCTGGACCAGTGTAACAAGTGTGGACAATTTACGGGTGCGCCTTATGACCCTAACCATGTGCTTCACCATAACCCTAACTTGATATTATGCACTCAGTGATGGTGCACTCAGATGATCACGAACACCATTACACAGGGAAAGGAAAAGTGCAGCACCACTGACTACGACACAGGTTAAGCCAGCATACTCAGCATTCCCAGCATACGCGGCGAGGCTCCTGGCTTGTCTGCAACCTCTCCCAGTTGACTGCCCTGCCCGTAGCCTTCCTTGACATTTGGTAGGTGGCGCTGCTCAGCAGGTGGCGCCCCGGGAGGGGATGCGCGTGCAGGTGGTCTCGGTTATCCTTGTCAGCACATGCGCAACACAATGGAGTACAATGAGAGTGGTTGTAGGGAATGATTGAGTGCTAGAAGTGGGGCCTGGGTAGATCTGGTTAGACCGACGGCGCCCACACAGTAAGTATGCTTTTCCACGTACCCGGCACAAGGGTTGCTCCTTGCGTGTGCTGCTATGGCCCTTACAGGCACAGCTCAGTTCTGATGGTAGGCAATCTGGTAAGGGAGATAACTTTCGATTCCTCTTCTCCCCCCCCCCCCCCTCCTCTCCACCTTCTACCACCCCTCTGTGCGTCCACACACACACACACACACACACACACACACACGCACAAGGGAGAGAGGTGTGCGGGTGGGTGTTTGGGAGCTTAGCGTCCTTTTCCCACACGTGTGGGTGATATCAAAGACGGGGCAACGAGAAAAAGACCAGCACTTAATATTTGGCCCCTGCCAGGATTGTCAAGGGAGAGGCAATGACAATGTCTTTATTTAACAACGACAGAAGCTGCTGATAGCAACTTGACTTGCCGTTTGACACTGAACTACCAGTTACGTACTGCATAATGGCACAACGATACCGAAAGTTAATACATGTACAAACAAGGAGAGAGAGAGAGAGAGGGTGAATGGGTGGGTGTTTAGGAGTTTGACGTCCTTTTCCACCACATAAGGGTGATATCAAAGACGGGGCAACGAGAAAAAGGCCAGCACAAATATTTGGCCCCAGCCGGAATTCGAACTCTCGACCCGAGCATTGAAAGTCCAACGCGCCACCATTCGGCCACCCCGGCTCCACGAGAGAGGGGGGAGGGGGAGGGGGGGGGGCATCTCCACTGATGGTTATAGGTTTCCCTTTTTTAAATTAGACGAGAAACAGGCGATGTACTTAAAGAAAAAAGTTACAATCTATACTCGCACCTTTCCTGCAGACGGCTCTTCAGTCAAGGCTCAAGGCATTCTGTCGTGTGGATGCACTTAAATAATGCCGAGCAAGATTGCTCTGTCCGTGTCTAGACCAGTACCTCTTACAAAAATGAACTGATTCGACCAGACACGCACAGGAGCATTAACAGCCAGACTAAAACACTGACGAAGGGTCACACTGGGTGTTAAGTCCGCTCAGCCTGCCGTCATCTGGAAAAAAGGGGGATAAGCGCTTATCGAATCCGTGGCACTAAAGCCCTGTTTCCAGTTTGTGGCATCCATGCACCACACAGTGAAACGGTAAAACATGGACTACTTTCAACATCCCTATCCTGACGACAATGACAAGATTTTTTTTCTCCCCTAAATGCTGTAGTTCGGGTAACCCATGAGTGTTTGTGGAAGACACATCCAGGGTTAGGAGAGGGGCGGCCATGACAACTAATGCTGTAGCTCAGACTTCACATTTATGGGAGTGCAGTCAGTACACTGACGGATTCAGCAGTTTTGAAAGGACTAAAGCTGTGGATTGTGATAGCGGGGGTCGGGGGGGGGGGGGGGAGGAGGTGGGGGGGGGGGTGCATGGTGATAGTAGGGTGTGGTTGGCGGTGATCTCAGCTTTGAATTATGGTAAAGGAGATCATGCCGCCCTATTTTGTGACACAACGAGCCAAGATGGTCACAGAAACGTTTATGCGGACCGAAATGTATTTGTTCCTGTCTCCTGATCCAGATGAAGTGGGTCTTTGGAGAGGACAACGACCACCTCGACCCGCCTAAAGCCCAGACGCTGACCTTCTGCATCTGCCCATTACACTTAAAATATGTCTGTTTGTAATTAGTTCTGAGGGGAAAACCTGCCTCTTACAAAGCTCTGTTTGCCAACATCATCTGCTCAGTACGCGGTACGCTTTTAGGTATGTAGAATAACATATATACGCCAACAAGAGTCATCACAACGGTTTCAGATGCTTTACTGTGTCCTGAGTGACTGATTCTGATGCATTCAATGAACAGTTCTCCACAGCGTTGTTGTATGCCTGACACACGTGCTGGAACTATAGGAAACAGTTGTGTGGGAAGGAAGCATCCAGGAGTGATCTGTCCTCGTCTGGCTTCCAGATGAAGTAACTCCCGGACAGGACAACGACCCCTCTACCCTAAAGCCCAAACGGGGTGAGCGGTGGTCTAATAGGCGTCAGATTTAGCCGCTGCGTTACTGAACGGCCAGCATCAATGTCATGGCGATGAAGCGTGAGTTCGAGCCCAGGTCGAGCTTGTGATATGTGATACCGGTTTTTCCTGGCTACCGAGCTGTCCATCGGGGGTTTCTCTCCGGGTAATGCGGCTTTCCTCCCCCAGCAAAATTATAACCGGGGGAAGCAGCCCGAATTTCGCGAAAGGGGATAACAAAGTAGTAAAAAAAAAGAAAAAAAAAAGTTGACCTTCTGCGTCTGCCCAGAAAGGCCGTTCTTAACCGGGCGAACCACCAGTCTGGCGAACTTGTTCGGCGAACTGTGTATTGTATACGAACAGGGCAAGCGCACACACGTACATAGTTCCAGAGGTTCGGCTGGACTAGTTCTCTTTCTTAACCGACCGTTAATGATATGCATACGTCATCGCCCGAACAAGGCGGACTCGGAAGTTGAGACAATCGTAAACAACCAAAATGGCCGCCTTCGTAGATCGAGACGACCAGGCATTTGCGGTAGTTATCGTTTTGAGTGAACTCTTGGAAGCCGGGGAAGAGGAGATAAGAGGAAAAGAGCGCAAGAGAGGGAAATGTGAAGTGAGTCGATAGCGCGATGCCGTCCGCCATTTTCCTCAACTTTGTACATGCGCACAACAGCTCTCCCCGATCAACCAATCAGAGCGCAGGATCGGCAAAAGGATCGCGAGGGTTCCCACGACACGCTATGCAGTCCTCGAACCTAGTTCGCCGAACCTTTCGAACCAGGGTTTCCGCACAAGTATTTGGTCGGTTAAGAAACAACGTGCGCGAACCTAGTTCGCCGTACTCTCCGAACCTAGTTCGCGAACCAAAAGTCTGCCCGGTTAAGAACGGCCTTAAGGCTGTAAAGTCCAAACTGAACAAAGTCAAGGTTAAAAAAAAAAATCCTGTAGCCCTTTCTGGGGTGTGGAGGAACTACAGAAAATCAGAGCGGATGTGAATGCTCTGAGTATTCGAAACTAAACCTGTGCAAAGGACACAATAAAACCACACAAAAGGTGCAATAACACTGGGAAAAAAGTGCACAAATTCAGGCGTTAAGAACACAGTGAGAGAGACAATGACTATTTGTGCAATGCCGTACAAGTCTTATACCACGTCGCTGTTTTCCAAATACTCTCTGTGTACTCTCTTGTTTTCTACCCAGCGCACGAAGAAATCTGTCTACACCTGGTGTCGATCTGGATAAAAGAGAAGAGCTTCTGTTGGCGAACCCAAACCATGCAGACAGTAAGAGCGTGTTCTGTCAGGGATGGCGGAGCATCTCTGCGATATATCAGAGCCTCAGAGAAGCTATTTTACGGGACTATCTGAGCTTTCCTGGGATAAATCACACCCCTGCTCGTGTTTTTCCTCAGAAGTCACGTATGTATATTGGGGATAGACTGGGAAAGACCCACGCAGGGGGTTTAGCGGGCCAGTCGTGATATTGTTGGTCAAAAAGCGCTGACGGAGCTAAAAACGGAAGAGTTGTCGCCGGTTGCAGGAAATTGGCGCTTCTGGTATTTTGAGACGAGAGCTGTGATTGGCTGCAGTGAAGATTGTTTTTCTGCATGTAGCGTCTTTGGTCTAAGACTAGTAAGTCTTCGCGGATGCGGTGTAAATTACAAAGAGGTAAAGAGGAGTCGAGAAAAGCCTACATAATGAAATCTTTCCCAATATAACATTAACACGGGGGTGGTTTTGCTCTTCTTGTTGTTTTCCTTTTTGTTGTTGTTTTGGGTTTTTTCCTATTTTGTTTTTGTTGTTTCGGGTTTTTCTGTTTCGTTGTTGCTGTTTTGGGTTGTTGTTTATTGATGTTGTTTTTGGTGCTGTTGTTGTGTACGATAGTGAAGTGATATGAAAAAAAAATCCAGTATCTGGAGTCACGGCTTATCGGAGTCAGTGACTGAGTGAGTTTTTCGAATGATGCAAACTGATTGATGCTGGGAGATCATTCCAGCAAGTCGGACACACATTTGTTTTCTCATTCCTATAGTCATCTTTTTACGCCCAAAGCTGTACCTGACGAATTAGTTTAATTCGCTTCCAGAGATCCTCGCTCCCTGTGTAAATAAACAGAAACACGCGTTCGGCTCGAAAGGCAATCCCGGCAAACAGATTCTTTCTGCCCAATGAGCATGCTTGTAAATATGGTGATGGGATGTTTGAGCGCCGAGAGAATTCAAACCCAGTACCCTCTACAAAAAAGTGTTCACTGCTGGTTGCCTTCATTTCCAGCTGCTTGCGTCCGCGACAAAATATTGTATAATGATAAACACATCAGTGGCTTGGGCGTAGTTTTCTTTTTCTTTTTTTTTTCTCCACAAGATGTGGCCATATTAACAGCAGGCTTGGTTGTTTGCTTGGTATCAAGACTTCTAGGGGGTGTTGGGAGGGGGTGTTTGAGAGGGGTGGTGGGCGACTGATGTCTTCTGTCCACCAACGGGTGTGATTTCAAAATGTGGTAATGGAAAAGTGTATTTTGGACAAAGTGTGGACAAGGTGTATTTATAACAAAGTTGATTTAGGACCATGTGTGGACCAAGTGTGTACAAAGATGATTTGATACAAAGTGTGTACAAAGTTGATCTTGACCATAATGTGGACAAAGCTGACTTTGTACAGAGTGTGGACAAAGTTCATTTTGTGCGAAGTGTGGACAGCGTTGATCTCAAACAAAGTGCAGACAAAGCTGATGTCGGACAAAATGTGGACAAAGTTGATTTTGGCCATGTTGGGGCTGAACACACGACTATCCAAGACAAAGGCCTACTTGAGCTAGGGACCCGGCTCCCTGGGAAATGGAAAAAGATAACAGTGAAGATTTCGAATGGACGGTTGGCGGGTCATTCGGTTAACTGGCTGGTTGGGTTGGTCGTGTTTCTTGGTTGGCTGACAGATCGGATAGTGGATTGTTTGGGTGGCTGTTTGACTGAGTGTGCTTGGTTGGTTGGTTGGTTACTGTGGTTGATAGGATAACAAGATGATGTCAAGTTTACCAGTAACCCCTACTCAGAAATCCCAATACTTCGTGAGTGAAGGTGTTTTCACGATCGAAAGTGATTGAAAAGGAAATCAATTTTACACAGTGGTTTCATGCAGGCCGAAGGACACACATACACAGGGCCTGAAGGCCTCAGGCATCATAGTCACCCCTAGAAATGCTTCAGTCTAGAAACAATTACTACCATGAACAGACCATTCAAAGACAAGCACCTGACAGGGGTTTAATGAAATGTGAATGTCTCCTTTCCGCTCAGGCCTCACTGGAGTAATGCACGTGTACTTTCTGTTTAGGCCAGAGATGCAGTTCGAACAAATCCGCTTTAACTCACTTGTGTCCCACCTCTGTGCAAAAAGTCCCAGCTTCACTGGCAGCTTGCCTCTTTTTGTCGTGACCGCCTGGCATGCGCCTTGACCTATATAACACAAAAAATCACGAAAATCACGCTTTTTAATGACAACAAAAATCACTACTGACCAGCACGCTCGCCAAACAGGGTACCCGAAATAAACACCGACCATGACCCCACGGTCAATTTATGTCCTTACCCCTGCACGGTACCATTCACTCCAGACTTGCATGCAACCACAGATGTTACAGAAACACGGCACACAGCTGTGTAATATCTGCTCACCTGCGTATGCAGTACCATCTTCAAAGATCCGGAAATAATTAACTCTCTGTATCAGAAGATTCGGAGACTATGAAGAACGAGTGGTGGTGTGGGGAAGAATCCGTTTGAAGTGTGCGATTATTTTCATCGCGCGGTTATCACTGAGGCGACGGCCACGGCTCATTTTCATCAAAGACGACAGGTGATCATTGTGGAAGATGTATGAGCCATGTGTAGTTTCTGAGTACACGTGTGTATGTGTGTGTGTGTGTGTATGTGTGTGTGTGTGTGTGTGTGTGTGTGATGTATGAGCGATGTGTAGTTACTGAGTACCTGCGTGCATTCGTGCGTGCGCGGCTGCGTGCATGTGTGTATGTGTGTGCGCGGAAGATGTAGGAGCGATGTGTAGTTACTGAATACCTGCGTGCGTGCGTGCGTGTGTGTGTATGTGTGTGTGTGTGTGTGTGTGTGTGTGTGTGTGTGTGTGTGTGTGTGTGTGTGTGTGTGTGTGTGTGTGTGTGTGTGTGTGTGTGTGTGTGTGTGTGTGTTTAATGGAGCACGATAAGTTTTGAGAGTAAAAAAAAGAAAGAAAAAAAGGCCACACATGAAATTATAAAGCTATTGCGAATGAAGTGATGCTCGTATTTTGGCCTAGATACAAATTTTGATGTTGTGTCTTCCTAGATCTAACACGTTTCAGGACACATACTTCACGCATTCGAAGCAGTTTGTTCCACGTTGAGTCTAAGCTAGACTCGCATATTTGCCATAATGTCCCGCCCACGGTGTTATCAAAGTTATAACACCCGGGTAACAATACCAATGAACAAACTGCAAAGTACCAAAAATTAATACTACCCAGTAACTCTCGTCTCTTAATTCATCAATCACCGAACGTAAAGTTCTGTGCACCCCCTCAGTAAGAACTAAAACATATGGTCAGAGATCCTTTTCCTTTCAGGCTCCAGCTCTTTGGAACCAACTTCCTAAACCGCTTAGACACACAGAGTCCAGTGCCAGCTTCAAACGCTGCCTCAAAACCCACTTATTTAAAACTGATTACTGATTTACTCTGCCCTTCCACACCGTGTCAGTCTGCTTGTTGTGAGTTATTGTTTAACTTTGAATGTTCCCTGTGAGTCTGTGTATGAAAGTGGTGTATGTATTTATGATGTACGGCGCTTAGAGCCTGTTTTATTTCATGTATAGACGCCTTATAAGTCGTCATTATTATTATTATTATTTACCTAATCTGCTCTACATCAGCGACTTGCCAAAAGCTCCACTCTTCATCAACGGTTAAGAACTGCGATGAACTGAAATTTTAGCAGGACGGAAAACAGCCCCCCGAATAATGAAAACACGAACAGGAGACACGTGGAACAAATTAAAGAAAACACACGAAAGTGAGAACAACCTTTCTTGTCATGCTCATTCACCCGGCAATCTCTTGCTATTTAAAGATCAAGTTTCACCAGGTGTTTGTGTTTACGTAAGAGCTTCGTAACATCCCCCCTTCCCCCCCCCCCAAAAAAAAAAAAAAAAAAAATTCTTACCTTGCAATACGCAGTTAAGGAAAAGGAAGAGCGGAACATTCCTTTGAAAAAAGTGGCTTCGGTGTTTGTATTGTTGATTGAGTGTTGTTGTCGATGTTGTTGTTTTTGTTGTTGTGTTCCATGCCGTTTGTTTGTTTGTTTGTTTCTTTGTTTATTGTGTGTGTGTGTGTGTGTGTGTGTGTGTGTGTGTGTGTGTGTGTGTGTGTGTGTGTGTGTGTGTGTGTGTGTGTGTGTGCGTGCGTGCGCGCGCGCGCGTGTGTGTGTGTGTGTGTGTGTGTGTTTTGTTTTGTTTTGTTTCTCAGCTGTCAGTGAGTGCCTGTGTGTGTGTGTGTGTGTGTGTGTGTGTGTGTGTGTGTGTGTGTGTGTGTGTGTGTGTTCCGATTGAAGGAAACAGACTGTCATGTACTGGTATCATTCAGGTTAAACTGTAGATTTGATGGCAACGTCTTTGTGTCTTTGCCAGCTTGGGAGGAAAGCAGTCAGTTAACGTTACTCGCGAGCAGTTCAGATAGCCAAAGGTCTTACGCCTAGTGTATGTTTTAGGGCAGAAAGAATGTTTTAGTTAGTTTTCTCGAACACAACTGACACAAACAGCAAACAGAACGAGAGAGAGAGAGAGAGCAAAAAATAACGAGAGCTGCTCGAGGTAAATGGAAATTGCACAGAAAGACGGAAGGAAGCAAAGACAGACTGCCAGGCAATCAGAAGGAAAGGTAAGAATCCAGGAAAACCGATCCTGCACGTGTTTACAGCACGCGAACAAATGAGGAGGTGTGATGAACGATATAGTCCTCGCTCGGAGCTAGCACCACAGGGGTTAAATCAAGATGGCGTTTTTATTTCCCGGTGCTGCATTTCCATGAGAAAGATTTGCTGAAGGTGCATGTTTGGAGTGTAAGCATGATGTACACGTCTGTGCATTTTGGAAACATTTGCAGACATTCTCTGGTTCATAACCCCCCCCCCCTTTTTTTTTCCTTTTTTCTTTCAAACTGACAAACCAAAATCCAGTGGGCAGTTGTACTGAGGTATTTTGTTCGTTTTTGTTGTTGTTTGTTTTCTTTTGTTTGTTTGTTTGTTTGTTTGTTTGTTTTGGGTTTGTTTGTTTGTTTGTTGTTGTTGTTGGCTTGTTTTGTTTTTTAGGGGGGGGGTGGGGTGATGTTGGTGTTGGCACTGGTTGTCATTACTGCCAGTGATCACTTTCAAAAGTAAGTAGAACCGAAAAAAAAAAAAGCTTTCGGTCTCGATTTGATGATGTGAAAAGAAATGAGCTTTTTATCAGCAAACAAAAAGTTGTACGAACACGTCACTACATTGTGAAGATTTATTTCATAATTATTTCAAGCATATAAAGTATCATATGACTTTACTTGAGACCAGTCGTCCAAGTAGCACCGGAAAGAAATAACTCCCGCCATTTTGAATACCCCCCTCCCACCACCCCTCCCCCCACCCCGGCCACTTTGTACACGTGAGCTACGTTTTCAAACACCGGTTTCAGGACTTGCTGAGGAAACCAGTCTTTCTCCTGGAAATGCACGCACCGGTGAGACAGGGAAGGGCCGGGTGGGGGGCATCCGCTCCCCTGGGGTGAGTTAACTCGCTTAACAAGGGTATAAAACACCTACCTACCCCAGTAACTATCTCTACATCCCTCCTGGTCTTGTACGTCGTTGACCCAGAGCTGCCGGTGCTTTTTTTTTTTTTTTTTTTTTAGGGTTGCTGGAGGAAACGTTCGATGAAAAGTGAGTTTCCGTTCTGAGGGAATTTGCCTAACAGGCGTGTGTGTGTGTGTGTGTGTGTGTGTGTGTGTGTGTGTGTGTGTGTGTGTGTGTGTGTGTGTGTGTGTGTGTGTGTGTGTGTTTTGGGGGGAGGGGCCTGGTTTAGGGGGTTACTGTGCTAACTGGCTCTGCAGCTCATTACAGTTTGATGATGATGATGACTAAATAGCTAAAGTCATGATTCTATTTTGTTTTAATTTGTCCATACTTATACTATATGGAAATGTAAATCAAAAGATAATATAAGTGTAGTCCATCCTATTCAAACTGCTCTACTATGATAACAGTAAATTTGCCGTCTGCATCTCTGCATCTCTGGCTTACAACGAACAAGTTTATTAATACAAAGAAGAAATTGTTACTGACTCCTGTCAGGGTGAACGAAAGGATAATATGGTCCAGGAAGACTTCCTGGAAAAAAAAACAAAAAACATCTGAACGACGTGCTAAATGGCCCCAGAAGATTCCATTGAAACAAAACAAAACAAAAATGATGCTGCTGAAACATTTTAACCAGAGACAGACAGAGAAAGTAATTTTTATTCTTTTTATGTCTTTGTTCTGGCACAAAAATCAGGACAGTTCCTCTAATACGATTGACGTGACAATTACGAAGAGCGTCTGATGGGTTTTCGCACGCCCTGAATTCCCAAGCTGTGCAATTCGTTCGGTGTCGAATTTTACAACTATGGGGCTTGATATTTATTTAGGGGACACATGCCCGTTTAAAATGGCGAGTTTACAAGAATTCTGAAATTATTACCTACGTAACTGAGTCTTAATTAAATCCAGAAGATTCAAGGAAAAGGGTTTAGGCTCTTAAGAGATAAAGTGCAGTTCACTGTGTGCAGTTAATTGTGATCACTGATAGCATGATGATCGACATACGTGTGTTTCCTAATGGATACTGATATCGAAAATTCGTTGTTGTTGTTGTTGTTGTTGTTGTTGTTTTCTTCAGAATGTTATCTATAGGTAACAGCTACAAAATCTAGGACTGCTGCGCCGGTCTCCATCGCACGGATGTAACTCACCAGGAACTTGATTTGACGCGCTGACTAAGATCTGCGGTGGAGATTATATTATGTATGAACCTGAACAGTGATCTCCGCAGAGAACCCTCCTATAACCGGTCTCGACCTGAGAACCAAAAGCCTTTCAAAGCCGGTGGTTGTTACATCGTTTGACAGGTATTTTCCTAGTACAACCTGGGAGAGAACGCAGGTGTTGAACAACAGACTAGTATTCTGCTACTGACTCTGTGGCAACCATTTCCTCTGTCGCTGACAAGGGCTTTGGCAACGTGACAACACAAAGTAACCAAACAACGCTCACCATTTCCTTCTCTGCTGAACTGCTGTTTTTCCCCGCCTCACTTGTGGGGCATTTTCACACATTTTGCTGAAAGGTGCGAAAGGAAGGACTGGAGAAGAAAATAGAAGGAGAAGAAGAAGAAGAAGAAACAGGCGTTAGGAATGGATGGAAAGAAAAAAGAAGTGAGGAAGGAAAAAAGGATTGGAGGTTTTTTTGCGGGAGTGGATGGAACAACGAAGAAGAGAACGTTTCTTGTTTTCCAGTCCCTCTGAGATTCTCTTCATTCTTTGTGTGGCACTGACATGTTTCTTAGTGTTGAACGTACCGCAAAAATCTGTTTTTCTTTGTCAGTTTTGTTTTTCTCCATTTTTCCTGCTGTCTTCGCACCTCGGGAGTTAGAAAATCATTTTGACGTTTTACAAATACAACTGAAAATGGGTGCTCTCTCTCTCTCTCTCTCTCTCTCTCTCTCTCTCTGACAGGTCTGCGTACCTAATCTTTTATCCTTGTAAAATAAAGTTTCGTTCGTTCGTTCGTTCTCTCTCTCTCTCTCTGCACGTGCGTGCTTGTGCATGCTTGCGTGCGTACATGTGTGTGTGTGTGTGTGTGTGTGTGTGTGTGTGTGTGTGTGTGTGTGTGTGTGTGTGTGTGTGTGTGTGTGTGTGTGTGCGCGCCAGTTAATAATTTGCCGTTGCTAAACTACAAAATGTAAAAGAAAAGAAGAGACAAAAGACCACCACCCTCACCCCTCCCCCCCAAAAAAAAAAAAAAACAAAACAAAAACAAACCCAAAACAAACAACAACCTCAAAACAACAACAACAAAAAAACCCAATAAAATAATAATAATAAATAAAAAATCTATTAGACTACAAGTAAGATCATATGCAGTCAGCGTGAGATTAATAACAGTCTGACATGTACATGGCAAAATTACGTGTCATGCTTTAATACGCTCGACTACCTAAATAAAGCCTATAACTGCTAGAGGTTTCAACAGAGGAGCTGTTTTGTAGACTAGGTACTCGATACTCGCATTCGTTTGCTCCGGCGCCTGAGAGCAGAAACGAAAAACACTTCCTTCGTGAGTTTTGGACAGGTGTTTTCCAGTAGTTACCACTACAGAAACAGAATCATTCGATTTTGATTTGTTTAACCTCCGAGATGATCGCTTCTTCGTGAAATGCCAGAGGTTCATAGCTACAAGGATGTGGACTATCCTTGAGTGAAAGTATTAATAAATAATTAATAGATTTTAATAAAAACGCGTGTACCATGCACATGCTCAAAACATCAAAACGTATGTAAAGGCCTTCTGCATTTTTGTAAATAGCGTAGCGTTTGGCCGAATGAACAAAAGCAAAGCGCAGCTTCTAGGTCAGTGAAAATAGCATTTTCAGCTTCCATTATGGTTTCAAATGAACATACAATAATGTCAACTTCCAGAAATGCGTGGATCCATCCACGATTCGCTGGTTTTAGCGCGTGATTGGCATAGATGTATGTTTAAATCTAAGTTCAAGAGGTCCTCGTTACATTCATTCAAATGTAGTCCGCATCCTTAACAACCTCTCTGGCCTTCCCTGTTGTTTGCCGAAAAACATTTCGAGATTCTCATTTTACCTGTCTCCCCTGCGTATGACTAGAATGGTATCGTCTCTGATGTGCAGGAACTGTGTGACAGGGATCAGTTTAACCAAGATCTTTGTTGTACAACGTTATTTTTGTGTATGCACTCACCCACCTGCGAGACTGGCCTCATTTGATTTCAGACCACGTCAAGTTAGTTGAAGCAGCTGCAGCTGAGCACACAACAGCAATTACTTCAAACAAACTTAACGAACAATTTATTTCTAGTTTAGTCCTTTTGGCTCCTAGAGAAGCATAGGGCCTCAACAGCTCTCCTCCATCTCACTCTGTCCCTGGCGCAGGTCTTGGCCTCCTCCCATGTCAGGCCGGAGTCTCGCAACTCGCAGTGCAAGCTCCTCCTCCCCTGCGGGTTCCACTCGAGCGCCTGCCTGGTGATGTTGCAGGGTCCCTTCCGCAAGGTGTGGCCGACCCATCGCCACTTTCGCCGCCTGACCTGGACGCCCATTGGCTGTTGATTCGCCCTTGTCCACGTGTCGGGGCGATTTATTTCTAAGTCTCTCTAATTATCTGCCTAGCAGTTTCATTGTCTTTCAAAGCTACCACAGATCTAAAATAACCACAAGTGTCGAACCTTCCACTTTCGTGAATATTTACATTATCATGTCGTACCATTCCCGTTCCGGGGGGCTAACGCTACTCTTGGCCCCCGCGATGATGCCAACTCGGGGTAACCAAAACCGGGCTGAGCTTAGTAATGCCTAAGAAGGAAAAAAAACATCAAACTACTCGGTGACAAGTAAAGTGGACATTTGCGAACAACTTTGAGGTCCCCGTGTTATGTCACAGTGTGCACAAAAGCGTGTGTGTGTGTGTGTGTGTGTGTGTGTGTGTGTGTGTGTGTGTGTGTGTGTGTGCGTGTGTGTGTGTGTGTGCGTGAAATTTCTTCCCATTGTAACCAGCAAATTAATTTCAGACTTGATCACAGCTGCCACATTGTAACACGAACTCCGTCGACAGCACGTGTTTGAAATCTGTAACAAAGCTCAACGTGCTATTTTTAGACGCCATCTGCGTCGAGCGCCTGTTTTTAACTTCCGGAGCACGTGATCAAAGGAATGCCCGCTGATTGGATGCTAATCGTCTCGGAGACTCTGGGCTTAGCCAGCTCTTTAAGGTCATTTTCTCCACAGCCATCGGATACTGCTGGCTAATCACAAATGGCCGAAGTTCCTAATTGGTCGAGGTGAACCCGAAGGTCCAGCCAACTCTGAAATCGATTTCGTCCCCGGTTCGAATTACGAGAGTTGTGGAAATGTTGCTGTATGTTTGTCTCTGTTTTTAGAAGTTGGTTGCTATTTTGGAGTCTTTGCTGTACGTGGAATTCTTGCTGCTGCTCGCCTGATTCTTTAACGGCACCCACCGCCCCACTCTACCAATTGCGAGTACCTTTGTCTGTACTTTTCTATCTTTCTTTTCTATGTCTGTCTGTCTGTCTGTCTGTCTGTCTGTCTGTCTGTCTAATCTAATCTAATCTAATCTAATCTAATCTTGTCCGTCCGTCCGTCCGTCCGTCCGTCCGTCTGTCTGTCTGTCTGTCTGTCTGTCTGTCTGTCCGTCTGTCCGTCTGTCCGTCTGTCTGTCTACCTATCTATCTATAATAATAATAATAATAATGATAATTTATTTATATAGCGCTGTAATCTGCTTATAAGGCAGTTCTAAGCGCTAAGAGTACAGGTATTGGTACAGATAAAAGTCAAGGTTCAGGGCCAGGGCAACTGCATGTATGGTACTTAATAAGGAGATGGAGAAAGACGGAGGCAGGTTAGACGGTGCTTTCAGATGAAAACAGGTAGGTTTTTAGATTTGTTTTGAAGGTTTTGAGGGAGTTGACTGGCGGAGCGAAAGAGGCGTTCCAAAGTTTTCGCTTTTGTATTTTTTGTGTGACTTTCAACCCCTTTTTCAATTCTTGCTGTTGGTGATGATTCTGGAGAGAGAGAGAGAGAGAGAGAGAGAGAGATCCTCCTGCCTATTCTTCTCCTCCCTCTTTACCCTCTACAGGACCCTCCACCCCCCACCCCTCGAGCCCTTCATCCCCCCCCCCCTTTCGGCCAAAACATCTCACTCCTTATCTGCCAGCCACCATACACCCATCATCATCATCCTATCCTATTGCCAGCCAGGCTTTTCTTCCCCCTGAACAAAATGTGACAAATTGTAATGCAATTGTGATGGGGCGCTAGGGAATCATTGCATCATTTTTTCCCCTTTCCCTGAAATCGTCCTCTTTTCTCTTTGCGACACCACCTTCCCTCCTTCCCCTTCCAGACCTCAACCCGATCCCCCTCCCCACTTTCCTCTCCTGTCCTCTGCCTATTTTTCAGCCTGCCGAATACAGTAATTTCACGGCTAGAAGATCCCGCATTGACGATACATCTCCATGCCTCCCCTGAGCGACTTGAGGACAGCATCAGATGCATCACAGGGATCGTGAGGACTGGAGCCAGTTTTTGTCTGACAACAGGATCGCGTTCGTGGGCACGCTAACTACAGTGATGCGCTGGTGATCGACTGGTTTGCTCTCGATGGTAACCGGTCTGGCTGTGGTTAGAAGCGTGGACTCTTGTGAAGTTCTGAAGGTTTCTTTCTGTCTTTCTTGGGGATTGATGGTTGGTGGTCTCAGACTCTCAGAGTATGTTTTAGGTGAAGGGGTGAGGCGCAGAGGTGCCGGGGAGGAGGGGGAGGGGGTTGGGGTGGGAAGGCTTGGGGGGGGGGGGGGGGGGTGGAGAGGAGAAGAGGGGAAATACGGTGTGTGTGTGTGTGTGTGTGTGTGTGTGTGTGTGTGTGTGTGTGTGTGTGTGTGTGTGTGTGTGTGTGTGTGTGTGTGTGTGTGTTTTGGGCTTCTATTGAATGTTCCTCTCTGCCTTCTACCATCCTGAGAGACTGACTGAATGAGACCTTATTTTACCAGGATTAAAGATTAGGCGCATAGATCTTTCTTGGTTCTTGTACTTGTTTAACTACAACCGCTGAATAGCGGAGCGGGTACTAGGACGGTTAGA
>JACVVK020000259.1:547500-552500 GCA_018292915.2 Batillaria attramentaria
GAGAGAGAGGGGGGTCGGGGGGGGGGGGGGGGGGTCGGTGGGTGTTTGCCACTATGTGAGGGTGATATCAAAAACGGGGCAAAGAGAGAAAGGCCAGCACAATATTTGGCTACAGCTGGGATTCGAAGTCAGGACCCGAGCATGGAACGTTTAGCGCTCTACCATCTGGCTAGCCCCGCTCCCAGAGAGAGAGAGAGAGAGAGAGAGAGAGGTTTGTGTGTTTGTTTGTTTTATTGGTTGGTTGGTTGGGTGTTTGACTCACGTCATTGCTGTTTGTTGTTCAGTGTCGGGGTTGTTTGTTGTTGTTGTTGTTTGTCGTTCTGAGCTATTTCGCCGGTGTCTAGCATCACACCATTAAGACACATCCACAAATACATGCGATCAGCTGACACTAGACCCAAATAATCAATCTAAATTTTTACGGGTTTTTTTTTCTGTTTTTGTGTGTGTATGGTTGTTTGTTTGTTTGTTTTGCTGTTGTTGTTTTGTTTTGTTTTTATCATGGACCATTTTTTGTGTGAAATCTTTTTATTACTCTGTTTTGGCGCTTTTATTCAAATGCACAATACAGAGTTACAGACATAATTATATGTATCCAGACGGGTATACAAGCAAACACATAAAGTACAAGTACATGTAATCTTACATACATACATACATACATACATGTATACATACATACATACATACATACATACATACATACATACATACATACATACATACATACATACATACATACATACATACATGCATACATACATTCACACAATGCATGCTGGCATACCTTTTTCCAACTTTGTGTGCTAGCTCAGAAGAACAGTGTTCGGAAGCTGATAGACGAGAAAGAGATAATGTCTAAAATTGTAAAAAAAAACAAAACAAAACAAAAACTTACGTCATTATGAGACAGACACATTCAGAGTACACTAGTCGCCTTTGTGGCCAGTTTAGCCGACTTCATACGTGCAAACGCTAATCATTCGACCTTTTGCTTTCTCTGTGGTAAAAAGATACGAGCACGTGTGGCATAGGGTGATAACATGCTACACCAGCCGGATGGTGAACCAATCGGGGCGCTAGGAGCAGAAAGACCGAGACACCAAGTGTCTGACATCGCTCCATGGCACGACTCGGGTCGTCTGGAACATGATATTAGCTGTGGGCGATTGTGGGAGACTTGTGCTTATAGGTGGGGAGTGTGTGGCTGACGCAGATAAGGTGTCATGTTCGTACAATTACAGTGCAAAACGTGTGAACTTTGCACACTTGGAGAAAGATGTCAGTGGCGAAGAGACAAGAAAGCGAGTGTCAATGGTGAGATGTTTGATTATTACTTCACTTCTATCTTCGCGTACTACTTCCAGTAGTGTGAAAACTTGTAATTAGTGTTCCAGCAGACCATCTGCTGCGATAGAAAGTGAGGATGATTAATTACACGCTGTGTCATTAACTGTCCGAGTCTATCTGAACTTTTCTGTAATGAAATACTGACTCAGCCGCTCTCCAAGGCAGAGCTGCTAACAGTTATATAATATTGTATTATTATTATGTGCATTAATATAGTCTGCTATCGTAAATAAAGTGACGACATCAAGATTTATCAAGATCGTCAAGATTTATACAGAATCTACACAATCCATATTGCACAAAACGACACGGCCAGTCAGCCTGTTGGACAGATGTTTTTAAAGCTCTTCTGAAGGACAGGAGTTTGGAGTTTACCACTGAACAGGAGTAGTACACAAGTGTAGATTAGTATATGTATAGAAATACACACGTCAAAATCAAGGAATTATATATCTTTTGACAACTCATAGGAGTCTGTTTGATGGCATGGCATGCTTAAACAAGAGAAGGAAACAAAGACCAAAAAAAATATAACTTGAAATAGCTTTTCGGTCGTGTCCCGGCAAAATAGGTGTTGAAAGCAGAAACTAGATTACTGCGCTTGCAAAACTGTCTGCATGTTATAAAATGATCGAATGTCCCCTCTCTATTATGAAACGTGAGTGTAAGTCACGAAATGACGCTAATAGTTAGCGTGGCCGGAAGCACAAACTAGGTCAATACTTTAGCAACATTTTCCATAGGCATAGGTGACAAAGTCATAGAATCACCACGAACCTCACATGACTACAACGATAACTTGTGTGTGTGGGCAGATACAGATACCGGCGTGACCGCAGGTGGAATAATCAGAGCGCCGGCATGACACCTAACGCCTCGAGTGTGCTCCAGTCATTTGAGGCTAGACACACGAGTGACGTCAGCACAGGGCATCACGTGCATGCGCACATGTGGCTGACGCTCGTGCACATCTTGTTGGCGCTGTGGGCGTGGCTTGCCAACTCTACACAGGTAAGGATTTTTTTTTTGCTATTGTTGTTGGGTGGAAGGGGCGGGGGGGGGGGGGGGGGCGTTTCTGCTTCTTTTTTTTTTTTGGGGGGGGGGGGGCTGATTTTTGTGCTGTTGTTGTTGTTGTTGTTGTTGGTGGTGTTGTTGTTGTTGTTGTTAGTTTGTCTATATGGTTTGTGTGTGTGTGTGTGTGTGTGTGTGTGTGTGTGTGTGTGTGTGTGTGTGTGTGTGTGTGTTTTGGTTGTTGTTTTGTTTTGTTTAATGTGTGTGTTTGCCTTTGTTTTGTGTTTGTTGCCGTTTTTTTGGGAGGGGAGGGGGAATGTTTAAATGTGCCCACCGCAAAATTAATACCTCTAAGCAACGTTTTCTTGTTCTTCCTGTGCTGTGTAAAGGTCTAAAGAGAAATAAACATGCTATTTATAAATCCTGTACATAGGTCCTTTGGAAAAATAATCCTTTTCGTTACTTTCCGTATTAATTTCATTATTCCTCTTACAAGAACGTTGTTTGTTCGTTTGTTTGTATTTTACGTGCACACAAATATCTATCGGAATAGACGGATGGTGTCCAGTAGCATTCACCAGAGATATAGCAAAGCTACAGCCAAAATAAATACACAACACATAAAGAAATGGCCGTTACTTTGCAGTCGGAAATTGCACACCATCGCAAATTAGTCTTACGCAACACAAAATAGTTTTGGGGGTTCTTTTGTGGTTTTGTTGTTGGTGTTGTTGTCGTTGTTGTAGTGGTTGTTGTGGTTGCTGCTGTTGCTCTTTCAGGGTTTGAGAGATTTTTGCTGCTGTAGTTCCCGTGAAATTCCGCTGCCACTTTACGATTGCAACCTCTGCATACCGGTTCTTTGAGGGCTCTCTTCCTCCGTATCTGTCTGCCTTGCTGTGCGCTTACCACCCATCTCGCAAACTTCGTAACGCCGATGAAAAGCGCCTTAAAATCCCCAAGCGCAGCTTGAAATTCGCATGCGAACGCTCCTTCGGTTTCCTTGCCCCAAATGTTTGGAACTCGCTGCCGGTCGAACTTCGTGACCTTCCCCCACACTGTCCCAGTTCAAATCGAGCCTGAAAACCCATCTCTTCCGTCAGGCCTTTCACACTTATGAGTAGTCTGCCATTGTTCCAGTGCCTTTGACTGCAATTGTTCATCTGCATCAGGCCGGGTAGTGCATGTCAGTGTGTGTGTGTGTGTGTGTGTGTGTGTGTGTGTGTGTGTGTGTGTGTGTGTGTGTGTGTGTGTGTGTACGCTCGTAGCGCTCTGAGTTGCTTTCCTGCAAGATTAAGCGCTAAACAAGTATTCATTATTATTTATTATAACTTAGCTGATCAAGCACTCACTCAAGCACGCTGAGCCAAAACCTCCCCCGTTTCAGATGATCAACTTACTGCTGGATCGGAACTTGAGGCGCCAGCCACGGACGGCCCTGCTGATTGGCGTCAGCGTGGCGGAGCTGCTGGTGGCCGGACTCCTGTGCCCACTCTATACAGACAGTCTCCTCCGGGGGCCTTGGAGGCACGGCGTGGTCACCTGCTCTACGTATGAGGCCATCTTCTACCTACAGGCAAGTCGTGTTGTAACATTCTGCGCTGCACAGGAAGTTGCTACATTATAATCCCCGGCCCCCGGATGATCGTTTTGTGGACATTCGAGACTAATCTGGCGCGATCATGCTCTGTGATCTCTCACCGTCATGATGTATATATACCCACAGCAATCAAACGACACCTTTGTCCTGCTCGAGCATAAATCCTCAGAGAGAGAGAGAGAGAGAGAGAGAGAGAGATGAAATACGACTGGTGTCCCGATATACCGACGACTCGCCTTATATGGTCAAGCGAGAAAAAGGTCGACACAAATATTTGGCCCCATTTGGGATTCGAAATCACGACCCGAGCATTGAAGGTCCAGCACTCAACTATTTGGCTATCCCGGCTCCCGACCATGCATGAAGATGATATTGGCGATAGTGATCAGGCAAATGAACTCCACGATTTCGGCTTGTTATTCTTTCTTTTTCTTAAGCGCTAAGAACCATCCATTAACTAATAGGTTATAGCGCCACATAAGTACTGTCAATATTATTATTATCATTATATTATGATAATCTGTCAACAGGTCTGCATCTCTTCCCTAGCCGTGCTAGTTCTGAACGTGGAGCGCTTCTACTTCCTGCTCGCCCCGGGCATGCTGCAAGGTGCCGGGAAACGCCGCGTGACGGCGCTGCTGACGATCCTACCCTGGGTAGTGGGGTTACTCGTGGTGGTGCCCCTCTACACCCGCGGCGCGCACGCGACCCTGGACCACGTGCCCGGGCTGCATCACCGCACGTGCGTGGTGCACTGGCGGCGCGACCTGCACGTGCTGACGGTGTTCGTGAGTTTCCTGGCGCCCGCCTTCCTCCTGCTCGCCACCGCGGTCGCTGTGCTCCTCCTCTACGTCATTTCCGCCATGCGCGCGCATGAGTCGCTTAGCGAGGCACCACTCAGTCGCGACGCCACCCACCACACGACGAACTCAGCGTGGGGTCCGCAAAACGGGACGCCGGGAGGAAGCATGGATGGGGGTCCCAGAAGAGGCCGCATAGCCAGACTGACGGAACTGGACGCCAAGACCCGACGGGAGTGTAT
>JACVVK020000259.1:557500-560000 GCA_018292915.2 Batillaria attramentaria
GTAGTTTAGCTTAAACAATTATTTTGGGCTGTGTGTGAACAGTTCATTATACGTTTATTTCTAGAAAGAAGCCATGTGCACTTACTGAGTGAGTGACAGTCCAGTAGTGTTCCTCGTCTGAAATGTGCCATGGGCTCCAAAGGGAAACTGTGTCTCTGAAATGAAGACCACTGCATTTCCAGTGTTGCAACTTACAATCGCACAGGAACGTCAATCAAATAGCTTAGATGGGCTGATTCCATCTTTGCTAAGCGTAGACTGATTGATTTGTGGAAACATTCAAGATATGCCCTTCCAATTGATAAAAACAATCAACAACAAATAAAAGAGAACAGTTCTAAGTGCTATAGCTGCCGGTATAATTACACCTTGAACGCATCATAAATGAATTAGTGAATGGGTGGGTGTTTGGGGGGTTTAACCTCCTTTTCCACCACATAGGGTGATATCAAAGACGGGGCAACGAGAAAAAGGCCAGCACAAATATGTGGCCCCAGCCGTGATTCGAACTCACGACCCGAGCATTGAAAGTGCAACGCTCTACCATTCGGCCATCCCGGCTCCCCGAATCAATGAATGAATAAACAAATAAATAAGAGAGTTACCGCATGATGTTGCCAGGATACCAAGAGCAAGAAGCATCAGAAGAACGACTCTGGCGGCTGCAGGGTTCATATTGCTTAATGCCGATGTATGAGACCTTTCTGTGCTTTGCAGTTAATGTTCCTGATGAGGTCGCTCCGTTTTCTGCCAACCCACAGCGACAAACACTGACGTTTATAAGCATAACTGACCTGTGGGCGACACCAAGCAGCCAATCAGAAGCTGTTTCATTAATCCCAGCAGCCAATCACGGACGGTTTCATTAATCCATGCAGCCAATCCGAATCTGGTAGACGGCAAATTTAATTACCGGTAACCGCATGACGCTTCCCTCGCTCATCAGTGACAGTGATATTCTTTC
This sequence comes from Batillaria attramentaria, assembly GCA_018292915.2. Classification (NCBI taxonomy): domain Eukaryota; kingdom Metazoa; phylum Mollusca; class Gastropoda; family Batillariidae; genus Batillaria; species Batillaria attramentaria. The sequence continues at coordinate 558,465 of JACVVK020000259.1, forward strand.
AGGTATCGCGTCATATCTGACCGGCAGATGGCCTCTGGGTAGACAGTGACGTGTCCCTTTCGCGTCCTCAGGCGGATTACTCCCGTCTGGAATGAATTAGTGCGTGTGTAAGTATGTAACTAAAGAAAACCGCGCGAGGTACGCCATAACCATTAATGTTCGACGTTGAGGGGTCAAGGGTCACGTTCAGCTGTCGCACGGGGCGGCCGGTGGTGTAGTGGTTAAGACTTAGTCACCAATGCGAGAGGGCAGGTTCCAGTCCCACTCGGGGCGAAGTACATGTATTTTTCTTTCTCGGATGTGGCACCGTACATACAGTCCGACGAGTTCAGTCCGACCGTCGGGGGTTCTCTCCGCGTACTCCGGCTTCCTCTCCCCTCTGCTTTGGAAATGTTCAGCCCACAAAACTCAAAAATAAATGAAAATCTAAAATTCCGAAACTTGATTTGCTGAGCTGGCTCTTCGCACCACGTGATTGTAATGTGTTCATGTCCAGTGTGTGAGAGAATGCGTGTGATTCGCGTGAGCGTGCGTGTTGGGTTTAGCTCGCGGCGCTTTGAGCCAAATAGTTGGAATAAAGCGCCTATATTGATGAGATTATTATTATTATTATTATTGTTGTTGTTGTTGTTGTTGTTGTTGTTGTTGTTGTTGTTGTTGTTGTTGTTGTTACTATAGAGCAATACTAGCTATCCGTAATCCATTTATGCTCATTTTTTTTTCTTCTTGATTGAAGTGCTGAATTTCATAATAAAAATGGACGCCACACAAACACGATTTACTTTCCACAAGGAAAAAAAAACCCCAAAAAACCAGCAACATTGTTCGTGGGAAAAGCTACAGTTGCATATAAAGGGTAAAGTATCGGTCCCCGTAGTGTAGTGGTTACCACTTCGGACCATGGACCGGGAGACCCGGGTTCGATTCCCAGCCGAGGCAAACGGGATTTTTCCTACCTAGGTCGGCTCCTACCCAGAGCGGGTGTGCTATGGGCCCAATGGGGAGGCTGTTGCCACACAGCCGAGATTCACCCACTTCACTGGTGCGACTTTGGGGGTGCATCCCTTGGTATGACACGTCTTATGATGGTGGATGATTACACGGCCGGCACCGCATATGCCGTAGTTCCCGGGCTTGGTTAATGCCGGGATATTTCTGACAGGAAGCGTGTAATGCGGCCCTGTTCCGCAGTCCCAAACCACCATAGCATCAGCTTACCATCATCCTCATCTCCATCATCATGCATATAAAAATTGTCCCAGCTTCCGAGCCCTCCGCGGATTCCACCCATGACATGGGAGGAACACCACTGGAACTGATAAAAGAGTTGGGGCAGAAAAAAAAAGGTAAAGTAAATGCTGGTTGCGGGGACTGACTGTCTGACTGAAAGGAAAGGTAATACTTCCAACACCCGCATGACACCACACAACCACATTATCTCCCCCCCCCCCCCCCCCCCTCCCCCTTACACACCACCACCACCATGAGTCCCAACCCTCTACTCACCTCCTGTCTACCCGTTCCACCCTGTACTTT
>JACVVK020000259.1:562500-575000 GCA_018292915.2 Batillaria attramentaria
CTCAGTTGTCACTCATCAAATTCTGTATCATTTAGGGTTTCCCCCTGCTGTTCATCACTGCATACATGTCTTCTTCCTCTGCATGCATAACATCGACTCTACAATACAGACGAAGAACTGATTTAACTTAGACACTGCAAAAAACAGAGTTTTGCGATTCACAACCAGTTACTGACGATCGACCGCCCTCGAAAGTCCAACGTCACGCATTTAGTATAACAAGCATCGTTACTACGGATTATTCTTGAGTTTCAGACCCTGTGGCCTTCAAATCTGCGTAGGTAACGGTAACCCAAACTTGATCCTCAACACAAACAACACAATTGTTATGTCTGGTTGATCCCCTGCACGTGGATTTGACAGGCGTGTGCAGTTCTGCGAGACGTTTCCCTTTCTTTCTAATCCTAATAATAAGCAAGAGTTTCCGATCACGTCTTTTTAAAAATGGGGGGAAAACTTTTATAAACACTAAAGACAATAAAAAAAAACCCATAAACTTCAAAACCCCTAAAAATCCATATAAAAAAAAAACTTAGAAATAAAAAGAGAGGAAAAAACGGGAGAAAAACTCAAAACCTTAAAAAGGCCATGCAGTAAGTTAATACATCAAAAGGCAAACACCTCACTACCTGGACGTGTGTCGTTCGTGAAAAATAGTTAACAACAAAATAATATTACACTTCAATCACTCGGATCCTTCCCACATAGTGCACAAGTATCACAGCTGTCATGCCGAAGACACGCATGACTGTTTCATTTTCGAATACTTTGAATCCACATATAACGCAGATATAAAGACAAAGTAAAACAGAGGAATAACCCTTTTTGTGAGCTTCGGTAGCCGAGTGAAATCGTACTGCCGTACATCTGTGTGTTGAGAACAAGACATTGCAGGGACATGTACTTTTCCAACAGATATAACGACTCTCGCGTTGGAAAATGCTGTCGTCTTCACAGTTCAGTGTTTTGGAATGAATTGTGGACAGTTTGGCAAGCTGCGTAATTTGATTAGTGCTTAGGCAGCAAAGGTACGCCACTCTATCGTTTGCTACAATAATGTTGCGACGAACTCTGCATCCAGTACGTGTTTCATATATTTTCATGGGGTTCACTCACTCGTGCCCGTTACGCCAACTGGCGTGCAGAACAGCAACCCAGGCCCGTCACTCCTGTCTGTTCTGGACCAGCTTCTCTGTGGTGCCACGGTATGGTTCGTGGTCTTAAGTTCACATTCGATTGTTCGGCGACAGGCGTTCTTACGCCGTCCTCTGGTGTCCAGTAAAGGGCAGCCCGAAGTGTTTTCATCCCCACTACGCAGGCGATTAGTCTATTCAGCAACATCTTTAACCGTATTTAAATATACATTGTTGACGAAGTTAACACATACACCAGCATAACCCAGCATCTGTCGCGCTACAGTCACAGTCACTCCTTCCAAGCGTTGGACAGCGGCTCCATGTCCTGTTGCTTGATCACCTGGAAAAGCTTCATGGTGTCTGCGGCCAACGTGTTGATGCCGGACAAGTCAATCATCTCCTCCGGAACCCGCAGGTACCGACACTTGTTCATGTCCCGCCACAGACCCATCAGCCGCTCCCTGTAGTTGTCCTCGGGCATGTAAGTAGGAGTGGCGTCGAACTCCACCCGGAGAGGTCTGCGACGGCGGAACAAGGCCGCGCCGAGACCTTTGTCGGCGTTCTCGTCGTCTCCTTCCTCAGCCTGCTCTTCTGGTGAGTTCTTCTGAGACAGAACGAGAGAGCGGGCCGCCATGGTCACGGATAGGGGCGGGTGTTCGCGGAGGTAGCGGTCGACCTCCTTGAGAAAGGCGTCCTTGCGTCGGGTGATGCTGGCGGATCTGTATTGCTCTTCCTCCAGCAGCTCCGCTCTCCGCTCTGCGTACAGGTCCTCGCCCAGCGCGCTGTCCATTGTGTCGTCATTGAGACTGGCGAAAGACGATTTCCTGTCGTAGGAGTGTGGAGGTCTAGGCGTGGAACCGTTGTTGGCGGCGTGACCGTTCACCTCCCCGGGTCCTTGCTCCTCCCCTTCCTCCGCGCGCTCACGTGCTTCTTTCTCCGTGACCACGTGGGACGAGAACGGGGCACGTGAGTGAGAATTCTGGTGCAGGCGGGAATGAGTTGTGCTGGCGGAGAGACGAGGGTTGTGCTTCGATTTGTCGGAGCTCGCGTGTCCAGCTAGACTCGCCTTGGAGCTGGGCCTCTTAGAACCGGACGAGTCCATGCTGGAACTGCTGCTGTTGCTGAGCAGATGCTGATTCTGATTTTGATGCTGACTCTGGTTGGAAGGTTGTCTCACTCCACTAGAACTAGGTCGCTTGCCTATACCGTCTACTCGCAAGTGAACACCGTTATGTCTTGCGTCACCAGTCTTCCCGTTCGCGATCACAGGTTTCGGCCCAGCCGTCTTACTGCCGGAAGTCGACGTCGCACGTATCTCCGGCGCAGGCGTCGTCCTCCCTACAACCTCACTTGCCGAACCAGGCCGATGGCCGTTCCTAGGAGGCGGTACGTCCATAAAGACACCGGTGACGGAGTTGCTGCGCCGGAGGTTCCCGGGGGGTGGGGCTAGGCTGCTTTGAGATCGGGGTCCGTTGCCCGGGACGTTGACCCTGGGGAGGGCGCTCTTGGCCCTGGAGAGGGGCTGAGATCGGCGCCCGTGAGAGCTGTTGAGACGTCGTGCTGCGGCGGCGATCTTCATGGCGTTGCCCAGACAGACTGGCGGGTACATGGGACGTAGTTTGCCTTCTGCCTCCAGCTGCCTTAGTCTGCAACAGTTGTGAAATCATTTCAGACATGACATGACAACAAGTGTGTAGCGAGGGTAGGATTGGAGCGGGAATGGAGCATTGTAGTGTCTGTTTGATTTCAATATTCAAAACGAAACATTTTCAAAAACATTTTTAAAATTTCAAATCTTTAGTTTTCGACCAGTGGACTCCTAAGTTGTATCCGGTGAGGGTGGGTGGGTGGGTGGGGTTGGTGGGTGGGTGGGTGGTTGGGGGTTTAACGTCCTTTTCCACCACATAGGGTGATATCAAAAACGGGGCAACGATGAAAAAGCCAGCACAAATATTTGGCCCGAGCCCGGAATCAAACTCACGACCCGAGCATTAGAAGTCCAACGCTCTACCATTCGACCACCCCGGCTGCCCTTGTATCCGGTGAAGGCAATGAACAGTTTACTAGATTTATGAAGCGGATAGGAATAGAATAAATGAACCACACTGTGGTAACTTATTTGGTGTCCTAGATACATTTCCATTGAAGAAGGACCCACAACACCCACATACACCACACCTGACAACAATCTCACAATGATATAAACTAAAGACAAACCATTGCTTCACCTCACTTTTCATACTCATTCTCATCTTCATCTTCAAAAAAACACAAAAATACAAAATAAAATTCATCACAACACTATAAGTGTTCTTCTTCTTCTTCTTCTTACTTGTTGGTTGGTTTGTTGTTACTTTAAATTCCTTTATTACTTTTTTAAATAATTTTTATACACACATATATCTCTGGATGGGGTTACTGAGTAAAGTCGATGTCTTCCTTCCATAAACAAACACACTGTGGTAACTTATTTGGTGTCCTAGATACATTTCCATTGAAGAAGGACCCGAACAGAATCCGAAAATTCGACACAATATCATTTTGCTCCCCTAAAACCTGTGTAAAATTGAATCTACACATCGAGTAACTGTGGTTTCTTTATTCTACCAATGTAAGCTGTTTTCTCACTTGCTAATTTCCTCGGGTGTCAGATAGGACTTGATCCGGGATACCCTGTCCTTCATCTGGCGGAAGTGAACTTTAACCGTGCGGTTGTGAAGGTCAAGGAGCTTGAGGGAGTAGTCCTGTTCGAGGCGAAGTGTAGACAGTGACTTCTCCAGCACCCTCTGCTCCTTCTGGTTGAAGGCCACCGCCACCATCTCCCTCTCTCGCCGTCTGGTGGCAGCCATCAGGGCGTGTTGGTCCTGAAACAACACCGGACCGCGGGTGTTTTGAGAATAACATCTTTTCCAAAAGACATGTTTATTCAGACAATTGAATGGCCTGTAATCCAGTTAAAATTCTGAAAGATCTCACGACACCGCACCACTCTTTTCGGTTATTGCTACTGATTGAGAGGAGGCTACAGTTCCAACAGTAGCTTATTAATTTATGATAACTTAATTCTCCACCACCGTTACTTCAGGAAAGTAATTTTAAAGACGTGTTCCCAAGAGCGCTTGGAACTCATGATGTTGACTTTCTGACCGTTATTTTTCGAGACAGGAAAAACAGTCAAATCTTTGAGACAACCCGTCCCTCCCCCCATCAAGGCCAATGCTGGTTCGACGAAATACGGAAATACGGACAAAAAAAGTTGTATTTTTGTATTCGTCGTTTGAGTAGAAGGGTGGGTGGGTGTTTGGGAGTTTAACGTCCTTTTCCACCACGTACGGGTGATATCAAAGACGGGGCAACGATGAAGAGGCCAGCACAATATGTGGCCCCAGCGGGGATCGACCTCACGACCCGAGCATTGGAGGTCCAACGCTCTTACCATTCGGCCACCCCGGCTCCCCGTTTGAGTAGAAAGAGTAGCAGTATATTATATAGTAGTAAGAATAATAGTTATAATGATAGTAACAGTAGTGGCGGTCTTCCTTTCTCTCTTTCTTTGTGTTTCTCTCTTTCTTTGCGCTTAAAGCACACACACACACGCACACACGCACGCACGCGCGCTCGCGGGCGCGCACCCACGCACTATTTGCACTCACTCCCACATCCAATTTGGCAGGTGCAGCGACATCAAACGACTAAAGGTAGACATAAACAGACTCAACAGAAGTTAAGCACCAAAAGCTTGACGGAAGAGAAAAGTCTTCAGATGGGATTTAAACAGAAGCGGTGAGGGCTGACGGCGGAGTTCGAATGGCAAAGAGTTCGAGACAGTCTGGGCCAAGAAACTGAACGAGCGCACTCCTGCAGTTTATTTCACTGGTCAGCGCACGTAGTTGTTGATTATGGTTTCTATACATAAAGGTCTTCCTTTTCTTGAACGGACCCGTAATCAAGGCAATGATAAGACAATAAGATAACGCAGTGAAATATATTCGGTCTACCCAGGGTTCATCTTTAGAGGAATACCAGAAGGTGTGCTCTGTCAGTGATTTTCTTTCTTGTATTTTTCCATCCTCTGTTACCAACATGTCTTGACCTTCTCAGTAATTTACACGTGGTATCGAAGCAACGATGTACTTTCACAAAACAGCCGACGTCCTTGAAAGAACGTATCAGACGGTTTAGGAGAAAACTGCGTCAAGAAAAACATGACATTTTGGACAATTATCTGCCAGTCGCTTCCGTATGATCCGGTCCTCATCTCCTGTCACAAAACGGCTCGTTAGAACGTATCAGACGTTTTAGGAGAAAACTGCGCCTAAGACATGCTGTCTGGAGCAATTATATCTCAACCGCTTGTTATTGGGGCGGTCGGTGGTCTAGTGGTTAAGAGACTTTGCCACCAATGCGAGAGGTAGGGTTCGAATCCCACTCGGGGCGAAGGATTTTTTCGTCTCGTACGTGGCACCGTTCATTCGGGCCGACCGTCGTGGGTTCTCTCCGGGTACTCCGGCTTCCTCCCCCTCGGCTTGGGAAATGTGAAGCCCACAAAATTTGAAAAACAAAAATGCAATTCTGTATTCAGAAACTTAAGTAGCTGAGCGGACCCTTCGCACCACGCGATTGTAATGTGTTCATGTTGAATGTGTGATTAATGCGCGTGATTCACGTGAGCGTGCGTGTTGGGTTCAGCTCGCGGCGCTTTGGTCCAAATTCAAGAAATTGGGTAAAGCGCCTACTCAACACACAATTATTATTATTATTATTATTGGAATCCGGTTCTCACCTTAGTATTTCTGTATGATGGCGGCATGGTATCTAGCAACTTTGAAGAACGCACAAGCCCATTTATCCGGTGTTCTTCCTATAGTCTCCCCCGTTCGTTCGCTCACGTGTATCCCAGCAAATGATCGTCTGGTTGGGGTAACGGTGACTTCTTAAACGGAATAACGTCTTAGGGTAAGTCGATGCGGTAATAAGCAGCGAACCTGATAACTTCTTTTTTACACTCGAAACAAAATACATTTCCCCCAAAACGGGGCGTAAGTGCCTGTCAAATCCATTGAGCTCAAGTTCTTTTGCCATGTGACGATAGGCGTGAATAGAGCTTTTCAGAACCAGTTTGTCTTCTTCACCTCAGAACACGCTATCAATGTACCGGTGCTAGATCCGGTATTCAAACAACTTTGGCGAGCGTATGCATGGTGTGGAAAAAGGGGGCAAGGCAATAGGATTAGGTCCATTGTCTTCAAACAGTTGTTGTTGGTGGAAGAAAGGTCTTCGTCTTCTGGGTGTGTTTTCCATCGATTGCCCGCTAGGTCAATACGGGAGCTGTCTGTTGACGTCACCTGCTTGAGCGTGCATATGCTCTGTCTCTCTCTCTCTCTCTCTCTCTCTCTCTCTCTCTCTCCGGGGGAGCCGGGATAGCCGAATGGTAGAGCGTTGGACTTGCAATGCTCGGGTCGTGAGTTCGAATCCCGACTGGGGCCAAATATTTGTGCTGGCCTTTTTCTCATTGCCCCGTCTTTGATAACACAAATGCGTGGTAAAAAAAAAGGACGTTAAACTCCTAAACAACCCCCCCCTCTCTCTCTCTCTCTCTCTCTCTCTCTGTGAAACAACTTAGTACCTTTCGAGTGAACCTCCAAGTCCAAGAATATAGCGATTTTGCCTCCGAAATTCTGTTTTCGTTTTAATCATGTTTTTTTTAAAGTTTGCTTTCATTCTATTTAAACTTATCTTTTTTAATTAGCTCTGCTTGGATGCAAAGTGTGAGATGAATACCGGATTCTGTTGTATCTATTTACTATGTGCAGTATGTATACACGCACTGCATACAACACACATAAAATCCTTCGTTTAAATCAATAGTAATAAAATTAATGTGTATTGTGTAGGCGTTTTTCTCAGTTTCTGGAACAAAGCGCCGCACACACATTCTCTCACACAGTGGACATGGACAGATTTCAGTCACGTCTTGCGAAGGGTCAGCTCGGCAATTTAAGTTAGAATTGCTTTTTTTTATTTTTTTATTTTGTGGGCTGAACATTTCCAAAGCAGACGGGAAGGAAGCCGTGTGAGATGATGGTATGGTGATGCTATGGAGGTCTCTGTGATTTGGGACTGCGGGAGGGTGGGGGGGGGGTGTTTGGGAGTTTGACGTCCTTTTGCACCACATACGGGTGACATCAAAGACGGGGCAACGATGAAAAAGCCAGCACAAATATTTGGCCCCAGCCGGGATTCGAACTCACTACCCGAGCATTGGAAGTCCAACGCTCTACCATTCGGCCACCCCCGGCTCCCCGGGACTGCGGGACAGGGCCGCATTCCACGCTTGGAAACACACACACACACACACACACACACACACACACACACACACAGAGAGAGAGAGAGAGAGAGAGAGAGCCATACCAAACCACATAGTCACAGGATTACAACATCACTGAACAGGAACGTCATAGAAAATCGGTCAATTCTCATTTTCAGACCATGCACGCGGTTGTTATTTTGTTTGTATTGTTCAGCACTTTACAAATTCTGCCGTGGAATGGCAAAACACAGTAAGTCCACTGACGTGATTTGAGGAAAAAGGCCATTACGTCAATGTCTTTCATCTTGAAATCACCCCTTTCTCCCTAAACTGACGGCATGGACTTAATGTGTTTTGCCCTTACACTGCAGAAATACCCAAGACGGCATTGGTTCATAGTCAGACCAAAAGGCAGTTATTGCCTCCGGCAACTAGATTATAATCGCTGAGCTTATATCCTCCAGCAAAAAAACAAGCTGTTTGTGGACACTTGTGGACAAAGGCAAGTTCTGGTTGTGTGGCTTACTGCGTGAGTGTGTCCGGTTGTAAGGTGTCACTGACCTGCCTTTTGTTCCACGATTCCTGAGGCGTCAGTGGCCATAATCTGATCACCTATAAAGAGCGGCGTAGAGCGGGCAGTGCGGTTTGCGTGGTACTTTGGGTTGTAAGATGTCGTTGTCTGTATTTTGGTCTGGTTGGCTAGATGGCTGGTGTCCTCTCTCTCTCTCTCTCTCTCTCTCTCGTCTTTTTCGTTTGTTTGTTTGTTTCTTTCTTTCATTCTTTCTTTTTTCTTTAGATTTTTCTTTGTTAGTTGAGGTTGCTTTTGTTGTTGGGTTTTGGTGGTTGTTGTTCTTGTAGTTTTTTTGTTTTTTGTTGTTGTTTTTTGTTTTTTTTTGGGGGGTCTTGTTTGTTTGTTTGTTTGTTTTTGTTTTTCCTTTTATTATTCGTGTTTTTTTTTGTTTTTTTTTTTTTTCTTTTTTTTTTTTTGGGGGGGGGGGGTTGGGGGTGTCTTTTTAGGGGGGGGGGGGGGTAGGGGGAGGGTTTGTGCGCTGAGACAGCTATTGTGCTCAAGCATCGTGATAACGCTGTATGCGAAGCGGTAGTGGCGGAGGTACTCGTGCATTGCATGAAACTACAGTATTGTACTCTGACACACACTGGGAAACACACACACACACACACACACACACACACACACACACACACACACACACACACACACACACACATCTCCAACAACGAAAGTAAAGTTCACGCTGGCCCATTACACGTCCTAGGTGTCCAGTGTGACAGCCAGCGAAAACCAGGCGGACGTCACACACATAACCGTCGACCACACGCGAAGCCAAAACCTGCCCCGCTTTACTCCACGGAACAATGACGACTAACGGCCGGTCACGCTTCAAGAATCGAAGTTAACACGGTCCGGTGGAACTCTTCCCCTAAGAAGTCAGAAAGGCTCGTTTTAAAACGGGCGACGACGCGACCGTTATAGAGCAAGAACAATAATATTATTAGCGGGGAAGCCCCCATTACTGTGGACTTGACTTTGGTCATTAGAGTGAAAGTAGGTCCGCATGCAGTGAAGATTATGTATTACTTTAGTACTCAATTTGTTCGGCTGACCGGGTTTATAAATTGTCCTTCAAACTAAGCCGAGTTTTGTGGACGAACTAGTATAAGGTAATTGAAATTAAATGTATGGAAAAAGCATACCCAAGTTTTTGATGCTGTTGTTGTTTGTTTGTTTATTTTCTTTTCTTTTTGTTCTTTTGTTCTTTTTTATACAAGATTTAGAAATTTTAACCGGGCAGGTCGCATGCCAAAACTATGATACGTAACAGTAATCATTTATAATTAATAGAAAATATCTCACATCTCATGTTCTGTAAATTATTCCAAAGAACAAACCGAACGAGACTGGTCACACTGAAACAAAGCAGGATAAAAACAAAAATAGTATCTGGTCTCAGATGATAAACAGGGTAAGTTTAATTGAATTTAATCACAGCAACTATTGGCCTCAATTTGTTGGAAAATTGATTCACTTACGATGCAAAGCCATTGCTCTCTCCCTCCCTCTCTCTCTCTCTCTCTCTCTCTTGTCGTTTTCATTATTATACCTGTCTATGCAGACCGAAGTTCTGATTGATTGGCCGATTGATTGATGCAGCATGTACTCCTGACTCCAACGCGTTATTACTAGACCTACTGCAAAGCATTGAAACACGAGAGAGAGAGAGAGAGAGAGAGAGAGAGAGATCTGTAGTCAACCGAGTGCAAAGAAAGCAAACCGATATCGAACTGCATGCCAGAACCGACATTAAAGGATCTGGAAAACCTTTCTGCAATAATCATTCATTCTGGGCGCGTAATCTGCAACGGGGCTGTGCAATCTGCAAACAAAACAAAAATACCACTCACCTTAGCTACGCGAATGGGCGGAAGTTTTGTCATTGATCCAGACCGTTGCGGAATGAAATCCAATTAAACTTCTGAAAGATCTCTCTGCCGCACCGCTTTTGCACTTATCGCTATTGATCGTAAGAAGGCAACAGTTCCAACAGTAACTTAGTAATGCTCTCCACCACCGTGTTCCGGTCTTGGCCTCACACAGGAGCGTAGAGGTGGTGCGTCTGAAAGCAAACTGCGACCGACACTCGCTTTTCAAGTCAAACAATTAACTTCACAGCAGAAGGCCAGAACCTGTTTTTGAGTTTGGATTTCACGTCATGGAAGCTTTATGTCACCTCCGGTGCTAGAGAGGGCTTGACCTGCTTGGGTAAGGGATTTCTATTGTGTCCCTTTCCGAGCGGGAGATCACTTGACCTCAAAGTGGCCCGGTCAGTGTGTGTCTGCGAGGGAGGCGTCAAGGTTATAAAGCTAGAATCGCTTGTAATAACAAGCCTAATGACCTGTGGGTCACTAATGGTTCTAGCGGTTTGTTCCCTAGCACGATTCAGCTACCGGACAACCTGTCTTATTTTTTCCCCTGCACCTCAGTAGGGGCAGCTAAGGGTACTCGTGCACCAGCAGACTTTCCGACTACTGTTTAAATCTGAAGGTTGAACTGCTGAAACAAATAAAACCAGTAGTATCTGGGGCAAGTTTAAGTTCGAACAGTAATTATTCCTAGCAGTGCTTAGACCTTCATATGAAACACACACTGCCTGGCGAAACAGACAACGTTTAGATGAAATAGACAAAGTTTAGATGAAACAGACAACGTTTAGATATAAGAGACAACGTTTAGATCAAATAGACAACGTTTGGGTGAAACAGACAACGCTTAGGTGAAACAGTTCGTACAATGTGCACAATTATTTTGAATTTTGCAAATCGGAATTTTTTGTAATTTCTGGGCCTATCCCCTAAAACGCATAGACGCGTAAACCTTTTCGGAAAGCTAACTTTCTTTTGGCCAAGATTAGTAGGAGCTAATAAAAAGAATTTCTGGACCAGCACAAACAAAACCAGTTCGCTCACATGTTTTTCACCCGGCTTCTACGTCTGCGTTTCAAGCCTGCCCGTAGCTTTTATAGTGAGCCAAACCCCTGCAGCCTTATACGGTCTGTCCTCTGCAACCAACATTGCCAAGAGACACTTTGAAGTTTTAATTACAAAACCCCCCGTTTGGCCAATATCAATTCAATACTGATACCAGGGGTCTCGCAGTTTCCCAATCCTGCTGCGCAAAATGAGGAAAATCCCCGACTTTGTGTGCACAGAAAGACACGGTTTGACCCTATCGGCTTATCACGATTGGAGACATTTTATAACGCCTCTTTTGAAGACAACAGACTGACACCTGGGTGATGTGGCATAAGCTGTTTCTAGGGAATCTATATAGCCCTCCATTAATCTTGTAGTCCGCCTTCACTGGCGGTGTCGGCCTCGCCGAATGTGCAGGTGCAAGTAAGATTACTTCTGTCAGCCTACACAAACCAACTGCATGTCGAGATCCATTTCCTCGTAAAACAAGTTCACTGTTGTTGTGTGCAAGGACAGCATGCAGCTTCGTGTCCTGCTTTTAAGTGCTTGTTTAATGGCATTAAATCGGAAGGACTGGTACTCACCACTAGTTTCAATTTTATATAGCGGGGCGGTCGGTGTCCTAGTGGTTAAGACTTAGTCAGCAATGCGAGAGGTCAGGTTCGAGTCCCACTCGGGGCGAAGAATTTTTGTTTTTTCTCGTATGTGGGGCCGTTCACTCGGGCCGATCGTCGGGGGTTCTCTCCGTGTACTCCGGCTTCCTCCCCCTCTGCTTTGGAAATGTTCAGCCCACAAAATTTGAAAATAAAGGCGATTCTAAATTCCGAAACTTAAAAAGCTGAGCTGTCCCATTGCACCACGTGACTGTAATGTGTTCATGTCCAGTGTGTGAGAGAATGCGTGTGATTCACGTGAGCGTGCGTGGTGGATTCAGTTCGCGGCGCTTTGAACCGATTTAAAAAAAAAATGGGTAAAGCGCCTGTACAATACTCAATTATTATTATTATTATTATTTTGGTTGCGGACTGAAGAACAAATACAGAATGCTGATTGGTGGCTATTTTTAGTGACTTTGTCGATCGGCGTGTAGAACAGGTATTGAAGCGTTAAGCCAAACAAAGTCATATTTCTGTACTACTAGGAGCCGCAACGTCACCAAAATTGTCGCTATGGCCGAAAGGAACATTTTATTCATTCGGCAAACAGCCTTGGAAGTCCAACGCTTTACAAGCGTCAGTTTTCCTCCCTTACGAACAAAGAGACTTTCAATCCCCAACTCAACTAACCGGCCAGCACCCCCAGTTATGTCGTGACAATGGTTCTAACCTGTGTGTTGGGGCATTCAGGGTTTTATGGGCGCGCCAATGCAAGGCCCAGGAGAGTAGGATGACGGGTGTTGGAGTATCATCGACTGGTCATCAACGCGAGAAGAGTGCGCGCTAAATGATGCTTGACGTACCTCACGAGGTCATTGTACATCAAGGGATCGTCAGTCGTAGCTGGAATGGTCCTTGTCGTTTAGATTTTTTTTTTTTTTTTTTTTTGGTACTTGTTGTGTA
>JACVVK020000259.1:580000-597500 GCA_018292915.2 Batillaria attramentaria
GGAATACGCAAAACAAACGTAGGAATAAACCCCACTGGAAGATTTGTCGCCAGGCGGCCCCTTAGAGCCGATACTCACGTCCACAAGTGTATGGATGGGTGGGTTTAATGTGTCACAGAAGCTAAGTCTTTTGGATTTTCTTTCTTTTGTCCTTATTCAAAACATTAAGGGAGTCCATTTAGACTCTGCGTGTTGCGCTTGGTTAGCCGGTGGGGCTGTTTGCGGGTTGACCTTCATTTTTCCAGGTTTGCGGGTTGACCTTCATTTTTCCAGGTTTGCGGGTTGACCTTCATTTTTCCAGGTTTTCGGGTTGACCTTCATTTTTCCAGGTTTGCGGGTTGACCTTCATTTTTCCAGGAAATTAGTGTTTGGATGGCTGGGTTGTAGTGTGTCACAGAAGCTAATTGTTTTGGGTTTCCCTTGTTTTTCTTGGCCTTATCTAAAGTCTCACTACTTGTGTCACGCATACGACAACGCCGTGGAAAACTTTTCATAGGATGCGCTTAAAGATCTAAGCTCCCAACAAAAAGCTTTCCGAAGTGTGAAAATATTTTTACAGAGTCGACCGAGCAAGCAGAGTCAACTCTGTCACAGCTGCAGAGTTTTCAGCGTCCCTGAAACCCCAATAAAAGCCAAGGGCAGCCTGATTTCACAGCTCAGTTTGCGTTTTGACACTGAGCGAGAAAGATCGTGCAGCACTCAACATATATGCATGTGTGTGTGTGTGTGTGTGTGTGTGTGTGTGTGTGTGTGTGTGTGTGTGTGTGTGTGTGTGTGTGTGTGTGTGTGTGTGTGTGTGTTTTTCTGTCAAAAATAGTCAAAGGATTCACAACTCCGTTTCTTGAAAACGATTTTTTTTACAAAGAATCTTTTGACGTTCTTGTTTTGAGTTCTACTTTCATGTTTAAAAGCATAGTTGTATTCTGGCATTCTTGTGCTCTCTGCAGAAAGGGAGCCTGCGCAGAAAAGAGAATGAGAAATCACTCACAAAACCCTTTGGAAATTCCGGATGAATATTTATGGGTATCTAAAACTATTCCGTGTATGGCCGTAGGAACGCTGTTCTTAGACGTATAATCGTATATTCAAGTTTTTATCCTTTTCCTACTTTCCGTGACATAGGGGTGGTGGTGACAAAGAGATGTACGGCGAAACCTGTCTGTGATGGGCAGGGACTGAAGGGCCACGAAGACAGGTTCTAGTTGACCATTTGGACAAGGTCGCTTCACAAGAGACACAGGGGATTTGGTCTAGTGGTTAAGGCATCCGACTTCGGATCCTGAGCTGCCTGGTTCGAGTCCCCGGTGGGCAGGAATATGGTTGGATTTTTTCATACCATATCGAGTCAAATCCATGTGCAGACTCGTTTGCGGTGCCTGTCTCGCCTTCGTGTACACACGCACGCACAAATATCAAGTGTGCACGTTCATCTTTCGAAGAAGAGTAGGCTGTGGCCGGTGGCGTGGTAAAACAGAAATACTGTCGCACGCACCAGAGTGAATAGCAGGGTGGAGGTTTGCACACAAAGTAGCGCCTAGCGGCAGCAGGCTTTCCCTGCTTCGTCCTCCAGCCTTGCGGCGCCTAGAGCATCTCATTAGAGATGGATACGTGCGCCGAGGAGAAGTCTACCATACCATACCATACCATACCATACCATACATAGGCAGTGCTGACGCCGGTGTTTTGAGTGAATGTGCGTGATTCACGTCAGCGTACGTGCTGATTCCAGTCGTGGCGCAAAGAGGAATTAGGTACAGCGCCTGTATTGATTCATCAGATCATAATTACTATAATGTAAGAGGAGTAGGAATCGACATAATAATATACTCACTCATTGAGAATATTTATAATCATATTTTACGTGTATTTAAACAGTCGGTGGTCTAGTGGTTAAGAGACCTGTCACCAATGCGAGAGGTCAGAGGTTCGAGTCCCACTCGGGGCAAAGAATTTTTCCTTCTCGTATGTGGCACCGTTCATTCGGGCCGATCGTCGGGGGTTCTCTCCGGGTACTCCGGCTTCCTCCCCCTCTGCTTTGGAAATGTTCAGCCCACCAAATTTGAAAAAATAAATGCAATTCTAAATCCCGAAATTTAAATAGCTGAGCTGACCCTTCGCACCACGTGATTGTAATGTGTTTATGTCCAGTGTGTGAGAGAATGCGTGTGATTCACGTGAGCGTGCGTGTTGGGTTCAGTTCGCGGCGCTTTGAGCCGATTCATGAAATTGGGTAAAGCGCCTATACAATACTCATTATTATTATTATTATTATTATTATAAAATGATATTATGTTTAAATGTGGCTGCCGACACAGGTTTCACTGTACCCGGTGATTGTACCAGGTTTCACTGTACCCGGTGATTGTACCAGGTTTCACTGTACCCGGTGATTGTACCGAATGACAAGACTTACTTCAAAGAAAATCGTCATTACTGACGACATGAAGCGAGATATGTTTTTCAAATGAAAGATCATGACTCACCCAGCCTGATTGAACTTCGACAAAAAAAATGGCCCTCCTGTGAGACAAACGCGTGGGGTTTGATTGACGCTTTGTATAGATTCAAAGGACTTTGTTTTATATTTCCACTGGATTTTTGTGCAATTAGTCAAAACAGCAGGACAGAGATAAAAGGTTTCAGCTGTCTGTTTCATACAGTCTGAGCGTCTCGTCACGGAACTGTTTTGACAGACAATGCACCGCCGAGATATACAAATCACTCAGGACTAAAATGTATTCTAGGACATTGCCTTCTTGACGAAAGGATAAGACAGGGAGATACTGGGGAATGTTGTGTGTGGCGTGTCACTGGGCTCGTCTGACCGGCGCGTCTCCCCTCGCGTGCTTTTTTTTAAAACCAATCTCCGTATCGGTTGTTTGGTTCACGCCGTAATGTGAATCTATTGGTCGCGTATCCGGGTTGTATGTTCTCTAAAGCTTTCTCCGGAGACTTCTCTCTGTAGTGGTACTATACATTACCAACATAGGAATTTACCCACAATGCAGTCTGTGAAACAGATACCGTCGTGCTCGTACTGTCTTTAGTCCCACGGCGATAAGGCAAGGCGACGCTGACTTAATTCGTATTGGTATGGGGATGTAATCTAGTCCCATTACCGTAGCACGGGAAATTCCCCCCCCCCTCCCCTTATAAGAGGATGAAGTGACGCGTCGCCATTTCCACGCACTCCTCTCTCTCTCTCTCTCTCTCTCTCTCTCTTGCACACATGGTACACTTTTATTTCATTCCAAGGCCCCTCTCCGAAGGGGCGGATTGTACGATGTACGAAGTGCAGAAGTGCAAAGAATAGCGCACGTGTTTGAGACCGTGGTTTAATGAGAGGGTGGCGCTGCTTGATGCATGTAATTAACCTACCAAGACAAAAATCAAACGCCCGCAGTGCATCCGTGCACAGAATCGATCGGCTTAAATCACCCGGGTTGTCCTTAAGGTATGTTGTGTAATGTGCATGTAGACACTCAACAAAACCGGCCACCACCATTTTTTCTTTTAACTGCATGCATACATGTAACTGAAGATAATAACCCCGCAACAGAGGCAAACAAACAGGGAAGAAACGAAGACATTCCATAAAACAGCGAAGAAGCAGAGCAGATACCAGTGCCATAAAATAAAATAAATATATATACATTATATTCCAAGTTAGGTAACGTGTATTTCAACTTAATGCCACATTTCAATCAAAAAAGACTTGGTTTTAATCAAATTTTACATTTTAATTGACGTGTCATTCATTTGGCCATAACAAATGGGACAGTTTTACTGGTAAAATAGGGGGAGCCGGGGTGGCCGAATAGTAGAGCGCTGGACTTTCAATGTTCGGGTCGTGAGTTCGAATCCCGGCTGGGGCCAAATATTTGTGCTGGCCTTTTTCTCGTTGCCCCGTCTTTGATATCACCCGTATGTGGTGGAAAAGGACGTTAAACTCCCAAACACCCACCCACCCTACTGGTGAAATCAACATTATTGACTGGGGCAGCTGAACTGGTTGGGCAACATTTACTCGGCAGCTATATATATACAGTGTCAATACAACAGCCAGAGTTTTGCAACATCAAATACGTGTGTACGTGTCATTTGCCAGAGCAGCCGTCAACGAGTCATAAATACTACCAATAGATTTTAACGCTTTGCCGTGGTCATAAATCTACCGAGGACTTCGCAAGCCATAAATCCATTCGTCATAACCAGCCTGTATCCGCGTGAACTAATCCGGACTTTTCACACTCCGCGGTGGTTACGTTCCCACCAAGATGTACGTAAGCGATTAATCATTCGTCCCGCATTTCAAGACATCACACCCACCAATTAATTCCAAACTGCAGACAATAGGGTCCGATCGATACTGTCAAAGGGGCACTAGTTTTTGTGCTGCCCCCCCCCCCCCCTTACTCCCCCCTCCCCCCCCCCCCCCCAAGCTTACAGGCCCACCTCACTGCTCAGGCAGTTTAACTCAATGCCTACCGAGTAAGTTTGTGTTGTGCACCAGTGGCCTTAGTCATGGTGCTCCTCTCCTGTAACACAGGATGTGACTTCCCCGATCACTCATGGGTTAGCCGTAACTGCAGTGGCCTCATTAAAAAAACAAAAGCAAAAACAAAACACATAATTAATTCATGACTGACTGCATGGATTTAAATTTGATTTGGTGGGAGTCTTGCGCTTTCATTATATGAATCAAACTGACCAATGACGGCTCATGCTTTGTTTGTTTGTTTTGTTTGTTTGTTTGTTTGTTTGTTTGTTTGCTTTTTTTTTTTTTTTTTGCTGCCCCAACTCTTTGTCAGCTACAGTGTTGTTCTTCCTTGTTCATGGGTGGAATCCACGGAGGAATCGAAAAATGGGGTATTTTTTAAATTGTCATGTTCATGATGATGGAGATGAGGATGATGGTAAGATGATGCTATGGAGGTCCGTGTGGTTAGGGACTGCGGGACAGGGCCACATTCCACGCTTCCTGTCATAAATATCCCGGCGTTAGCTAGGCCCGGTGCCGTCCGTGTAATCATCCACATCATAAGACGCATCATACCAAGGGAAGCACCCCCCAAAGTCGCACCCGTGAAGTGGGTGAATCTCGGCTGTGTGGCAACAGCCTCTCCATTGGGCCCATAGCACACCCGCTCTGGATAGGAGCCGACCTAGGTAGGAAAAATCCCGCTTTCCTCGGCTGGGACTCGAGCCCGGGTCTCCCGGTCCATGGTCCGAAGTGCTAACCACCACACTACGGGGGCCGGTGGCTCATGCTTTTTTTTAATCAGAGAACAGCGTCACTGTGCACGGTAATGTTTCTTGTGGGGTAATACAAACACCTCCCTGTGTAGATTATTGCAATATGTCTATAGTCAAAGCAGCTCACGTGTCTCCTCTCTTTGATAAATTGTTTGACCCCATCCACCGTGTAATTATTCATTAAATAAACCCCCGTGAGTCGTAAATCAATTCTGATTATATTTTATTTGAAAAACCCAACGGGTTTTATGTTACAAGCACCCTGTAGGTTTTGTAAAGTTTCTGAAACTATATACATGCAACAGGAGGATACAAAAACGCCTAGAACCTACAGTTTATACAGATGGGGGAACTGCGTGTAAGACGGTTTGCTCTACTAGAGAGAGATCTGTAGAGGACACGCATCATTAAGCAGCGACACAAGAAAAGCCGGTCGGAACAGATGCAATGACCGGTGACTGATTCATCGCTTGGTGTCTGGGCATGTCGAACATAAAACTTTGCTAACTGACTGTGCTTTGGCCTGACTGGAAATCTAACCCAAGAGGTGTCGAGTGTCAGATTTCGGTCAGGATGAGTAACAAGTGATCTGAGAAGCTATGTATCGCCCAAGGTTATTGTGGTGCTGTTTTTGTTACTGTTGTTGTAAGCAGTGGTGGTAGTGACAGGTTTTTTTTTATTTTTTATTCTTTTTTTCCCAACATTTTTCATATATGTACATACAAACACACAACCAGGAGGGCAAGATACAAGGAATTTTGATGTCCGGCAAAGTACACATATAAGCTTACATATACTCTCACACATAGCTTGCTGGCTTACAACTACGCACATAACAGGAGAGAGAGAGAGTGAGCGAGAGAAATCCACACCTTAGGGTGCCATGAACACATAACATTAACAGTCAAGTGGTGCAAAGGTTCAGCTCAGCTATTTAAGTTTCGGAATTTAGAATTGCATTATTTTCAAAATTTTGTGGGCTGAACATTTCCAAAGCAGAGGGGAGAAGGAGGGGGGGAAGCCGGAGTACCCGAAGAGAACCCCCGACGATCGCCCGAATGAACGTGTTGTTGTTGTTGTTGTTATTTTTGCTGCTGTTTCTGTCGTCGTTTTTACAGTTGTTACTTCTGCTGTTGTCGTCGCTAACTTCTGATCGTGATCAGTGTGTCCAGTTTTTTTTTTTTTCACTGGCTGTTGGTTGTGGTTAGAGGTGGTGGTGGTGGAGTTTGTTTTTGTTGTTGTTGTTGTCGTCGTCGTCAACGTCGTCATTGTTTGTTTGTTGGTTGGTTGAGTGGTTGGTTGTTCTGGTTGGTTGTTGTTGCTGTTGTTGTTGGTTGTTTTTTTTTGTGTCGTTTTCATTGTTGTTGTTGTTTTGTTTCTTTTCAGCTTTATTCAACCCTCTGATCAGACACATATACAATCAGTTCATTAATTTTGAGGCGTGCTAAGGAAGTGCATTTTAGCGTAACAGGCAAAGTCTCCAAAAAGCCCCCCCCCCCCCCCCCCCCACATATAATTTTATAGGTTAACAGACCCGACTCGGGCTTGTATCGTTAAACGCCGCCCAGGAATTTAGCTCTGATTTTACAGCCGCTTGCATATATAAGTTCATGATAAAGCACGAACTGGATTAGACTCACTGTCAGAACGGTAGGACCACTTTGAGAAATACTGCCGTCATTACAGGATTAGGCAAATACTTCTGAGCTAGATGTTCTGTTCACGTTTGTGATGTATCGTGTTCCCGGCGTTAGGTGTTCATTTGACGGGGTAAGGGAGTTTGTAGCGATGATTGGTGTGTGTGTGTGTGTGTGTGTGTGTGTGTGTGTGTGTGTGTGTGTGTGTGTGTGTGTGTGTGTGTGTGTGTGTAGAGGGTGTAACTGTAATGATACGGCGTGAACATTGACAGGCGGCAAGGTTTTGAATTATACAGAATCTTTTTTGTGACAGAATGAGTATGATAAACGAGGGGGAAATATTCTGTGTGAAATAATCGCAGAAAAGAAGTCAAGCCGGTTTTAAGACAAACGCGGTGAACATGTGATACATTCTGTAGGATTTACCGGTCGCGAATACTAGAGTTACTTTACAAAGTACGACCAGTGAACCTTCTTAGTGCGGTCACCTCCAATAGCAGCCACCTGCTTGAAACGGCCACGGTGGAAGAAAGAGAGGTGGGAGGTTTTGAAGAGGGATTGGCTAAGTGGGTGGATGGGGCGGACGGTGCGCTATCTCCCCCCCCCCCTCCACCTCCCCTCCCCCTCCTCCTCCCCCCCCCCCCCCCCAAAAAAAAGTACCTATCAACCGTCCACTTAACATAAGCGTCTACATGAACCGGAAGTTATAAAACGCAATGTCCAAATGCAGTATCACTTTATTCTCAAACGGCGTGATAGGTTCGTGAGTAGCATTTACCTCCCTTCTCCTTTCACGGGGATTTTTTTTTTTTTTTTTTTTTTGCTGATATGAAGGGTGGGTGGTTGGGTGTTTGGGGGTTTAACGTCCTTTTCCACCACATAGGGTGATATCAAAGACGAGGCAACGATGAAAAAGCCAGCACAAGCTGATATGAAGCTACTTTTACCTGCTAACTTAGAGCTACCCTTGTAGACAGGTTACGACAGTATATCCAACAAATTTAAACAGAGGAAGACTATTCATTACAGCCGAATGATTCCGATTAAAACAGTGAAAATTCATATTACTTTTATGTTTCTAATGTGAGGTCCTAGGATCGAACCCGTTTAGGTACCAATCTGTTAACACTTTCAGCCCTGCCACCGTATCACCTACGGTCTCACAGACCCTAACAATAATATGCGTGTATGTGTCCGACTCTCATATCATACGCTCTGCACAGTGGAAGATTCCCCTATAGGATGGATCCAATACTTCTTGAGAAATAGGGTTTTGTATGCAAGAGCCCAGCTTTCGATCTAATACACTTGAAAAACTCCCAGGTAGAGGAGCGTTATCGCTATTGAGATTCCTTCAGGGCTGAAAGGGTTAAGGAATATAAACAGGGAACAGCAGTATATCCGACACGTATAAACAAAAAAAGAATATTCATTACAGTTGACTGATTCCCATTAAAAAAGAAAATGCCAGCGACGCGTAGCCGGGTGTAAAGATTAATATCCACTGTGTACCGGTCTATAAACGAGTTACCAGTGTTGGCAGGAATCGTAGTATAATCATATCCGAGAATTTCGAATTAACAGAGAAAGAATATTCATGTAAGTGGAATTATTCTGATTATAAATGCCAGCGAAGCGTACCCGGATATAAAGACTGCGTACCGGTCTATAGACGAGTTACCAATGTAGACAGGATTCATAGTATAATTATATCCGAGAATTTTGAATTAACAGAGAAAGAATATTCATGTACAGTGGAATTGTTCTGATTACAAATGCCAGCGAAGCGTACCCGAATATACCTAGGTCTTGGGGGGCGGGGGGGGGGGGTATCCACTCCGTTTCGGTCTATTAACGAGTTACCCCTACAGACAGGTACGATAACTGATCCGATTTTAACAGAGAAAGAATATTCGTTTATGATACAGCCCGGAATGATTACGATTTTTTTTTCAAAATCAGCGAAGCGTACCCGGACATTGAAAAAATCTTTGCGGGATATCCACAAAGTATCGGTCTATTAAGAGCGTGTATCAGCATTGAGCGCATTTTCTCTCTCTCTCTCTCTCCTGTCTTTTATCGCTGTTCACTCGGAAGACGCGCGCTGTAAAATCGGCCTTACAACGGTGCTTGACTCCCCATTTCCGCGGCTTGAAATGGCTGTATGTTCATCCGGGACTCAATGAGAATTTATAGCTTTTGATTGCAGTCACCGCATGGTGCGCACAGCCCTGAAGTCAATATGGGAGTGTGTTTATAGTGTGTGAGAAAGAGAAGCGATGGGATTGTATTTTACGGCCTTTGTGCCCCGCTCCAATGGGCGTCTTAACGTGCGGGTGAGGTGTTTGAACAAGGTCTTTCTTAAAGCAACGGGAAGTGCGAGTCAATATTATAGCATTTACTGATTCGGCCCAGATCAAAAGTGCCTGCGGAGATTTTTAATAAAATTGTGTTTCAGTCGGAGAAAAGCGCGCGCGCGGGGGGGGGGGGAATCAAGAATCAAGAAAACTTTTATTTTGCAACGGTAGAGGTAGTTAACGTGAAACAGTCAATTTTCATACCTGCCGTTGCTATTTCTAGTAGTATCTGTCTATACATAAACACACACACACACACACACACACACACACACACACACACACACACACACACACACACATACACACACATATGTAATGCAATAGGAAAAAAGTAAAACAGCAAGAAAACCATAGGAAATGAAACTACATTCTAATAAGACAGGAACATTTAAAAAGCGTGATGAACATACCAGTTATGTCAATACATGCAGGAATGGGCGAGAGAGAGAGAGAGAGAGAGAGAGAGGGAGACAATCAGACAAACAAAGACGAGGACACACACACACACACACACACACACACACACACACACACACACACACACACACACACACACACACTTACATATACATGAGAACGGATACCCTCGGATGCAGACATTGAAACTACACAATACATATTTTCAACTTCACAATACATATTTTCAACTTCACAATACATATTTTCAACTTCACAATACATATTTTCAACTTCACAATACATATTTACGTGGGCTCTATGCCTCATGTTGGTCTTCTCAGTGTATGAACAGCTGAACTTATGTTTAAAAATCACTGAGGTAATGTAAAATTGAGTTTTATTTAAAGAAATGCGCCCTAAAAATACCATTTATTATTATTATTATTATTATTATTATTAAAATAATGCCGGTAGCTTTTTATCGACATTGAATCAGAGACATCCCCCCCTACCCCCACTCCCCCCCCCCCCCCCCCCCCGCTATTTTTGTAACAACATGACAAACGCGTTTTCAGCTTACAGCATACTGGATCCTCTTCGGACGTCTGTTTATATCGAAAGAGGTTTACTGCCAGAGGCCGTTTAACCTGCTGAAGGCCTGTGAAGAGCAAACATATGTCTTTACCATTTCCTCGCCGCATTACGGAGTTCCCGAAATGAACACACTGTTTGAGCGGCCGTCTCATGTTGCCGGCATTCTATCTCAGCTGAAGCTTGCCCTTTACAAACCCTAATCGAAAACAGAAATCCCCTTGCTTTTTCTTGGCGTCGGGCTTGTAGAAACCCGCGTCGTTACTTTGCCCTTTAAAGACGCCATTTTCAATATTAGGCATGTTTAGTAGTAGGACTTCGTAAGGAGGACTTCGCTGAGCAGCGTAACCCATTTACATGTAAATTAGGTTCACGTGGTAGAGGCCGCGAGCGGCTAACGCCGTGCGATTAGCTAATGATATCCCTAACGTGCCTAATTTACATGTAAATGGGTTAGGCAGTTCAGCGAAGTCATCCTTACGAAGTCCTACTAAATATTACTTATTTTCTGTACGAAGACTAATGTTTGGGAATAGCTGTACCTGTGACTGCGCCTGAACGCTCCAAATAGTCCTAGAAATCAGTAGAGCTTCGAATGAGACACACGTTTGACGGCCGTGAGAAACGAGGTAAACTCAGCCGTCCCTAAACAACGTCCCTTGTCGCCTGCACGAACACAGTGTGCTACCAGGGCCCGCATGTAAAAGTCAGAGTTAGGGAGTTTAGCCCCGGGTTAGAGTCTAACCTCGAACTAAACTAGCTCTATGGTTAAATTTTCTGTTGTTTTTTGTTTTAAATCAGGAAGCGGGTCCATTTCACCATGGTGCCCATGCTGTTATAGACGGATTTTTGCCTTTCTTTCTTCGCTTCCTTTATTTTAAATTTAATTCTGTTTTGGGGTTTCTTATGTTCTAGTCTGGGTTAGGCTTGTAGCCGTGGGTTAAATTAACCTTGAGTTCTACATACGGGCCCAGGTCGAGTATGGCCGCAACGTTGTTAACGGTTACTGCACTTTTGGCTTTTATCAGCTCAACGCAAGCCCGGCTACAAATGACGCAAGCAAAACAGCTCACAATGATCCGTGAGCCCTAAAAAAAAAAAAAATTTAAAAAAAAATTAAAAATAGTAGAATTTGGGCCTTTAACCAACAGCAAGAAGATCAGCTTTCAGGGTGACGGCTGGTAAATGGTGATACGATATCCTGTGTGTAGACACAGATTACACGGAAGAACGTGTTCGAGCACAGATCTGACAGCAAACGCTTACCACACCCCCCCCCCCCCGCCCCCACCCACTAACCCACACACAACCGTCAGTCTTTCCTTTTCAGGTGTGTGTGTGTGTGTGTGTGTGTGTGTGTGTGTGTGCGCGCGCGCGCGCGTTTGTGTGTGCGTTTGCGTGTGTGTGTGTGTGTGCGCGCGCGCGTTTGTGTGTGCGTTTGCGTGTGTCTGTGTGTGTGAAAGGTGGGAGGAACGAGTAGTAAGACAAAATGAAAAATGAAAATGTTCCAATTGGAAGATAGTTGCCCGC
This sequence comes from Batillaria attramentaria, assembly GCA_018292915.2. Lineage (NCBI taxonomy): Eukaryota > Metazoa > Mollusca > Gastropoda > Batillariidae > Batillaria > Batillaria attramentaria. The sequence continues at coordinate 591,774 of JACVVK020000259.1, forward strand.
ATACTTACATTTTTTTTTCTCTCCATTCAGATCTGCTAGCATCCAACCTCTTCATAGCACTCACACACACACACACACACACACACACACACACACACACACACACACACACACACACACACACACACACACACACACACTATCCTAACACCGTCCCTTCCGGCCTGTTTTCGTTAAACAATGTCGCAAATCATTCATGCTGACATCGCCCAAAAGGGGGGGGGGAAAAAAAAGGCCCATGGCGGATCGATGAAATCGCCGTTGCTTCCTAGCAAGTGGTTATAAATGGGCGAACAAAAGAGGGTTTGACCTTATTCGCCATAATGTTGCTTCCTCGGTGTCCGCTACAGAACTGAACAGAACTAAAGCTTGGGGAAGGTTAGAGAAATAAAGAAATCTACAGGTGCGTGCTTTCCTCACAAGATATTTTACGGCGGTGTTTTGCTATAGAAACACTTTAGAGTGTAAGCGAAATGTTCTTGTTGTGTTACTGTTGCAGGTACAGTGTGACGTTTTCATAACATAAACCAGCGATATGTTCGGTTCTGTGGCGTAAGGAAGAGAAAAGAAACTCGTTTAGTAAGGTGCGTACGTGTGTTTGTGCGTGTGTGTGTGTGTGTGTGTGTGTGTGTGTGTGTGTGTGTGTGTGTGTGTCTGTGTGTGTCTGTGTGTCTGTCTGTCTGTAGGCGGAAGGGGGAGGGCTAAGTTCTTCACTGCCGTGATGAGTACTCATTTCAAGTACATTTTCTATTTGAGAATACAGAAGACGAAATTCAGCAATCATTGCAAATTTCACGACACCATGCTATGCCATACCAAACAACAACATCCAGTTATACAATTTAAAACAGATGATGTCGTCTGTATTCAGGTTTGGTCTAAGAATTTGACACGAAACGAGAGACACAGACAGAGAGACAGAGAGAGACAGTGGAAAAGACAGACAGCGAGAACGAGAGACAAAGAAAGAAAGCGACAGAGAGATAAACAAGACAGGCAGACAGACAGCCAGCCACACAGAGACGTTATATCAATATCTAATCAAAAGAACGCCCTACCTACTGTGATATGCACACCATCTCCTTCCATAAGCAAACGCCTCGGGGCGCGCATTAACGCAAAAACGCAATTAATCAAAAGTGTTTTTCCTGACAATACACTCTGATTAGTCCTACGGCCCAGGCGATGAAAGATTCAGGTGGTAATCGGCGCTGCAGGGGCCAGTGAACTTGATCTGTCCTCCCAAGCTTCTCGTGAGCTCATGAAGAATGCAAGGATGTGATGGTCTAACCGCAAGACATGCTTTACACTATACATGAATGGGATCACGCAAAGACTGAGACGGGTAAGCATGGCTGGTAGATAGGGAGGTACATCCTTTGCACATGCAGCGTGATAGAGTAATAAGGGGGTAGACGTCTTCAACTTTGTCGCAGACTTATCGACACATCTTGTAGAAAGGCCGAAAGACCGCATGCACAATTACTCAGCAGAAACCTCCTACACTATACATGGATGGGATCACGCAAAAGGATGGGACGGGTAAGTAGGGCTGGTAGATACATCCTTTGCACATGCTGAGTAACAGAGTACTATGGGGGTAGACTTCTTCAACTTTAGTCCGTGGCAGACTTATCAACACCTCTGGCAAAAAAAAGCCAATAGACCGCAAGCACACATACCCAGCAGAAACCTCCTGTGAATTTATGTCAGGGTCAATTGATGTTCCAGTCCTGTTTCGCCGACACCTTTGCGGTGCTCCACCTTATTTGCATTTTGAACACTGCCGATTGTTTTCAAGTGGCACCGCTCTTCAACGGACAGACAGCGTTGTTCGAGACGCATTAATTTTCTGGCAAGTGACAAAGAGCTGTTTGTTGGGTAATCCTAGACAATCTGCACGTACGTCGACAGTTTTCACGCTGACCGGGGAATGTCCCCGCATACATTCAAAGAAGAAGCGTGAACGTAATTTAGCAAGAACAAAACAGGGGAGTGCTTTCGTTTAACCTTGGCCGTGATTTGAGTCTCCGTTCCCAACTGATAAACCCAGTGAGATGCGTCAGACACGAGACGCTAACATACAATAAGGAAAAATTGTACTGTGTTCTTGAGAGTAACAGTCTGTCTCATCAGACAGACACAAAATTAGACAGCATTTTTTTAAGGTAGGTGGGGGTGGGGGTAACTTTTGTTTTGGGGCATTTATTTCGAAAACGAGGGACTTAATTATCGCTGGGCACAAAATCACTTACGAAATGTACATAAGTCAGATCAGTGGATTTCTCGGGTTAAAAAAAAATGTTTAAATATCGCATATAAGGAGGACAGACAGGCAAACACACATGAAGAAGTTTCACCCGACTTACCGGTGACCTCCGGAGTACAGTTGCCTCATCACATCAAGACCACGTGGTGTGGAAGAGGATAAAATATGGCTTCAGTGTGTCTTGCAAGGCACGTACAATTCACAGCCTGTGTGGTTCTCCGTGAGTTGCCCTTATTTTCCAACAGTCTTCCAATATCAGATAATGTCAGACATTTTGAACAGAAAACGTCGACACTGAATGAAAAACAAATGCTCCGCAATAACTGTCCTTCTTGCAAAAACTGTCTGTTCAAATTAAAAGTTGTCACAGTCAATACAAATGAACAGTACAATATTTGAAATTATACGTCTCCACTGACAGTACTTGAAATAACAGCTGGAAGATCAGTAATTCGCGAGCACAGTTTCAAACACACCGTTTCGAACAATGTCTTCACTGAGACACGGAGCTCTAGAAACCTTATAACCGAAATCCCACAATGGGACTCTTTATCTCCTCTCTCCTCCTGCTCCTCCACCTCCTCCTTACGTGACCCTAATCCTTCCAGACCAGGTCGAGATCAAAGCTCAGCTCAATCACTACAATCTCATCGCCTCCAAGTTTCCTGTCACCATTGTCACCAACCACGTGTCCTGAAGGAGGGGATTCCAGATCACTCAGGGGCATCTGGGAGTCGCTCTCATACACCGCTTCGTCCGAACACTGCTGCCGGGCGCGTGTGTGTGTCCGTGTAAGTGTGTGTGTGTGTGACACTGGCCGGGAGCTGCGCCACAGTGGGACAGGGGAGCGAGTGAGGGTAAAAGGGGTCCCGGATCAATAGGACTGTTATGGTGTTATTGTTGGCCCAGACAACACGGGAAGGGAGTCGGTACAGTCGGTGGCTGGCCCACTCGACTGCGCGTAGCTCGCTTGCTTTCTGAACTTGTGGTGGCTGAGGTGGTGTGTGTGTGTGTGTGTGTGTGTGTGTGTGTGTGTGTGTGTGTGTGTGTGTGCGCGTGCGCGTGTGGTGTGTGTGTGTGTGTGTGTGTGTGTGTGTGTGTGTGTGTGTGTGTGTGTGAGAGAGAGAGAGAGAGAGAGAGAGAGAGAATCAGAATCAGAATTTTTTATTGAAAGGCCTTAGGCCCAATCAAAGTTGAGAGTGACATCCAGACATACTTATACACAACAATACTTGTACATGGAACAACCAAAGTGCAAAATAAAGCATATCAACTCAGCTGAGCCACTGTTGTCTTTTTCTTATAGCTTTCCACTGTGTCAGATTGGTATTGAGGACGAACTACATTTTCTTCTCTACTGTCCTGATATACGTGCCCGGTTTATTCCCAGAGAGAGAGAGAGAGAGAGAGAGAGAGAGAGAGAGAGAGCTTTATTCAGTCAGGTTGTTAGGCACTGGAAGGCCTCTCTTACACAATGTCCTGCTAACACTACCACAGACTATTCAACTAAGTATTAAGGCCACATCAGACCAGAATCTATGATGAAAATCAAGGAGATTGGTACAAAAGAAGAAAGTGAACAAGTAATCAGGGAGAGAGAGAGAGAGAGAGAGAGAGAGAGAGAGAGAGAGAGAGAGGATGAATGAACTTTATTTTACACGGACATAAGTGTTAAGCACAAGTGCTTATCTTACAACTTGTCCTTGAGAGAGAGAGAGATAGAGAGAGAGAGAGAGAGAGAGAGCGTTTGTGTATGGATGTGGTTGGTATATTTACGACTGGTCTTGGATGAGATCTTTGGAAATTTATGGAGGCTGGACGATTGTTGTTGCTGCTGTTGTTGTTGCTGCTGCTGCTGCTGTTGCTGTCCACGTAATCACAACATGCTGTAATAATGACTGGCATCCCGACATCTTGGCTAAACACCCATTCTTGCAAAAAAAACATAAATAAAAGCAGCTGGCACACAAAAACAAGCAAACAAGGGAACACATGAATACTTGTGCACTCTCAAAATCATTCACATACACGTACGTGCTTTCGGGGAAAAAAAACAAACAAACAAAAACAAAAAAAAACAAAAAAACTCCGGTCAATATCTTGACAGAAAACCACCGACCAGACCCAATCCCACTTTTTCATACGCTCGACCAGTCAAACAGTAACAGACAACCGATAATCAGATCGGGTGACTGCCGTCCCTTGATTGTTTTCTCTCACCTCCCACAATGCAGCTCCGTCACCGGGACCACGAGTCGCGGCCCCTTCTCACACACGTGGTTGGTTCCGGCAGACGCCATGATAGCCGGGCCGGCGGCAAGCGGGTCACGTGACGACGCCGACTTGCGAAAGCGTTTTGGGAGCCCTTGGCAACGAGGGAGCTATGTAGAAGGCATGGAGTGGTCTGTGATATACTGGTTGTGAGGTGAGTGGGAGGGTGGAGGTGAACTTACGGTTGTTGCTGTTGTTGTCGTTTCGGTTGTTGGGTCTCGCAGTTAAGTTTATTTAAGGTCTTTCAGAGAAAGAAAGGAACTTATGAAGTGTGTGTGTGTGTGTGTGTGTGTGTGTGTGTGTGTGTGTGTGTGTGTGTGTGTGCATGTGTGTGTGTGTGTGTGTGTGTGTGTGTGTGTGTGTGTGTGTGTGTGTGTGTGTGTGTGTGTGTGTGTGAGAGAGAGAGAGAGAGACAGACAGACAGACAGAGGGTGAGCGGATGTTTGGGGAGTTTAACGTCCTCTTCCACCACGTAAGGGTGATATCAAAGACGGGGCAAGGAGAAACAGGCCAGCACAAATATTTGGCCCCAACCGGGATTCGAACTCACGATCTGCGCATTGAAAAGTCCAACGCTCTACCATTCGGCTATCGAGAGAGAGAGAGAGAGAGAGACAGAGACAGAGAGACAGACAGAGGGCTATTCAATACAGATCCGGACATAGAAACACAGATATCTGAACTGATTGTTGACGCTGTTTGCGTAACTGTGCACACAGAAATATTGATGTGTCTGTTCAGCACCATCAGCTGAGTACAAGTTCCATGTCTTGGGTTAAACTAAACCAATAAATGACAGAACAGCAACAACTGTTTTGTTATTTGTTGTTGTTGTCGTCGTTTTCTTTCGTATGTACGCTGGGGAGTGAGACGATACCAGTGGTAATGACAGTAAAAAATGTATCTTTATTTTACAACACTTGAAGTCAAGTTCTGACCGAATGACAGTTTCAGAACTAGCAGCTGCTTCTACAAACAAGACTAATACTAAAAGAAAAAACAAGATGGCCACTGACCAGCCCAATATGTTGTTTCCATTTAATCACCTGCTGTCGTCACGGTCGTACTTTTGTAATGCCATGTATACGGGAGGACACACACACACACACACACACACACACACACACACACACACACTCTCTCTCTCTCTCTCTCTCTCTCTCTCTCTCTCTCTCAATGGAAACAAC